>CM053792.1:868743079-869208079 GCA_028749045.1 Cupressus sempervirens | reverse complement strand
CATCAGCATGAAAGAGATAAGTAACCAACTTCGAGGGATTCAAAAGAAAGTCAAAACATATTGAAAAGACATGAAACTTTAAATATAGGTTCATTTATTTGCATAATAAATAATCCCAAAGTGGTGAATCATGAAACATTATTGGGTGCAAGATATTCAAATGAAAACTAGGCTTCCTTTCGTTGTTTGACACTTAGGCAAAAAATGCAGAATTGAACACTACTCAAAACCAAACTTTGCAAAATGACTCAAAATAATAGTTTATCGTCATAGGATGCATGGATATGCTGAATTCAAGGTTTTATAAACATATAACACCTCTTGGACCTTAAAATGATAGTTGGGTAGACAAGCAAGAAAATGCACTTATAGGGCTCAAAATGACTCAAAATTTTGGAATGGTACTCAAAATGGGAACGCAATTTTGAGTTCCATAACCCTCACAGTTACTCCTCTTACATTTCTAACATTCTTAATACTTCCCCTTGACATCAATTTTTTCTCAACACTTTTAAGATATCTTGGTTACAGTCTAGGATGCTATGATATTTCTCACTATCAGATGTGAGTCCTAAAAGAGATGTTCATGTGACTTACACACACACACACACACACACACTCAAACATTAAACTTGGTGAGACTTGATTAACTTTACTTTCTTTGTGTGTTGTTTGTGATGATTTCTTTGTTGAGTGTTCCTACCCTAATAGTCTCTCGAGGATGTCATGGACTAGAAGACTCAAGGCATGGGGCATGTTTCACTTGTTTTATTCTTGTGGGTAGACTTTGTCAATATAAAGTGTTATGAGCATTCATGCTTGTCCTACTTGACATTTTGGGAACACAGTGTATCATCCTTGTCTATTTTCACAAGACCACACTCAATGGTTATCTTGGCACTTATGCCTTGATATAGTTGTAATCTTGTTATACTAAACTTAAGGAATCTAAGTGCATTATTCATCTTTACTTACATGTATTTAATACTTAGGTTGGATTCTCACATACCTATCTGATATAGATCATATTCATATCTTCTTAGTTATACTAGTGATGATTGTATGATCTTTTTGATGTACTTATATAATGATCGATGATGAAAATTAGAGTCCAAATTATGTGTCCCTTGAATATACACCTTTTTCATATTAGTTTTCATTTTAGGTTCATTTTAATTTAGCTTTTTCATCTTGCATAATGAGAGATCAGCTCTCTCTTCATCTTTCATGGACATATTAGCTAATTACATTCATCGTCTCTTGCTTCTTCTTGATCACACCTTGTTATCTTCTCTCAACTTTTTCTCATATCATTTTTATCCTATCATTCACATATATATAACCTTTTGACCCTATTTTGACTTAATTTAACATCCTAGATTCATTTTCAGGATCAAAATCAAAATTCAAGTTCATCTTGATGGTCAAAATTACATTTTAAAATTCCTATTTCTTCTATGCAGTTGGCTAACTTTTTAAGGCTTAATGTTTAAATTTTGTTGGGGAAACAATCATTTCTACTCTCTTTCACTCTTCTTATTCATTTCATTTCATCCTTATTCTTGCTTTGACCTACTTTTGATGTTTTATCTTACTGGTCAAACTTTGTCAAACTGGGGCATTATATCACTTCTTAATGGTCACTCTTGGGTTTTAATCATAGATATGTCATCATGGACCTTGATTTATCTTTATTTGATCATATCTTTCTTATATCTACATCTCCCCTACCTCATTTTGATTTTGATCCTGAGGGGGCAGGAATATTCTATCATTATTGCAAATTGTTTGCTTGGTATGGCTATGTATTTCTCAAGAAAATATGCTTTACCTTTCCATTTTTTGTTGTTCTATCTTATTTTCTTGATGTTATTATTATTATTGAGTCTTGATATCATCTCTCTCCTAGTTTTCAATACTATCACTACAATGTTGTACATTCAGGATTTGTTATCTTGCTTTGCATTCCATTCTTTGAAATCATATCTCTCTATCCATAGTTGCCTACTTGGCTTCTTTATTATTTAACATAATGTGTTCCCATATTTATCACACATTAGTCAAAGAGGGAAAAATTTAATCACCCAAAATGGTCATCTAGACTATTAGCCCCCTTTTCCACATTTTGGTTAAATTATTTAATTATTTTCCTAGACCAAATCTTTAAATTTTATTTTATTTTATCTTATTTTATCCTATTGTTTGACCACTATATCCTAAGTTAATATTTAATTAAAAGTAACATGTCCCCATTTAATTAAATAAAAGACCTCTTTCACCCCTTTATCCTAAGTTGCACACAGAAATCATTTTCCCCAATTTAAGAATAAAAGATTAAAAAAAAATTGCCTCACATGGAGATACAAAAGTCAACTCTTTCTCATTGGTGGGAATGATCTTGCACATGGATCATGCTAAAATTCAACCCCCATGCTTGATCTCAACCATTCATAAATCTTTAAAAGGTAGAGCTCTCTCCTTGTCTAAGGATCCAATTTTGAGTTGTTGTTATGTTGCAAGTTTTCTTGGAGCATTTGTGGAGAAATTCTATCTTCTCTCTCTTTCTCCTGCTAGTTTAGCTTCATTAGAATTAGCTCAGTTTCTGTATGCAATAGAATAGATCACCTAGTTTAATTAGAATGGTTTTTTAATACTCTCATGTTGGTAGTATACTTTCATTTTTAAGATGGAAACTTTCAATCGTATCAAGTCGGTACATAAGCACCATATCCCAATATTTTAAGATTGTCAAACTTGAACCTTGAACAATTTTTATAGTTCAAGAATTTGAGCTTCATAAGTCTGAAAGCTTCCCGAATAGATGATATGTGGTAGTATGGAGATCACTAAATCTTTCCTAAAAAGGGAAAAAGGACATGCATTGAATGCTAATTAGTGCAAAAGTTGGTGAAGTTAAATTTAGTATGTGCAAATCTCAGTGGTACTTAGTAATGATTAAATTTTGTGTCAAACCAATACCTCCCCTTCCTATCTATAATTATTCTTCTCTTTTAAATTGTCAAAAGTTTCCTTTTTGGTTATCTTGTTATAATTTTATGTGATAAGCATTTTGGCTTCTTGTAGATTCAAAGGTTTGCAATTTGTCTTGTCTAGCAGGAGATTTTTAACACATTCCTTCTAGTGAGTTTTATCTTTTTCTACCAGCTCCTCTTTTATTCATGCATTATAGTTAAATTACTCTTTTGGTTCTATTTTATTTTTGTCCTCTTTGGGTAATATTGCAAACTATAGCATTGTCATGGTTGCTTTTCATCCCAAACTGCCCAAAGAGAAAGAAGTCTCGACCTAACCTATTTCATGCCTATGCTAAAAGACACATTCATCGCCAATGAAGACATTAAGAAGCTAGTCTCAACATTCTCTAAACCCAAATCCAAGTCCATTGCTAAGAAGGTGTCTCTAATCATATTAGTATAGGCCGCAAGATTCCCAAAAGCAATTTCTTGTCCAAAATTGGTCATAGAATGTAGGAATAGGTATAATGTTGTCGCAATGTGCATTAGAACCCATACAGGTGAAGTGCTTGTGTATGTAAATAGAGTAATAGTGATGGGTTCCTTTAGAATCTCACCCCATGAGAAGTATGAAGAATGGACAATTGGTCTAGTTGATTCTCAGTTTGCTAAAGATACCAGTCAATTCAATAATGGCATTGCTATGAATTGGTTTCTTAAGCCTAAGAAGGGTGGTTCATGCCTCCCTCACCCTCTGACGCATGTTCATATGATTCCTGAAGTCAAAGACATTATAACCTTGCTCAATAGAATTAAAGGAAACAAGAACACATTCTTTTGGGAAAGGGTGAATGCACAAAGCTGGGTTGCAATTTTGCGGAAGTCAAATCTGCAAAATGAGACCTCTTAGAAACAGGTACCCAATTTTTTTAAAATGGGCACCCATTTTTGGCTCAAGTACCTGACCCTAAATTTAAAAAATGAGCACCCTTTTTTTAAAATCGGGTACCCATTTTTTATTTTCAAAAAATGGATACCCATTTCTCAAAAAATTAAAAACTTGAATTTTTCAAAAATGGGTACCTATTTTTTTAAAAGTAAAAAATGGGTACCCGTTTCTAAAAAAATCATTTTTTTAAAGTTTTGGGGGGATTTCACATGTTGCTTTTAGTTTTTCAAAATGAGTACCCATTTTTTGAATTTCAAATAATGAGTGCCCATTTCTTACAATATGAGGCAGGATTTTTTTTTCCTACCTCAGATTTTGGTTAGGGACAGGCTTGGTGAGACCAAGCCTATGCCTTGGCCTCTTAAGATTTGGCTAAGGCATTGAACTGACAAATTCATGCCTTGCCATAATTTTTAGAGGGTCTTCCCGATCAATTTTTTTTACAAAACAAAAACCCATTAGAGCTCTCACTGTCCTAATTTTAGAAATATAAATTTTATAGTGTTATGATTTTATTTACTATTTTTGTATTTTTTTTAATCAAAGGTGGTACCTAAATGTAAAATAGTAATGTTCACTAAAACTTTAATAACTTTTTTGTTTTATGATTTTTCTTAAATTAATTTATATGTCATCGATCTACATTCAATTCTTTTGAAGTTTTAAAAAAAAAATTGAAAAAAGTGAAATTTTGATCAAATTATGGTGTTCATACATGGGAGGTTTTAAAATTTACCTTTATAGCCAATTAAAAATTAATGATAAAAAAATTTATTAAAATATTCAAGAAAAATATTCTCATCAATCTTTGGTGTGTCAAGTAACTCTGCTTAAAAGGATTCACAAAAATTCATTTATTTGTGTCAAATTATGGTGTCTGTACATGAACATGGTATGGTCCTAAAATAGGCATTTTGAAAAAGTGGTTTTTAAAAATTCATACCGAAAAAATAATCTATCATATGGGTATAGAAATAAATTACATATTCAAAAAGAAGATCCCGGGCAATATAATTTTTATTTCTGAAGTTTTTTATTTGATCTCTAAATGGCTCAAATTTTGGCATCAATTGAGAAAATATTTCAAAAACATGAAAAACACTTCCAATTTTTGGCCAAAAGTGAGACCCAACTTCTTGCACTAACCCAAAAATTGGATGTATTTCTTTATCCAGGCCATCATGAGCGAGAATACATACATTGATTGGGCAAAGATTGTAGTGAACATACTATATGAAGAGTTGTCACAAGCATCTAGGATTTCTGGCTTCTACATGTGCTCTTACCTATTTTACATTTTGGCATATTGTCAAGAATGGGAAGGATTGTCACATCAAGTTTGGGTAAATAGTATGCCTATATATGAATATTTTCCTTTACTTTAAAAAGAGGAAAACCCCAAGGATTTTAAAAGATTACATGTCACTTTCCTCACCAAGTGAGCTTTTGAACTTCATGGTAAAGAGTATCATAGATTGACAGATTAGGCAGCTCAACTTGTTACCATTTATGGAAGTTTTTTCACTCAATTTCCTCAATTTACATATGTGCGAGTTGGTGATTATGAAGGTAAACCTATGAGATTACCCTAGTATTGCTTAGACCGTTATATTTTGATTGAAATTCATAGACAAATAGCAGAAGTAGATAAAAAATGCAAAACTAGAAAGGACTCTGGTTATGTCTTCCCAATTGAGCTTGGTCATTATAGGTGTAGAAGTATTCAAAACACTTTATGCCTACAATAAAAATTGAAGATAATGAACTTGCCTACCTACTCTGCTCACTCGAGATTTGATACTAAGGGCTTTGCATAGTCTCAATTTGATCTACACTCGCTTTCATTCATGAACCACAAATAGAGGATTTTTAGGCTGATTATGAAGAAGATTATGAAGGAAAAGATGGTGGTCTATGTTCACTCTAAATCAAATAAAAGAGTTCAAGTTGCGTATTGAAATCTTTGATATTGAAGAACACAAGAATGAGGAGGTGGTAGACCCTTTTTATGCTCAACAAGTGGAAGTTTTTCATATACCTATACTAGACTGGGATTTGCCTGAAGAAGATGATCTTCAGGCTCGAACACTTCCTATTATTGAAAGAATAGAAAAATGGTCAGCAGAAAATAAAGAAAGTTGAAATTCGGTCAAGTAGATTCAATCTCATTGAGAGGTCCCACTAGTTCTAAGCCCACACTTCATGTTTTTCATACTGACAAAATCATCACATGTTCTTTTGCAAGTGCACCCATCTTAGAACTTGAAGTTGAACTGTTGGTTCAAGGTACAGTTAAAGAGATGCCTACATCAAGATGGACCTATTCATGCACTTGAAGGAGAAAGGTTCAACAAGTCTCTACAACAGATGTTAGTGAAGAACCTATAGATATTGAAGTCATGGTTGATTTTGTTATCGAAAACTTGATTGAAGTTATAGATCAAAACACCCAATAAGCCTTGGACAGAGCTAACACTCCAGGTTTAATGTCTGTTCAACCTCCCCTATTTTTCAAACACCTTTGTCCAAAATTAATCCTTCCACACCAAAATCATTTGATACATCTATCAGTAAGAAAAGGAGCATAGTCCCTATGAATGTCTAGGAAAAATCCCTAAGAGAAAGAAGCCCAAAATAGAGACTTTGCTTTATATTGATGAGAAAATAGAAATTGGGTGGCTGATGTGTATAAGTTTTCCACAAATAAGAGCCTAGATGACATCATGCCCTGGGATTATACCTAATAAAAGATTGTCCTTAGATTTTTTGAGTAGAGCCACATACATGAAAATCTTAGATGTAGGGCACATGAGAGTCACTAGTAGAATCTAGAAGGATTGGAAGGAGAAAAAGAAGTTGAAGTAGTCCATTCAACTGATGGAAGAATATATTCTGGCAATTCAAAACATTGAGATTGAATCTCAACCTAATGCATTCATCATAATCAATGTTACTTCCCCAACATACCAGTACTTCCTTGATCATGTAAAAAGAGATAGGTCAGTTGCCAAAGAATTTGATGAATGGATAGAGTCTCTTATTTCTCATGAGTCTAATTGCATCACTCATCTCTCTGATACAAGGGTCAAGACCGATCAAATGATGGCTAACCTAGAGTCTAAGTTGAGCACCTAGGAAGAAGAAAAAGAAAAATAAGATGAAATCATTACCCATATCACCGACGTTCAATACTACAAGGTCAACAAGTTTTTGTAAGAGAAGTTAAACATCAACATAAGTGTTGATTTTCTATATGTATCTAGGACCAATCTAGAATGGAGGAACATGGTGATCGAGAAATACCTAGATGAGTGTTCATGATTGGTAAAGGAATTAGAATGTCTAAAATAGATTCTTGATAATGACATCAACTGCATTGTTGTCAAGATTATGGGGAATGAGGACATACCTAAAAAGGACTTAAAAGATATATGTGATGCTTTCCAAAACAAATTAAAGGCTATGAAAGAGATAAAAGAGGTCTCAATTGCAATTGTTTCTATCATAGCCCAAGTGGATGTCATGATGGTCATCTATGATAACCACTTAATGGTGTAGGACAAAAAGCTAGAGCATGCTTGTAGGGTAGTCACTGTCTGGCATTTAAAGAATGAAAAAGTGGACATTCCTCAATAGAAGGAAATCATCGAGTTCTAGGTGGAACGCAAAGAATGGAAGGAAGTTGGTGGAAATAGTTCCATGAATCAAGAGCATCAAGTTGATCCAGCTAGTATAGCTAGTAATTAGATTAGCTATAGGGGGCCTTGGCCAATAGCTTTATTGTGATAATTCTATTTTTAGTCTATTTTAAATTTGGAGTCTTTTAGTTGGTTTTTCCAATTACTCCATGAGAAGTTAGTTTTAAAACCACTTTCAGCCCTACGTAGCTATATATGCTACTTTAATCAAATTTTTGAGGGTTGACTCTTTGAACATATTTGCAAGATAGTTATTTTGTTACTTCCTTTTGAATGTGACATTTTTGCATATGGTTAATAGAAATGATGATGATGGATTAGTTGGTTCTTCATATGGTGCTATTATATGCTTGAAATATTAAGGTTTCTTTGGTTATCTAGGTTAATTTCATATGGAATTGAATTTGATTATAATAGTTGATTCTTTTTAGCCTGCAAAAAAGAATCTAAATCATTATGTTCAATTGATTTGATCAATATATATGGTTTTTATTATGTAAGTCTTAAGGATTACCTTTCAATTAATCTTACTAGAAGATAGTTTAACATTTTTATGGTAAAGTATTCTCGATGCCTTTAGTTATTTTTGGTTAAAAGATCACACTTTATTTTATTCTTTAAAAATAAAGGAATTACTATACATTATTTTGAAAGGGAGTTGTGCCTTAGAACATAGAGAATTATTCATGGAGAACTCATTTGTTATGTGATGGTTTTTCTCGTGGATAAAATATATCATATGTAAATAGGAAAAATTGTTACCTATCACCATTTATGACCAATTACAAAGCAAGTAATAGTTCTACAAGATATCTCAATATCTAGCCCAAACCTAGCTAGTCTAGATCACAACAACTTGGTAGAAACCTCAAGCGAGATCTAAACTTGTGCTCGCAAGCCACCAAGAAATCTCCTAGTTTCTAAATCGCATCTACTATCTCTACTCACAAGTTTGCAACTACAGATTCTTAACTTGAATCTCTACGGCTCCATGATTGATTGAATGCTTACGACTCTACCTAAACCATCCTTAAATACTTGCATGGTCACAAGTTGACATGTTACAAATAGAATCATCTAGAACCCAAATAAATATAAAATGCCTTAGTTGACTTACAATCATTATTAAATACACATAGGATAAATAAGAAAGACCCATATAGGTCCACACATGCCCCCACAATTGATCCACATCATAATCATATGCTACACACATTAAATGCACCAAGTTGATTGATCCAACTTGTAAGAACACCATTCAGTGAGCTAAATTATTGAGTGTCAGCAAAACCACCAAGCATCACCGAGAAATAGTATATGATGAGTAACATAGTATATGTCGAGCCTAATATACACTGATTAATATAGTATATGTCAAGCCCTCTCAATCAACACTATGTAGGTTTTCCAAGCACCATAAGCTATGCCAAGTTTCATCAATGACTGAGTTCCTCAGCCAACACTGCACCCAAGAATTGCTCAATAATGACCAAGCATTAACTCTTCTTTGACTAAGTTCTCTAACCTCAAGGTTAACCACTCCAACATGTAGGATTGATAACTACACCAAGATGCTCCTACATCAAAAATTTCTACTACTCAGAGTATCCATCCTTGTAGTTGTAACTATTGTCCCTGATCAAGTAGATCACGGATAATGTTCTTTCTATTATGTTGGCACGATTGCATGGTATCTAGCCCTATAAAATCTAACTTTCTCTCATAGATTAGACACCTCCCATTGTAGCTCTTAGATCTCATATATGTATTCCTACACTCTCCCTCCTCATACAGTTTCTTGGTCTCTCAAGGTAGTTGCCTTGACTAGCAACCTATCCCTATCAAGCTGCAGTTGACCTAAAGCACCTTGTAACTTGTCCTACTCTATTCAGAACTAGTCTCTCTCTACTTTCAATTAATCTCAATCTTCTTGGGTACTTTGCAGGAGATTATTAGTTGTATCATGTGTCTATTGGAGAGAATCCAACCATATCCCTATCCCATTGTCCTACCCTCTAGTTGAAGAACCTCCTTGTCAGATCCCCTGGTTGACACATGTGTATCAAGTGGTGCCCACGAACCCTGTCCTCCATCCACCTCCATCTATTAAGGACCTACATGCTCCTATCTATACTCATCTCCCCTATCCTCCTTCCTCCACTCAACTCTCATAACCTCCTCTCCCCATATTGCTTGCTAAGCCCTCTACCTTAATGGCTCCTAGACCAAATCCTCCCCTACCTCATAGCTTGGGCCACATATTTCCCCTATCTCATTACATGTGTTGCATCCCTATCCCTCCCTACCATTTGAGGTGCCTACAACCTCCCCACTACATAGGGTCTCCAAAATTGGTCCGTATATACCTATATAGAACCCACATCTACCAACCCTATGTACAAAGACTATGTCATTAGTTGTATATCTCGTCACCCCACCAATAGACTATCCGTCTATAGCCTCAACCCAAATAAAGTTGCTAACTCTTGTGTGACCCACTAATACAAAATTATATATATTGGCACATCTTGTGGCCATCCAAATTGCCCCACCCTTTGATCTGGGTGATATTGCTCTACAATATAATTCAATTGCCTAAACATAAAACTAGAAGTGATGGTATATGGTACATGTTGTTGCTCCTCTTCCCAAGGCCCTAATCCTAGGTAAAGCCTCCATGTCAAAGGCCTAATGTCATCTAGTGTCATCCGCCATTAATCCAAATTATTAGTGTAGTGGTATGTCAAGGGCTCCACCCAATAGTAAACTACAAGTAGATTTGATTGCCTATCATGTCTCCCCACTAGTCAAAGAATTGCAATGTGATCCCATATCTATTCCTAGAACAATAAGGTGAATCATATGCTCTATACCTAAGCCCCTCATCTATGGTATACCATCTAATGTAGATCATAGTATAGCTTTGCTAACATAAGTGTGCCCCAAGCAATTTAGGATATTAGTATCCATGATCTCCATGATCGTAGGAATCAAGCTCAATATCATGTTCATCCTCCTATATCTAGGGCTAGCTACCCAGATATTGATCCACAAACATTGAAATATACATGCTATTATGGTGTTGCATCTATGTGTTTATCGAGCACAAACTAACCCTGTCAGATCCTGAATGGAACACCAAGACCCACTAGTAATTTTACTGCATATTCTTTCATCACATCTGTGGTAGCCATCAACTCTACCCCTCACATAGGTGACCTAAAAAATCTTGTACACATCCTCTAACACCATTGTCATCTCACTTGTTAGGAGATGAAACTTGTTTTTCTTTGAGTTTTATCACCATGGCCATGTAAGTGTGCCTATGGGGCATCCTAGTTAGATACCCAAGCTTGATGCCTTCAATCTATGCCCACATTTTTGTCTTAAACTACTAAGCTACTCTAAGCATTATTGCATGCCTCTCTCGTAACCCAAATGTAACACCCCACTCGGGAACCCAATAGAAATAAACCTAACATGTTACAATGTTTACTAAAATTCTTCCTTTTTTTTGAATTTTAAACAACACAAGATAGCAATGTGGAAGAAATATACACATACACATCAAGTACGCATAAGCATTTTACAATTACAATTTCCATTCCTCAAGGTTTCCTTCATGTTGAATCACATTAAAAAATTTGTGTTAATTAGTTTAAGTCTCAAGTAAAAATTCTATTGATCATAAAGAAATAACAAATACATTATCATATAAGAAAATGAATAAGTACAACTAATAATATGAAAGCATGTCTAATGAATAACATCCACTACACATGTCATAGGGTATGTGAAAATAGATAGAAGTACATAAATATACAATACAATATCATGTAGGATCTCAAAATACATGATACATAGATACATCAAACGAATAGAAATCTCTAAGATAAGAATAAGAATGATAATGGTACCATTTTTTTCAATGAGCATCCAACATCTGTCAATTTAAGGGGGGCCCAAATGATAAAAAGACACTACCTCCCAACTGTGTGGTCACCTAATCAAGCTCCCACTCCCACTATGCAAGAGAGATAATGTACGATCCATACACAAATAATCAAATCATAAAATAATCCTAAGAAAGGACTCCTGATAGCCAAAACTACCTCAAGGGTAACACAAACTATGCAAGAAGAAGAGATAATCAAAATTGAAAGGAGACTCATTCCAATATCAACACCACATACCAAATCAACATACAAATACTAAGTACAAAACAAATATCAAAACCAAAAAGATACAACCACCTCCAAATCAATGTTAAGTGTCACAGGCACAATAACCAATAGATAATAATTGTCATAGTAAAAGTAAACCACCAATCACTAACTCCAACAATAAAAACACCACCAATGAATAATTGATCATTCATTAATAAAAGTCAATTGTCAACAATAAATGACATCCAATCAATGAGTAACAACTCACAATAAATACACCATCAAAAGTAATATCCAACAAGTACACCACTAGAGGCATATATTAAAAAACCATGAAGAAGACTCGGGCTACATACTATGGAGTGTCATAACATGAGCCAACTCTAAGCTTACCCCGATAGTTTCTTAGGGCCTTGACCCCTTAGTGACTCTATGCTAAACCAAAATACCCTCTCGTGAAGACAAGGAGGCTAGTCATACCTCTCAAAGTATCATCTCATTCTCATCCTTAGTCTATACAAGTACTCAAGGCATGTACGAGGAAAGGTCTGTAACTTATCTTTTTAATTTATCTCAATGCATGGGGGAGGAAAGTATTTTAATTACTATGTTATCACTTGTTACACAACTTACAATGAGTTACCCTGGCAACCACTTTGGGCCCCAACCCCCATTATAAGCCACTCCCATAGACATGCACCTAGACTACCTTCCTAAAACTCACAAACCATAATTTTTTCTCATAGCACAAAAGTAATATTGATCAAATTTGGTTCCTTAACAAGCAACCCAAAAATAATATTGGTTCTCAAAACCCAAGTTCTCATAAATGCTTAATAGCATAAATCTCATAAAACATAAATCTCAATTCAAATCATAAAGTTTGTCATGACATCCAATCAAATAATCATAAAAGAAATCTCAAAAATGCCTCTAGTGCACATCCTAACTTGGCCAACTAAACAACCCACAAAGAAAAACCACCATGAAAATAAACCTCACAAGACTATAAATAGAATATTAGGAAACACATAGTTTTTAACCACATGATTTAATTCCATCAATTTCTCTTGTTTAGTTTGGGTCATAAAAATGTGTTTAGATATAAAGTAAGAATATACATAATATAAATTGTTGTGCTAATATACTTATTTAAATCAATAAGTGTTTAAATGTCAAAAATCTTTGTGCATATAAAATATCATGCAACATTATCATGTTATTAATTTAAATAATCTTAAATCATAAATAATTATTAACATAAATGTATATTATAATATTTAAATATTAAAAATCAATTTCATTTTTTAAATATTAATTCGACTTCTATTTAAGTCCAATATTAATATTTACTTTTCATTTAATTCATGATGCGACTAGAGCTAACTCAAATTTAAAATTATTTAAATTATTTACAATTTCTCTCATAATATTAAATATTCATAACTAATTAAGATTGGAATACACATAGATTACCTTAAAAAATGCTCATAGACAATAAAGTATTCATCCTAATCTTATTTCAAAGCAAATCATAATGATAAGAAAATGAGAATCTGGAAATAGAACAAATCAAAACAGCATAATCTCACCTAACATTAACTAACAAAAGGAAAAATTTACATGCAATCTCTTAATCTTCAGTGATTTGGTTATCTCATTCAAATAAGAACTCAAATAAATTCTAACACAAGATAATCAGTAGAGGTGCTAAGAAATCATGTTCCTTATCCTAAGTTAATTCATACTATAGAAGAACTCAACAAATATTGGGATTATTACAAAATATTGCTAAGTTTTCCAAAGTGTACTAACACTTCCAATGAGCTCCAGTGTGATGTTAGCAAGGGGAAAAGAACTATTCATGAAAGACTTCAAGGCAATTGACATAATCACTATGGATGAAAATTTAGAAGACCCATGAGAGACATGAAGACCACTGAACATAATCAATATGGATGATTTGAGTAAAAGGAAATTCTAGTTTCCTCATAATTCTAGTGAAAGAATGTAACTATTTCAAAAATAAGAAAATAAGTAATATAAAAGGATGTATAAATAGACTAAGGTATGCCCCTTTAACTTGTCAAAATATGGGATGAAAGTCTCAGGCAAGATTGGAGGTTTTCTTCTTCATTCTTTCTTACCAGTGCTCGTTTGAATGGAAAAATCTATATTTAATTTTATTTTATTCATATAAGTTAAAGCTTCAGTCATTTACTGAGAAAAAAAATCATAACTAAAAGATTATATAGTGAACTCCACTATAACTTATCTTAAAATATAACTAAATCACAATTATATATTTATTAATTTCTCATTTGCATTAATAAATATAAAATCATTTATATGTAACTAATAGTTTAACTAAATTTAAAGATTCTCTAATACTAACATCCACTTTATAACTAAATGAATAGTATTAATTTAACTATTGAAATTAATAAATAATAATATTTTTTATTTTTTTATTTATTTTAGGAATTAATAAATAATTCCAAAAAAATATTAATTTTTTTAAATAATAAATTTGAAAATTGAATTTTCAAAATTAATGAATAATCATAAATTTAAAAAAAATTGTATTTTTTTATAAATATTAAAATAAATCCAAAAATTATTTTTTCTTAAATGAATAAAATTATGTAATTTTATGTTTTCACATGGCTAAGATCTTCTAAAACATGCAATCATAATTTTTAAATTAATTTTCTATCTTGAATGCATTTGTTTTCCATAAATATTCTCAACCAACACTTTGTTTAAATTGAAGGCAATTATACATTTTGCTTGATGAATTTTTATGAGGATTTCTATTGAAGTTTTCAAACAATTCTCTTTCAAACCTCAAATTATGAATATAACAATGTAGAGTATGTTTGGTATGCTCTTAGGAACACAACAATGGATGAATCTCTTGGATGTGTGAATGCAAGTGTGAGTGATGGAATATGTACCTAGACTAGATAATATGAGAAATCAAAAATGACAGAATGATGATGCAATGCTAAGAGATTCTAATGGTACGTAATGGATGATAATGACTTCTAAATGACTCCTAACCCAACCGGGCTTCCTTTTCCACTTCCTCCCTAAAACTTGAGACAAGCCATCTATTTAAAGTAGATGGAGGAAGCATCTAGAATGTGCTTAGAAACCACTAGGAGATAAGGATAAGGATTGACAACTAAGCACCTTATCTCACATTCTAGACAGATAGATAAGACTGATGAGGTGGCATGTGTGTAGAAGGTTCCTATGGTGTAGACAACATGTGCTTAAAAGATATATGGACCCATGTGATGACAACTCATATGAATGCACATACTTCTAGGCAGTTTAGATAAAGATTAAATTAAATGAAATTTAATTTAATCAAGGTCTAGAAGAATTAATGGGAATATGGAGGATTTTAAATAAATAAAATTTATTTAAAAAAGGAATATGTGGAGAATCATGTGTTAATTTAAATTAACACATTAGAGCTAGGAGTATTTAAATTAAATTTAAATACTTAGGCAAAAATGAACCTATTTAATTAAAATAATTTAATTAAATAAGTAGAGGAATGTGACTAGTATTAATTAGATTAATATAGTTATTTGAGACAATTTTTGATGTCTACATTTTGCCCCTCTTTGGTGTGATGTCGGCACGACATCATATCAAAGAAAATACAAGTTGCCCCAGAGAAGATAGGAGAGGACTGGTGATGACGACAAAGGTGATGATAATCTAAATGCAACTTAACTACATGAATGCAAGAGATTCAATTGTGTTCATATGGAGAGCAAACCTTATTTTAATATTGCAAGAGGAGTTATGCACCAAATGTTATAGAAGCATAGATGACAAGATTCCTTTGCATGTATTAGACTCTTAACACAATAGATGTAGGTTTCAGAGTCATGGGGGAACAAATGACATATACGCACTGGAGAGGTCTGGGCACACCCAAAGTCTTTTTAAGGAGCTTGGTGGAAAGTGTGCTAACCCGTTGCCCCCAGTGAGCAATGCATTAACATAACTTGAAACCTACATAGATGTGCTAAAGAATCATGAAAATAGATCATATTGCAAAATAACATGTGTAATCAGGATAAGCCATTCAAATGATACCAGGATATGGAAGATCGAGGCACACTGGGGAAGGCTATCACTGACACACAAAGATAAAATTAACAAAAAGACATTATGACTAAGTAGTCATTCAATTCACCATGCTTGCCATGAACCTGATAAATTTGTTAAATTTGTTAAGCCTGTGTAGGAAGGATTCATCCTGTAAGGCACAAACTGATTGATTGATTGAATTGAAATGAGATATTTGTGATTGGTTGCTGGCAATGACAGTAAAAGGAATGATGTTCTCAAATCATTGAGTCTAAATGTGAATTTGTGTAAGCTGGTTTGCAATCACTATTTGATGAGGTTGGTTTTATGGATGGAAGCTCAGTGTAATGTGAATATGGATAAGATAAGATAATGGATGAATTGAATTGGAATGGAATGGAAGGAATCGACTATGAGAATAATAAATATTCTGTTAGAGGAAAATGTGTTGAATGGAAGACTAGAAATTTGATCAAGGTAGATGCAAATAGAATGAAGGAATTGATTATGGAAATGATGTGAATGAAGTGATTGGAAGAAGAGAATATGATGAGATTAGAGGATAAATGAATTGATTGAATAGATCGGGAGACTTGGATTGAATTTGATATGAATGAATAGATAGAATGGATAGAAATGAATTGATTGAATGATTGCGGAATAGACATGAATGAATGTGGAATAGAATGGATTGAGACCAATGACAAGGGAGAGCCATGGTATTTGTAAATGGATAGGAAGGTTGGGTAGATATATGAATGGAGGAATAATATGGATGACCAATGGATATAGTGTCAGATAATGGGGAACCAAGAACCATATTTCAAAGGAGTGACCAACAATGCCCCATTCCAAGGATATGAAAATGAAAGGAAATAATGGTGAGGAAGGATTGCATGAAAATGGACAGATGGTGTGAAAGCTCGCATATGGAGGAAGAAAAGGCATGTGCTCTTCTTAAGCATGTATGAGCATTTTTGTTGTTGTGCCTCTAGTATTGATCATGAGCATGGGTATGAAAGTGGAATGAAGGAAGGCATGAAAAAGGGATAATGATACGAAGGATATGGAGGAGGGATAATTATATGAAGGATATGGATGGAAAAGGGATAATGATATGAAGGATATGAAGGAAATGCGTGATAAGAAGTGGATGAAATGAAAGGGATAACCAATATCAAGGGTACATGGAAGAAGGATGGGCGTGCATAGGATTATGGATGGAAAAGATATGAATGAACATGAAAAAAGGATGGGAATATGTATGCATATGGATGGAAAATGGATGCATGAACATGAACGTGGCAAGGACTATAGGATAGGGATGTCAAGATCAAATATATGTAAGAATTATGGGAATATGTAGGAAAGGATACGGAAGGTACTTATGGATGGATGAGAGGAAAGGGAAAGTCATGATCAAATATGGGAAAAGTATAAAGACATGTGGATAATGCAGAAGGGATATGGAAAGTGTAAGTCAAGATCAAAAATGGGAATGACAATGGACGATAGATGGAATATGGAAGATAGGTAAGGAAGAACAATATGGATGGAACTTGCCCCTAATGTAGAGTGCAAGTGAAAAAAAAAGGAAGTTAATGGATAGGTAAGTGAAAGTGGAAGACAATGGATACATAGTAGGAAAATGAAGGGAGGACTCAAACATCTAGGTATATGTATGTATCCCTTGATATTTATGCTTCTTTAATTTGTTTATTATTATTATTTTATTTTCAAGGAATTGTTGGTATTTTCTCGTAGATGTTGATAGGGTAAGGAAAAGAATGCTAAAGTGAATTGGGGAATAGAAAACAATGACCTATGAAAAAGTTTGGATTAAGGGAGTTGAGTAGGTAGAAGGAAGACATGATTGATGGATACTAGGTTGGCAGACTTGTGAAGGAAGTGGAAAGATCTTTATTGGCACACACCTTGAAGGGTGGTGGAAAGGAGTAAATTGTGAAGGATGTGTAGGAGAAAGTTGGAATTTTGGGATATAGGGACCCAAAATGGATGAAGGAGATGATAGAGTTGGGATGGCGGATTTGGGTGTATAAGGACCCAAAATGGATTTGGAAAATGGAGGTTGGGAGAATTTATGAAGGAGGGGGACCTTTGGATTAGCAGAATTGGATGTCATTTGGAATCTTTCTTTGAGATTCATTGTTACATTAAGTAGCTTTGGTATCCACATAACTTTTTCACTTTTGATTTTTAGCCTTTGTGGCTTTTTGATTGCATTTTGGATCTGATTTTTCTTTTCTTGAACATGTCACTTAGATGGGACATGTTGATCCTTACGCTTTTGTGGATTTTTGACTTTGTTTTCTTTTTCTTTGGCATCCAATTTGCTTCCATTTGCCATGGTATGGGTGCATGAAGGTAAATAAGATGGAGAACATATGGAAGGTGAACATTGGAAGGAATTCAAGGATGTGCGCCTTTGTTGATCTTTACGAGGGGATAAATTGGAAAACGTGGATAAGGTAGAAGGATGTATATAAGGACCTAATATGGAAGGAAGGGAAGAAGAGTTTGACGATGGAACATAAGGACCTAGAATGGATGGACTATAAGAACCTAGAATGGATGGACTATAAGGACCTAAAATGGACTTGGAAGATGAAGGAGGAGAAGTTTTAGGTGTGGAAGGAAGAGTTTTGGAATTGGAAAAAGTGGAAGGTGTACCAACATCTTGAGGAATTATTTTTTTAAGGGGATACTTAGTATTCTCAACACAAGATGCGAGTCTAGGTGTATGGGGTTCATGAGGAGATTGGATAGGTGTAATAGGATCATGTGAAGGAGTAGGGTTATGAGGGGGATCATGAGGAATAATAGGATCATGAGATGGAGAGGGATCATGAAATATGAATGAAGGGGTGCAGTGATCTTGACTTGGAAGAGGATCATTGAGTGGAACGAGTGGATTGTGAGATGGAATAGGTTCATGAGATGGAATGGGGGGAGTGGAACTATGAGATGGAGTACTTTGATCTTGACACGAAAGAATATCATATAGCTCAAGGAGTGGATCATGAAATGGACTAGAATCATATAATGATGTGGAAGGAATCGAATCATGTGGTGAAAGAAGATCATATAGCATGGTAAGTGGATCATCATATGTGGGCGTGGAGGAAATGGAATCATGAGATGGAGTAATTGGATCTTGACATGGAGGAGTATTAGTGAATGGAGTGGAAGAAACTTTTTCATGAAGGGGAATATCCATGGATGTTAATGCTGGAGATGGAATGGAATTGGTAATGTGTGTGGTAGGTGTAATGTCTTGATCTTGATTAGGAGGGGAATCAAAAGATGGACTAGGAGGGATGGATGAATCTTGAGGGATAGTGGAATGATGGGATAGAGAAGTGCTCAGATCTAGAGGAGAAGAGGAATCAATAACATCATGCTTTGAAGGAAGGTCTTGAGATGGAACTGGAGGTGTGGCTTTGGGTGATTGGCTCACATTATGCTGAATCTTCAATCTAGCCAAAAGTGATGTGAAATACCCTTGACGAGGTGGGGATGACATTATTAGAGGCTTAAGAGATGATGTTGTTGGAGGATTAGGGAATGATGTAGTTGGAGAACTAGAGGATAATGTTATTATAAGATTAGGATTTTGTGGAGGTGGAATTATGGATAAAGGATTTGGATTAGGTTCATAGTAAGGGGGATTACATGGAGGATTAGGATTGGATGGGACATGAGAACTAATGCCTTTGAAATATGAGAGATAATTCTTCATTTCCTCCATTTTCTTGGCAAGAGTATTTACGTCTGAGGCATTGTGTGGGCCATGAATGGAATTGTATGGAGGGATATGAGAGCTAGAAAATGAAGGACACATAGCAAATAAAATGACCTTTTCCTGCGGACTTATTTTGTCCAAGAGTGTATTCTTTAGTTCCTCAACTCCTATGGCGAGGTCATTTATGACAGAGGAATTATATTGGCTATGGATGGAATTGTCTACAGATGAAGGATAAGGAGATAGATTTCCCTTGTCAAAGGTAGGAGAATGATGAACATGAGATAGATTAGAATTGAAGTGTTGAGAAGGAATTTGATATGGAGGAGATACGAGACCATGTTGTCGTGCAATATTGTCAATCATTGGAAGAAGCGGATTTGAATCCATGGGTGCAAGATGAAAAATGATGACAAGATTTGAAGAGGGAATATGAACTTGGAATTAGGAGCTTTGTGCTGATTGGACTTTGATTTGATTTGATTTGAAATTGATTGCACTTAATATGATTCGATTTGATTGAATTTGAATTGATTTGATATTGATTTAGTTTGGATTTGGATTGGATGAGGGTTCGATTTGATTTGATAAGAACCCTATGATAGTGCAAACAAAGTGAATGTTTGATTTGAATGAAAAATCCAATGATAAAACAATGCTCCTATGTCTGAAGTAGAATATGTGATGTCAAATTGAAATAGAAGAAGACGTGAATGAAGTTTTTGAAAGATTGATTATGACTTGGATGACTGAATTTGACAAGGAATTGGATTAGAAGAATGCTGATTTGAAGGATCGAATTAAGAATGCATGATGAGCTTGACTAGGGAAATTGAATATGAATAATGATGAATCATGACTAGGATGAAGATTAGGAATGTGATTGAATGACAAGGAAATGATTTAGATAAATAAAGAGTATGAAGATGTCAAGCAACGTTTTGAATGATGAAGGTAAGATATGTAAGAGGGAACGATGTCTTGGATGGAAGGAATATGTGACGTGAAATGATTTGGAATGATGATTAAGAAGAGGTGTTTTTTGTGTTTTTTGAAATGTGTTTGATTTTTTTTGGATTTTTTTTTTGAACTTTTATGATTTTCATTTTTATTTTTTTATTTTTTTAAGGTTTAAAATGCAAAAGCAAACAATGAAATATGTACAATGCCAATGTGCTTCAAACACGCCAAACACACCAACAATCCTATAAGGTTTGACTAGGTTGTACAAGGCTCAACTAGGGGGCGTCCTCGATATATGCAAGGTACGTGAGGCCTGAATCTGTAGATGAAAGGAAATACTACCACACAGTCGGGGGGAGACGGTAACCCAATCTCCTCCTTCACTTCCCAAAGGTATAAAGTTCTTTGGGGCTTAGCCAAGAGTGACAATATTACACTTCCAAGAGAGGTGTCTTTCAATTCACCTCCCGATTTTTATACTCCGCCAGAATGCTGGAGTTGAGGTCGTCCCAAGGGGTGATGAAATCCCCAAACAGGCCTCCTAATAAAATGAAAAACAAATCCACTTATTTCTTGTGCACCCAAGGTCACCCAAAGGCGCGAGGGGAGAGAATACGTAAGTGAACTTGGGGTTTAAAAGACACTTGTTCGTTATCCACAAAAAATTAAGTTTGCTACTCTAATTGAAGACATGCGTGTTTAAAATGCACAATGTTCGTTCAATGTTGCAAAAATTAGGCATATGAAAAGCAAAAAAAAAAAATTAGTTTTTTGAATGTTTTGACGAAAAGGAAAATAAAGAAAATAAAGATCTAAATGCCTTTATGCACAAAATAAATTTGATTCTAAATAAAAGTAAAGGCCTATTTGAAGGAAATAAAAAAGCAAAAAAAAAAAAAAAAAAAAATTTCTTTTTAATTTTTTTTTTTTTTTAATTTTTTTAATTTTTTTAAAAGAGCCAAGAACACTTGAAAGCTTATATAGGAAGCAAAATACAAAAATTCCTTACAAGAGTGCTAGTGTACTGCAATGGATTCTGCTCATCTAAAAAAAAATATAGCGAAATATGCCATAACAGTTGAATAAGAGAATGAATCTTGCATAAATAATTAAAAAATGCAACAATTTATCGGAGGTTGAACTTTCATAAATAGTGGAGAAGTTCCAAAGTCTAGATCTGGTCACATCACAGTCACACAAACAGCCACGTCCACTTAAATCCAACTATTGAGCTCCTGCGAGCACTTAGATCTCATAGATCTGATTCGAGGGCCAGGGAGATTGGGGGGCAAAGGGGGGCAGCAGCGGCAGCTGCGGGTGGTTCAGGTGCCGGCGGCGGTGGGCGATCGCAAGCAAGAGAAATAGGTGGTGGTGGCACCAATAGGCCACGGCCGTGAGAGAAAACAGCGCCGCGGGGAGGAAGATCAGCATCGCGGGGAAGAAACATAACCCGTTGGAATCTAGCGGTCAGAGGTGGCGGCTGGAGTTAGCGCCCGGGGGCGGAGCAATGTGATCAGCAGCGAGGGGCGCGGAGGTGAGGCCGCAGTAGCGGCGGTGTGCAGCGGAGAGCGTAGGGTGCGGCTCTAGGATGCGAGAGGAAGCCACTGGCAGAGGCGGCGGTGCCAGGAAGAAGCCGCCGGCGGAGGCGGCAGCGTTGGGAAGAAGAGGGAGCCGCCGGCGGAGGCGGCTCGGGCAATGAAATTTGAAGAAAAAAAAAAAAAAAAAATTTAAATTTTTTTTTTATATTTATATTTTTAATAAACACACCCTCCTTATATTTATTTTTTTAATTTTCTTCTCCCCTCCCCATTAATATGCACTAACAAAAAGAAAAATAATCCCCCTATTATATGCACAAAATAAAAGAAAATAACCCCCCTATCTCACTTCTTTTTTTTTTTTAACATAAATGGCATAAAGAAAAATGAAGAAAACCTACCCCAAGCCCCCTATATTTTTTTTTTTACCCAACAAAGAAGAACAAAATATAGGGTACTCACCTCATGCACTCCAAAGATGGTGACGGACCTCGTGGCTTGATTAGATGCTCCTTACGCAAGTTATTCTCCAACCGCAAGCCTCCAACCTTAGCTTGAACAAATTTGAACTCGTGAAGTGGGTCCCATTGGGCGTGCCAAAAATGTATTGCATAAAATTGTAACCAAGATTATGCAAACCTCAAATTATGAATATAACAATGTAGAGTATGTTTGGTATGCTCTTAGGAACACAACAATGGATGAATCTCTTGGATGTGTGAATGCAACTGTGAGTGATGGAATATGTACCTAGACTAGATGATATGAGAAATCAAAAATGACAGAATGATGATGCAATGCTAAGAGATTCTAATGGTACCTAATGGATGATAATGACTTCTAAATGACTCCTAACCCAGCTGGGCTTCCTTTTCCGCTTCCTCCCGAAAACTTGAGACAAGCAATCTATTTAAAGTAGATGGAGGAAGCATCTAGAATGTGCTTAGAAACCACTAGGAGATAAGGATAAGGATTGACAACTAAGCACCTTATCTCACATTCTAGACAGATGGATAAGACTAATGAGGTGGCATGTGTGTAGAAGGTTCCTATGGTGTAGACAACATGTGCGTAAAAGATATATGGACCCATGTCATGACAACTCATATGAATGCACATACTTCTAGGCGGTTTAGATAAAGATTAAATTAAATGAAATTTAATTTAATCAAGGTCTAGAAGAATTAATGGGAATATGGAGGATTTTAAATAAATAAAATTTATTTAAAAAAGGAATATGTGGAGAATCATGTGTTAATTTAAATTAACACATTAGAGCTAGGAGTATTAAATTAAATTTAAATACTTAGGCAAAAATGAACCTATTTAATTAAAATAATTTAATTAAATAAGTAGAGGAATGTGACTAGTATTAATTAGATTAATATAGTTATTTGGGACAATTTTTGATGTCTACACATTGTTCTTTAAAATTTAATGTTGGATTTTCTTTGGTTGCTCAGATCTTGAGTTTTCTAAATTAATTTTCAATAGCATAATTCTACAGTTTACATCTGACAATGATTTTCAAATAATGCATGAATCAATTCTATTTCTTAATTGTAAATCAAAATTCTCTTCCATATTTTATCTTATAAATTTCAGCAGTATGGTAGACACGAGGTAGAGAGATCTTCCAAAATAATTTCAACAAATAGGTTCTCAAACCCTACCTCAATCTGACAACTGAAATTCTGGATAATCTAGTAAATGCATGCAAATCCAAATCCTCTGAAATTTTCAACAATTATTTTGATCAAGTCCAAATTTTGCTCCCCAAAACCTTTGTAGAAGTGAGCTTGAATCTCTTAATAAAGAGTTTTACTCTACCTAGGGTTTCCAATTTTCGAACATGCAAAGGCCTTTCTTAAAAATAGAATTTTATTATTTAATCCTTTCATGCACACTTATAAAAGTTTTTAATTAAAATATTCTTTTATATTTTGTTTTCCTCCACTTTATTAATTAGAACAAGCACTATTTAAAGCCTAGTCTATTATTTAAATTAATAATAATAATTGAAGCTCATTATTTAAATGCAACTATAATTTAATTATTATTAATTAAATAATTATAATAAAATAATATTAAATCTTTAATCTTTTAATATTCTAATTCTTGTTTTATCCAACTTCTTAAATTAGACTGTTAAATTAAATCTTTTAAACTGAAGTATATATTTAACTAATTTCTAATTAATTAAATTTCCACATATTTTAATTTCTCTTTAACCAATTTTCCAAATTAGACTTCCAAATTAAGTCTTTTAAATTAAAGCATATATTTAGCTAATTTTTAATTAATTAAACATTCACATATTTTAATATTTTCTTTTTAATCAAATACGATTTATTAATTTTAAATATTATATGATTAACCTAAAATATTATAATTAAATCATTTACCAAAAAAATCACATAGTCAAATCCACATAAAAACAACATTACCAAAATTGACCAAAACTCAAAAGTAAACAACACAAACAAAGATAAACTCATGGATTTTAAAAAGGGTGGAAAGTCAAATACAAGTCCTCCTTCTCACGACAAGTAATTAGGCTATGGATGGGATTTGACCTAAACATTATCTCCCCATTCTTACCATTGAGTTATTTTGATAGGGCACACTCATCCTAGCAATTCAGGGAAGTTGATGCTCGATACTTGCAAACCTATATAAAATATGAGCATGTACATGTGCATATATATCTAAGCTAAATAGATAATGGTGGGGAGTGGTACATTGTGTAGATCTTGACTAGAAAGTGACTACAATTGCCTCCCTCAACCATATCAAGCATGTCAAACATAAATGTAAAATAGATGCACACACCATACACATGCAAGTATGGGGTAATTATTATAATAAGTCTTGAGTAAAAATCATCACATATTCAAACATGGAAACTCATCATTGTGAATATAAAATACTCATCATTTGATATCATCATGAAAGCAACCACATATATTAAGAATGGTTAAAGAATCATTAATGCACTAGTAATCATATTCATCAATCAACATGTGAAATATAATCAACTACATAATTCTTCATTGATATACATGTAATCCAAGTCATGAAATAATGCCATAACTATAAATTTAATATCCTTGAAACCAACACATGCATGAAATAGGCATAAAAGAGTTTGGTAAATATAACGGAAAAGCAAACTATGGGTAGGCATTACACCAAACATATCTATAGACCACTGCATCCACAAAACTAACAAGTGTAGACATCGAAATCTAATCACGCAATTAAGTAATCTTATTTAGTAATCTCCTAAATAATTATTGATTTAATATTTAATATTTGATTATTTTATGTTATACCCTAGTTAATTAATTTAACTATTTTTCTGTAGTCCAATTAATAATCAACTAACAAATTATAGTTTGATTTATTAATTAAATCCCCATTCATCAATTAAATTAAATAATTACACAAACTATTCAATTTAATTCTAAATTCCCTCTCATCTAATTAATTAATTTCTCAAACCTTAACTAACCCTCAACCCAATGGTTTAACCTAATCTAACCCATATAACTAGCTTATTTAATTAAATAATTGAATTTATTTAATTAATCCCTCCACTTGCATTTCTCTAACAAATCTACTTGCCATCTACATCACCCCCTTATCTAAGCCATGTCACCCTCTTGTCTCAGCTACATCACCCCTTTTATCTAAGACTAATCACCTCCCTAAATCACATGCATAGTTTTAGGCACAAATCAAGACTTCCTAACTCAAGCCTAAGTTTACTCTCATGCAAAATCCCCTACTCCCACCTCAGTGCACTAAAGTCTATCTCACACGTCTCTTACTTAACTATCCCTCCAAAATTCCTATCTCCTCACACTCATTCTCCTTGTAACACTTGTCATGAGGCTATGGATTTGAGAAAGCACAATCCATGTGCTCACCTTTCCTTACATCTTATCCCTCCCTCACAATCTCTCTACTTTGCATCTTGGTCATTTGTTTCCTCACCCTTGGCCTATAAACTGAACCCTGTTTCCTTCACAATTCATCCACAATCCAAAGTAAAGTTATTATGCTATTTTGAGAGCCAAAAGCCATCAAAGTACCATTACTGTGCTCAAATTTCCACTCATCATCCATTTTTGAATCCAACTTGAAGCATGAAGCAACACCATTGAGCACACATTCATCTCAAACAAATTATTTACATTTTGGAAGCTTTTCAGAGGACAAGGTTTGCATCTTCTTTAGTTTATTTGCTTCCAATTTGTCGATCTTTTCACATATGTTGTTATGGACTTAGCTTGTTGAATGCTTAACTTTGGTTTAGTGTTCTTTTCATACTAGTTTTCATAGCATACAAGTACATCTTCCTTCCATATACTTGGAAGCATTCCAATAAATCTATGAATGGTATGAAATAATATATGCAGAATAAGTGATCCAAACTTGAACACTTGCAGCTTATTATGCTTAATTCTTTTGATATTCTCAAAGAGATATTATCTAGTTCTCTTGCAAACATCAATATGTTCGTACTCTACAACCATCTTGTGCATTGTATTAGTAAATCTTGTTGAAACTAAGTTATGTTTGCAACTATAGTGCATCTTGTAGCCCATTATCTTAGAAATAAGTCTCACATATATCCTTCTACCTAATGTTTGTAAGGTCCATGGCTCATGTATTCCTCTTTGAACTGGTGTTCATCTCATCTTCCTTCTTGATAGACTTTGTCACAATAGGTATTCTACCTATATTACCAAATCTAGTGATTAAGTGAATAAGTTCCTTGGTGATCTTAATAGGTTGGTTTCCCATCCAAAAAAATTGATCATGAATACAACTAGGAATAATATGTATCCACTCTAGCTCATTTAGTTCATGTAAGTCCATCATCTACACTATTTTAGGGTTTTAATATGTTTAGACTATTAGTGCCAACCGATACTAAGAGGGGGGGCGAGTTAATATTATCCTTAAAATCAATTGTTCGTCTAACTGCTTCAACTAAACTTATTGTAAGCTACCTAACAACTAAAACCAAGATAAATGAAGTAAGGTAAAAGAAAGTAAGTTAACACACAAAAGAATTCATCAAGTTGACACAGATATTTTTTGTACATAAAAACCATTAGTTAGAGGGTGAATATCATAGTGGAGATAATATACCACTAGCCCTTATAATGCATGTAATAGGGTGCCATGTTAAGAGCTATAAGTGCTTCTTCTGGAAGTGCATTTTATTAGGAATGCATGCAACCTATTAGGGTTACAATAGCCTTTGAAAGATACCTTGTTATAGGACTTACAAACCTCCTTCTAAGAGACACATTGTTAGAGGATTTTATAATAAGTTTACTAGTGAAGCTTTCCTCATTAATAGCTACAAATAGATGTAATGGTAAAAAATAATACTAAGTTTATAAACCTTAAATGTGGCATTGGCTTGTTGTGTAGATCTTTTCTTTATATCCTTGAAGATTCAGTGATCTTCCTACTTTCTTGGAAATTTCCATGTTCTCACCTCTCCCTTAGTTGTTTGCAATAGCCTATCATTGTCCCTTCTCCCTCTATAACATACTACTACTTATGTCAATTTCCTTCTTTCTCAGCTCTTTGTTCTCAATTCTCTCCTTCTCTTCTCATAGTGGCAACAACCTTCAATAGCAACAACTCTATTTGATTTAGTTGTTTATGTCATTTCCTCGATGTTAAGGCACAGTTACCCAATACCAAATTATCTCGCTCATTTTTTAATTCAAAATTTGAATTCCATGTTTGTTTCATTCATAGGGAACCCATGATCTCTACACTTATGATCTAGACTAGTAGCCTTGCCAATCCTTCTGTGAACCATTGGTGGCCTTCATCCTTACCTACTTCTATTGTTTCACTCTTTCCTTCTATCACATCATTAGTGACTCATTATGTTGATGACTAAAAAAATTATCATTTATTCTTGACTACTTATGTTGATGTAGTTGTGCCTGAGTGTATATCAGTGTAACTCTTTAACCAATAACCATCAACTTCTTCATCCTTTGACCAGTTGTTACACATTTTTCCAAAAAATTACTTTGGGCCATTAATGACAATACTTCATACTTCTTTCAACCTTTGTGCCAAAGATACTTTTAGGGTCAACAATCTCCCCCTTTTGCATCAATGGAAAAACATTGTTTACCAACATTCCCTTTTTCTACTTTGTGAAGTTCCTTTGGTAGAAAAAATTGTTTGCCATACTTCACCTATACCAATGAGAACCACGGTGCCAATAGATGGATTTGGCAATGATTTTTTAGAAAATTCCCCTAAAAATGTGTTTTTCTTACTTCATTCCTATGTCATCTTTGTATCCTTGCAGTTTCTAAATTCTCTTCTTTTGTCATTGTAACTATTTTTCCCAATTTGGCTTTCTTATTGTTGTTGGAAACAATTGATTAATTGTGTATTGTATTTGATGTTACACAAAATATCATATCATTTCTATTCAGTGTATGCCAAGCTCTCTCGAGCATTGAAGATAGTTTCTTGTGTCTTCCGAGCATTCTAGAGTTTGCCTAGTTCAGAAGATAGTATCTACCGAGTTCACTCAGGCGACAAAGGAAAGTTTGTAGAAGTTGAGTGTTAATCGAGATCACTCAGTAAATGAAGGAAATTTTAGATGGAACTAGTGTTAATCGAGCTCACTCAGTTACCAAAGAAACTTTGTGAGTATGCAGTGTTAATCGAGTTCACTTGTTAACACAGGAAAATTTCTTTGAGTTTGTATCTACCAAGCTGGGTTGGCTAACGAAGGATTCTCTTGTTTTGACATATTTAGTTCAATTAAACTATTTATTGGTTCTAGCTGACTGAGAAGATGAATATTAATTATTCTAAGATGTATTCAAGCCGACTTGACAATGTGTAAGATATATATATAAGGTCAAGTTGAGGATTGAATGTGTAGAACATAATTGAAGATTTGATGATGTTAAGAGGAAGCAAATTAGAAGGATAAGTAGAATATTCTTGTTGAGATGAAAAGATACATTTGATCAAGAAGGATTAATTATACAAGCTAGAATTGAGATTTGTAATCATCAATTCAGTTGCATCAGGAATCAGGTCATCTCATTGTTACTATCTAACCATTGTAGCAGTGATCTAAATCTCTCAACAAAGTTGGCTTGATGGGTATTTGTAAATCCTCTAACAAGGTGGCATTTCTATTGAATTTTCCAAAGACCTCTAACAAGGCCACTCCAAATAGGGTGATTAAATCCTCTAATAGGGTTACACCTAATAGTGTATTTTGTAACCTTTAATAGGGTTGGCTCCTAACAAGGCTCACTTCAGAAGAGTGAAAATCAGTAACTAGTTGCAATTGGTGGTTTTTCCCAAATTGGGTTTCCACGTTAAAATCTTATGTTCATGTTATTCTTTATGTGTTTTCAAACTAATTTAAAGTAATATCAATCATAGTTAATACCTTAAGATTTTAATGTTAAGCATTTATCGAGCTATTTCAGTGTTTACCGAGTTATAGCATTTATCTTGTGTGTTTACCAAGTTACAATAGAGTTCAGTTTTGATTTATATTGACATCTAAGGGATCTGGGATTTATTTTAGTGGTAACTTATTTGCCCCTCCCCTCTCAATTACTCCTCTTATATTTCCAACAATTCTCCTCTTTCCTCTATTTTTTTTAATGCTTCCCTTATTTCATTTGTGTGTATATTCTCCCCCTTTATATATTCTCCTCCTAGTATTGAATCTTTCTTTGTATATTCTCCCCCTTTTTGTCATTGATGACAAAGATTTATGTGAGGTGGCTACAAGTTGTTGAATATGTCTTGGTATTATCCTTGTATGGTGGCAAGATTAGTATCCCACAATGCCTTTAGATTTTTGAGAGCTATGATCTCACTCTTTATCTTTCCCAAGAGTGTTTCAAGTTCACTCATGGTGTTCTCTGGAACTTTGTTGGCTAGTGTATCTGCATTTGCAATATGTGTTTGGATGGTGCCTATCATTAGGGATGTTTAGTGGTAAAATGGAAGCACTTTAATAAGATGTAGGTCTCCACTTTACGAGGCCACTAATCCATTCAAATTTGTATGTGAGGAAAAGAGGGGAATTTCCAAATATGATTCCACTATTGGAAACTTACTTACAATTGGAACAATTGTTGTTTTGTCATTGATGTCAAATCTATTGATAATATATTGCTACCTAATCTAAATGTCATATTTATTTGATTGATGAAAAGTATTTGATAAGTTTCTCATAATAATAGCACCTAGAGGAAAGGTTGAGTTATGAAAAGGAAGTTACAATGGACATATGATTAGATGGACTTTGATAAAGCAAAGTGATTATTTATGTCAAGAAAGCTAATCCAAGCCAAGGAATAGAGTAAAAGGAAAATAAATGTTGAGTGATGCTAGTGTTAACCGAACTATAGTTAGTGTCAAGAAAATCTAGTGTTGACCAAGCATTAGTATCAATCGAGTGAGACAGTTGACACCAAGCCAAGAAGTTTTATAGCACCCAAGTATTAAGTGATGATCAAGTGTCAGAACTTAGTGATTGTCGAGAAATAATGTTCAAGATGAATTTGAGGAAATCGTGATTCCCAACTGACTCGGTTGATTTCTTGGGAGATGTAAATTGTGTTGAAGATAAGATTGTTGATTTGGATCATTAAATTCAAGGCGAGGATTAGGTAAAGACATAAAATATGGATTCAAGAGAAGATTCTAGAAGAAGATCAAGAAGATGGACAGATACAATGAATCAAGTTGAACTTGATTGTAAACCCTAAGACCTATGGTGGATGTAGAAAATGGTAAAGCACAAATTGCCAATTTAAAGAGGTATAGAGACAATCAAATTATAAAAAAACTACAAGTATATGCAAGAGGCACATATAGACAAAGGTTCATCAAAAACACACAAGTGTCAGTGAGTATGAAGCTAAAGTAGAAAGCTTGCAGAGATGATGTTGATGTTGATGTTGATAAGTGAATCTGAGAAGAAGGCTTAAGTGTTGTTGAGAAGAGTGGGTTGATTTCTTGAAGGGTTTCCAAGAGAATCAAGTGTTGAAAATAATTGATCAATTGTATATTATCTTTGATGTTACACAAAATGTCATATCTTTAAAAGTCAATCTTTGTCGAGCTCACTCAAGCGATGAAGACAGTTTCCTATGTATGTCGAGCATTTCAGTGCTTGCCAAGTTTAGAAGATAGTGTCTACTAAGTTCACTCGGGCTCCAAATAAAAGTTTGCAAAAGTTTAGTGTTAATGGAGCTCACTCAGTTAACAAAGGAAAAGTTGGATGAATCCAGTGTTAACTAAGCTCACTCAATTATCAAAGGAAGTTTACAAAGTTGTAGTGTTAACCGAGTTCACTTGGTTAACACAGTAAAATCATTTCAGAGTTAGTGTCTACTGAGTTGGGTTGGCTAACAAAGGATTCTCTTGTTTTGGCATATTGAGTCTAATGGATTTTTTTATTGGTTTGAGCCAACTAAAGAGATGAAGAATTATTGTTTCAAGTTATATTCAAGCCAACTTGACAATATAAGTATAAGGTCAAGTTGAGGATTGAAGATAAGTGAGAATGTGTGGAAGATAAGAAGATGCTTAGAGGAAGCAAATTGGAAGGATAAGCAGAATATCCTCATTGGGGTACAAAGATTAATCTGATCAAGAAGGATCAATTATTAGAGCTAGAATTGAGATCAGAGATCAGCAATACAATTGCATAAGTAATCAGGTCATATCATTGTTACTCTCTAACCATTGTAGTAGTGAATCAAATCTCTTAATAGATTTAGCCTAATAGCTATTTGTTTTTAAGACCTCTAACAAGGCCACTCCTAATAGGGTGATTAAATCCTCTAATAGGTTCACACCTAATAGTGTGTTTTGTAACCTTTAACAGGGTTGGCTCCTAACAAGTCTCACTTTAGAAGAGTGAAAAATAGTAACTAGTTGCAATCGATGGTTTTTCCCAAATTGGATTTCCACGTTAAATCTTGGTGTCACTTGTGTTCATTATATATATTTTATGTGTATGCAACTAAGTTAATTAAGGTTAATCATAGTTAACATCTTAATATCTACATGTTCAATAGTTTTTGAGTAATAGTTGTTATTATAGTGCTTGCCAAGTTACAACATATTGTTAGTGTCAACCAAGTGCCTACGTGTTAACCGAGTGATAATAGTTTTAGTAGAGTTTATGTTTTCTATTTAAATCTAAGAGATTTGGGATTTATTTTGTGGTAACTGATTCACCCCTCCCCTCTCAGTTACTCATCTTATATTTCTAGCGATTGATGTCAGCTTTTGATGCTTGCAAAGAAGGTTTCAAGGACCTAAGCGAAAGATCAAGATATCTTACAGAAGAGAGATTCCCAAGTTGAAAAAAGATAACTTCAAGGCATGGTAGGAACTTATGAAGCTACATCTAGCAACCATCAATTATTCAGTTCTAAAATATTTGAATACTCAGTATAAAGCTCCTACTGGAACTATGACTATGGAGGAGATTGTTGAAAAGAAGAATCATAACATTCTGATGATTGGCATTGCATCCACTCTTAACTATGTTGAATTTGATGAAGTCAAAGGGTGTGCTACTGCTCATGAGATGTGGACCCAACTAAAAGATATGTATGGAGGTGATGATAATGTGGGGAGGGCAAAGGAGAAAGCTTAAGAGGTTATTTCAATCAAATGAAGATGAGGGAAGATGAAAACATTACAAAATATGTTGAGAGAATCAAAGTTGTTGTAAGTGCAATCAAAGCCTCTAGAGGGAAAATTGATGATGTCAAAGTTGTAAGAAAGGTACTCAGAACCCTTCTTCCTATCTATGCAATTAGAGGGTTAGCTATTTAAGAGATGAGATGTGATCCCAATAACAAGATAAATTTGGATGCTCTAGGGGAAGGTTGATAGCATTTGAGCTAGATAACTATGATAATTATGTTCCTAGTTCTAGCAATCTTGAATCTATATTTCAAGCCAAGTTGTCACTCAAGAAGAAAGTTGCAAAGTCTAAAGGTAAACAATCTAAAACTAAAGAGGAAGATAGTTTTGACAGTGATCTTGAAGCCATTGAAGCCCTACTTACAAGAAGATATCCCAAAAGCAAAGGAAAGTACAGAGGTAAAATTCCTCTAATCTATTTTCCTTGTGAAGAAGTTGGTCACGTTGTTGCAAGGTGTCCAAACAAAGAAGACAAAGATGAAAACAAAAGTGGCAAGCAAGTATAAAGGCAAAAAGGATTTCAAAAACTACAAGGACAATGGTAGGAAGTCTTATTTCATGGCTAAAGATTCTGATAGTAGTGATGATAATGATGAAATGGTTTATATTGTTGTAAAAGATGTTTGATGATGAAGATGATAAAATGGAACTTATCTCTCATGTTATCAAAAATGATACATGGATTATTGATAGTGTTTGTTCTCATCATATGATTGGTGATAAAAAAAAAGTTTGAACATATGGAACACTATGATGGTGGAAGTGTAAGATTTGGAAACAATGAACTATGTTGCATAAAAGGAAAAGGTTGTATTTCTCTAACTAATGAAATTAGATGTGACAATGCTTATTGGGTTAAAGAGTTGTGTCAGGTTGTCATTTTGCTCGATGCTTAATGGTAGGAATCCTTTTGAACTCCTCTCTTGAAAAGCTAATCTAGGATCAACTCCAAGGTTCTAGGAAATCTTGTGACCTACTGGAATCCACTCAGTAGAAGATAAATGTGAATGTTCACGAGGAGGCCTTTGCTGGTTCGACCAATTTTGGATAAAATGTTGAATCTGCTTGCCATCTCAAAAAAAAAGTAACCACAAAAAGAAAAAGAAAAATTGTTATTTTTATGTTTATAATGAATGTAGTTTTAACTATGAAACTATATGAATTCCTAAATTAACCAAGTGTTTTTAAAAGAAAATAATGAAGATAGGGTAACAAGAAGTTTAAGAAAATGACTTAAAAAGCAAATCCTTAACGAAGATAAGCCATAGAAACAACACACTGCAAGTTAAGCCTTTGAAAAGATTGATAGGTAACCAATGAAAATAGGAGCAGTCCTTCCTTAATTCCATTGATGCAATCGTTGATGGGAATTTAGTAACCATAAAATGTTTCACTTTTCATCAGATCGCAAGGTCATAGAAAGTGCACTCATGTGAGACAAAAAGCTATGTAGGAAAAATAATGTAATATCTTCTCCAACTAAGTACGTCAACAAAATTTGTAAACACATAGCAAACACCAGAATTAAAAGATCTCTCAATCAAAATAACACAAAAAAAACTATAGGCTCCATTATACTCCATGAACATACATTCACAAAATATAACACACTCAGGCAAGAATAACTACACTCCGAATGAGAGCACCAATAGCATATATTATTGCATCAAGATAATGGCCTAGAATGCAGATTTAATTCCTCAATTTATAGGTAATATTCTCCTCAATTTGTGTTGAGAGTGAGAGATTCCTTCATGCAAATATATGCTTAAAACTAATAAAATAAATCTAAATATATACAAACTTACTCTCTAGGAGGTGCTAAGAAGGACTCCACCCCTGTTTATATTATTTAATGGGTGTGTGATCCTTTACATGACTTAAAAACAATGAAAGAAGATGTAGATAAGAAGAAGGAAGTTGTAAGAGGATCTAAGAGTCATTAGAAGCTCTAAAAATGGAAGATTTCTCTTCTCTGGGTGTCTCTAAGAATTGAACTATCGTTAGAATGTGTTTTAGTGCATGGAAAGCCCTAAATTTGGAATTGGAAATTAACTATTGGTGCACCTCTGATTCTTCAAAAAACTTGGTGCACCTTTCAAGTAGCACACGTTTGGAGTAGCACACCTAGAGCACCTTGCGCACCTTGGTGACAAGACCCAAAAATACAAAAATTCTTCTAAGCGTCAATTTTCCAGAGCTAGATTTTCTTTTCAACTTCACAATTTCCCAGAGTTACATTTTTTTTTCAACTTCACAATTTTCCAGAGTAAGAATTTTTTTCAACTTCACAACTTTCCAAAGTTGGAATTTTCTTTTCAACTTCACAATTTTCCAACGTTAGATTTTTTTTCAACTTCAAAATTTTCCAGAGTAAGAATTTTTTTCAACTTCACAACTTTCCAAAGTTGGAATTTTTTTTCAACTTCACAACTTTCCAAAGTTGGAATTTTTTTCAACTTTAGAACTTTCCAGAGTTTGAATTTTTTTCAACTTCACAATTTTCCAAAGTTAAATTATTTTTTAACTTCATAATTTTCCAGAATTATAATTTTTTTCAACTTCAAAATTTTCCAGAGTTAGAATTTTTTTCAACTTCAGAATTTTCCAGAGTTAGATTTTATTTCAACTTCACAATTTTCCAAAGTTAGAAATTTTTTCAACTTCACAATTTTCCAGAGTTAGAATTTTTTTCAAATTCACAATTTTCCAAAGTTAGAATTTTTTTTCCAACTTCACAATTTTCCAGTTTCCATCATCTAGATCTTGTTGACCTTCAACCAAAATGATGTGTGGATGTTTCCCCTTGAACTTTTGGATAGAAGAGGTGATTTCTTAAGGAGATAATAAGTCTAAAGTTTCATAATTTACCCTCACTTCCCTGTGGAAATCATGAAGTGTGGCTTCTTGGGCATTCCCTAGAACTTGAAATTCATGGGTTTGAGTGTGATCTTAGTTGCTATAGAAGAAAAGGAAGCCATGGTAATGTTCAGGACCTCGGGGGGCCTCTAGATGTTTTAGATATGTGCACTTGTGTACCTTAAGAGATAATTAATTCACCAAACCTTCAAACTATGCACCTGCACACCTTCAAGGAATTGTGCAAGGTGCTCAATTCACCAAAAAATCAAAGTTCTCTATTTTAAAAATGGTTTCTGGCTCGGACGAGGTCTAGGAGAACTCTTGTTCACTTATTTTTCCCTTTTTGATGATTTATAGCCTCTTTATAGCCCAAAATTTTAACTACTTTTGCTTCTTCTATTTGAACTCCCAAAGTACATGTGTTGAATTTTATCATTAATAGTTTCATAAGATGATGAACATGTTATGGGTCATGTGTCCAACATTTGTATCTTTGATCTTTAGTGTAAATTCATGAATCAAAACTTATGTGTGACTCTTTTGAAGGTGAAGTTTACCAGCTTAGGTAAGATCTCTATTGTTGTTGATAATGAATATACAGTGATGATCTATGCACTTCCCATTATGCACCACACCTTCATGTTATGCACATCTTCATGCACTGTGAAGTCTATTCCTTATTTTTTTCTTCTATTCGACTACTTGATCCTTCCCGATCAGAGACCAAATGATCCAAACTATCCAAAGCAACCAAATGTTTGAAACTTTTTCCTATCTTTTTTAGCAAGCTTTTCTAGGCATTTTTAACTGGATTTTTTAGAGGTCTTCTACTCAAAATCTCAAGTTGAAACTTTCATTGGTCTCTAAAACTAGGAAGTTGAAAGCTCACTGTTTTAGAGACTGAAATTACATTTTTAGTTCTTCTTTCAATGGTGTAAATGGCTTTGAATTTTGAGCTCTAGGTCAAAAGTTATGACCCTGACAAGTTAAGGATGTCTTTTTATCTGTCTGACTGCCCAACCCTTCCTAATCAAAGATCGAGGTTTGACCTAGACCCAAGGGAGAGTCCAAAATGACCAAGGCTTTGGACTAGATGCCTCATAGGGAATTTTAAAAGTAGGGGGGCCATTTTGTGACTCAAAATGAGGCTGAGTTGTGAAACCACAACAGGCTAAAGCAAACTCTACTGAGTGTAGCACAATTGAATAACATTGGATTCAAGGTAGAATTCATGAATGGGAAGGCCAAGCTACTAGATGGAAAAGGAAATCTAGTTGGGTCTGGTAATCAAACAAAAGGTAATTTATTCTACCTAGATCTAAGTGAAAGCTCATGTTTCATTGCTTAAGTAGAGGAAAGTTGGTTATGGCATAAAAGGTTGTGTCATGTGAACTTTCATAACCTAATCAAGATAAGAAAAAACAAAAGAGTGAGAGGTATTCCTAGTCTGAGGAAACTTGACATGGGCATGTGCAAGAATTATCAAATTGGTAAGATAGGCAAGACAAGTTTCAAAAGCAAGAACTATCATTCTGAAGAAGTCTTGGAGCTAGTTCATACAGACCTTTGTGGACCTATTGTCATTGAGAGCTATAGTGGAGATAAGTATTTCATTTTATTTGTTGATGATTGTTCTAAGATCATGATAGTAGTGTATCTAAAATATAAGTCTGAAGCTTTTCAAAATTTTAAGTGGTATCTGGCTAGAGTTCAGAAAGAAATAGGAAAGAAACTAAAGAGTTTAAGGTCAAATAGAGGAGGTAAATTCATTTCTAATGAATTCAATAAATTTTTCACTGAGAAAGGAATCAAAAGACAAGTATCAACCCTAGGTACACCTCGACAGAATGGTATAGCAGAAAGAAGGAATAGATCAATCATGGACTATGCAAGAACCCTGATGATAGAAAAAGAATGTCGCAATCAAATATTGGAAGGAAGCAATCAGTATATTAGGTCATACCTTAAATAGAGTACAACTAAAGAAAGACTCAAATCAGACTCCTTATGAACTATGGTATGGCTATAAACCTAATGTAAGTTACTAGAAAGAATTTGGTAGAAAATGTTATATCTTGAAGGAGACTAGGAAAGGTAAATTTGATGTCAAAAGTGATGAAGGAATATTCCTAGGATACTCTAGCATAAGTAAAGAATACAAATGTTTGAATCTAACTACTCATAAGATCATAGAAATTACACATGCAAGAATTGATGAGTTTGCAAAAAAGAGTGAAGAAGAGAGCAACAAAGAACCTAAAGACTACAAAAATTTTATTTACTTTGAAACTAATACATTGCCTAATCCAATTGGAAGTCAACAGACTTCACCTCCCAAGTCCCCAAAATCTCCAAAAGCACCTGCGTTGCAACCAGTGCAACTTGAGTCATAATCTAATGGACCCGAGTTATAGTCAAAAGCTACTGAATTATAGCCAGTGCAACCTAAATTTGAGTCTAAAGGACCCAAGTCACAGACCATGGGACCTGATCAAGATGCAAAAGATCATGGTGAGGCAAGTGGAACAAGCTCTAAATCTAAAGTACCTATACTTGCAAGATATGTTAGAAGGCACCATGCACCTAAGAAAATCATTGGAGACAAGTTAGAAGGTACAATGACAAGGAAAAATTGAAAGGTACATGTTTTCTCACTGAATTTGAACCTAGAACAATTAAAGATGCTTTAGATAATGAAATTTGGATTGAAGCAATAAATGAAGAGATAGAACAGATAGAAAGGAATAAGACCTGGACTCTTGTTCCTAGACCCAAGGATAAGAATGTAATTAGCACTATGTGGGTGTTTAGAAATAAAATGAATAAAGATGGAGAAGTTTCTAGTAACAAAGCAAGGTTACTATAAAAAGGTTATTCTCAAGAGGAAGGCATTGATTATGCTAAAACTTTTGCTCCTGTTGCAAGATTGGAACGTGTTAGGACTCTACTTTCTTATGCTACACATAAAATATTTAAAGTGTATCAGATGGATGTGAAATCTACATTCTTGAATAGAATTCTAGAAGAAGAAGTCTACATAGTACAACCTGAAGGTTTTATAGATCCTAGCAAAAAGGATATGGTTTATAAACTACACAAAGCATTATATGGTCTCAAACAAGCTCCTAGAGCTTGGTATAAAAGACTTCATAATTATTTGATGAAGATTGGTTTTCAAAGAACAAATGATAATAGCAACCTATACATCAAAGAAGGGCCAAATAAGAAGATTGTGTTGGTAGAATTCTTTGTGGATGATACATTGTTTACTAGAAATGATGATTTGTGAAAATGTTTTTCTAACAAAATGAGTAAGGAATTTGAGATATCAATGTTTGGAGAAATCAAATTCTTTGTTGTCTTGTAGATCCAACAGAAGACAGATGATATCTACATTACTCAATCTAAGTATATAAAGGAGACACTGAAGAAGTTTGGAATAGAGGATTCAAGACCAGTTAGAATACCTATGTTTACTAGACATAAGCTTTCTAAAAATGATGATGCCAAGGAGGTAGATCACACCACATATAGATATATGATTGGAAAACTTCAGTATGTAGTACATACTAGGCCTGATATTGCTCTTGTAGTTGGTATGGTGGAAAGATTTTCAGCTAATCCTAAAGAAAATCATATGATGGCAATAAAGAGAATCATGAGGTATCTAAAGGTACTGAAGATTATGGATTATGGTACAAGAACGGAGGCAACTTAGATTTGAAAGCCTTCATTGATGTAGATTGGGTAGGAAATGTTGATGACAGGAAGAGCACCAGTGGTGGAGCATTCTTTCTTGGTAAAAGACTAGTGTTTTAGACAAGTAAGAAGTAGAACTGCATCTCTCAGTCTACAGTAGAGGCAGAGTATGTTATAGTAGTAGTTAATTGTTCCAATATTTTTTGGTTCAAACAACTATTGGTAGGTATGAAGGTAAAAATCAAGGATCTAGTGATTATCTTCTATGATAACACCAATGCAATCAATATACCAAAGAATCCTGTGATGCATACGAAGACCAAGCATATTGCAATAAAATATCATTTTCTAAGAGAATTAGTGCAAGACAAAGAGGTGAGATTGGAATATGTGAATACTAAAGAACAAATTATAGACATATTCACCAAGTCATTACCTAAGGATGCATTTTTGTATCTAAGAGGTAAGCTAGGGGTTATTTTCCTATCTATAGCTCACTAAATAAAGTTTAGTGATGCATTAACTAGAGAATGTTGAAGATTAGTCAAGTTGATGTAGTAATAAATGAGTAGATTGCATATGAATTAGTACATTAGGTACATTGAAATTCACTAATATTGTCTTTGTCATAAGATGTCAAAGAGGGAGAGTTTGTTGTCATATCACAAAAAATTTCTGAAGTGGAAGAGTTTAGTGTCATATCACAGAAAACTTGTAAAAGGAGAATTTTCTATATCAGAGAAATTTTTTTGAATATTTACAGATGTCAAAGAAGAAGAGTTTGATGAAGAATAAACTCGGAGAGTTTCCTAACAAAGGGAGAAACTAGAATTTGAAGGAGAGATTGATGTTAGAGGGAGTTCACATTGATAAAGGGAGTTCTTAGGGATGAAAATGAAAATGAAACTAAGGATATTAGCCTTACTTTTTTTTTCTCTAAAATTTCATTGTATTATGACATGTTGTGTTGTCATCAATGCCAAAGAAGAGGGTTTTTTAAAGCAATTGTATATTGTATATTGTCTTTGATGTTACACAAAATGTCATATCTTTACTAGTCTGTGTTTGTCGAGCTCACTTAGGTGATCAAGATAGTTTCCTGTATTTGTCGAGCATTCCAATGTTTGCCAAGTTCAAAAGATAGTGTCGTGGGCTCCAAAGAGAACTTCACAGAAGTTCAATGTTAATTAAGGTCACTCAGTTAACAAAGGAAAAGTTGGATGAATCTAGTGTTAATCGAGCTCACTCAATTACCAAAGGAAGTTTATGAAGTTGTAGTGTTAACCAAGTTCACTTGGTTAACATAGGAAAATTATTTTAGAGTTAGTGTCTACCGAGCTAGGTCAGCTAACAAAGGATTCTCTTGTTTTGGCATATTGAGTTTAATGGATTTGTTTGTTGGTTTGAGTTGACTGAAGAGATGAAGAATTATTGTTTCAAGTTATATTCAAGCCAACTTGACAATATAAGTATAAGGTCAAGTTAAGGACTAAAGATAAGTGAGAATGTGTGGAAGATAAGAAGATTCTTAGAGGAAGCAAATTGGAAGGATTAGTAGAATATCTTTGTTGGGCTATAAAGATTAATCTGATCAGGAAGGATCAAGTATTCGAGCTAGAATTCACATCTAAAATCAGCAATACAATTGCATAAGAAATATGGTCATATCATTGTTACTCTCTAAACATTGTAGCAGTGAATCAAATCTCTTAACAGAGTTAACCTAACAGCTATTTGTAAATCCTCTAACAAGGTAGCATTTCTAGACTAGAGTGTCTAAAGACCTCTAACAAGGCCACTCCTAACATGGTGATTGAATCCTCTAACATGGTCAAACCTAATAGTGTGTTTGTAACCTTTAATACATTTGGTTCCTAACATGGCTCACTTCGTAAGAGTGAAAAATAGTGACTAGTTGCAACTGGTGGTTTTTTCCAAATTGGGTTTCCACATTAAATCTTGGTGTCACTTGTGTTCATTCTATTTGTTTTATATGTATGCAACTAAGTTAATTAAGGTTAATCATAGTTAACATTTTAAGATTTGCATGTTTATTATTTTTTGAGTAACAGTTGTTATTACAGTGCTTGCCGAGTTACAACATATTGTTGGTGTTAATTGAGTGCCTATGTGTTAACCAAGTGACAACAGTTTCAACAAATTTTATGTTTTGTATTTACATCTAAGGGATCTAGGATTTATTTTTGTGGCAACTAATTCACCACTCCCCTCTTAGTTACTCCTCTTATATTTCCAACAATTGGTATTAGAGCTTTTGGTGCTTGTAGACAAGGTTTCAAGGATCTAAGCTAAAGATCAGGATGTCTTACAAAAGAGAGTTTCCCAAGTTAAACAGAGATAACTTCAAGGCATGGTAGGAACTTATGAAGCTACATTTGGCAACCATCAGTGATTCAAGTATGAAATATTTGAATACACATTATAAAGATCCTACTAGAACTATGCCTGTGAAGGAGGTTGGTGAAAAGAAGAATCATAACATTATGATGATTGACATTGCATCTACTCTTATTTGTGTTGAATTTGATGAAGTCAAAGGGTGTGCTACTGCTCATGAGATGTGGAACAAACTAAAAGATATTTATGGAGGTGATGATAATGTGAGGAGGGTCTATCTGATTAGATGAAGATGAGGGAAGATGAAAACATTGCAAAATATGTTGAGAGAATCAAAGCTAGTGTAAGTGCAATCAAAGCCTCTGGAGGGAAAATTGATGATGTCACAATTGTAAGAACAGTACTCAAAAAACTTATTCCTATCTATGTAATTAAAATTTCATCTATTCAAGAGATGAGATGTGATCCCAATAATAAGATTAGTTTGGATGCTCTAGTGAGAAGGTTGACAGCATTTGAGCTAAATAACTATGATAATTATGTTCCTAGTTCTAGCAATCTTGAATATGTATTTCAAGCCAAGTTTTCACTCAAGAAGAAAGCTTGAAAGTCTAAAGGAAAACAATCTAAAAGTGAAGAGGAAGATAGTTCTGATAGTGATCTTCAAGCCATTAAAGCCCTGCTTGCAAGAAGATATCCCAAAGATAGAGGAAAGTACAAAGGTAAAATTCCTCTAATCTATTAGAGCTGACTAAAGAGATAAAGAATTATTGTTTCAAGTTATATTCAAGCTGACTTGACAATATAAGTATAAGGTCAAGTTGAGGATTGAGGATAAGTTATAATGTTTGGAAGATAAGAAGATGCTTAGAGGAAGTGAATTGGAAGGATAAGGAAAATATCCTTGTTGGGCTACAAAGATTAATTTGATTAGGAAAAATCAAGTATTCGAGATAGAATTGAGATCTGAAATCTAAAATGTAGTTGCATCAGCAATCATGTCATATCATTGTTACTCTCTAATTATTGTAGGAGTGAATCAAATCTCTTAACAGAGTTAGCCTAACAGCTATTTGTAAATACTCTAACAAGGTGGCATTTCTAAATTGAAGTTTCTAAAGACCTCTAACAAGGCCACTCCTAATAGGGTGATTAAATCCTCTAACATGATCACACCTAACAGTGTGTTTGCCAAGTGATAGTAGTTTCAGCAAAGTTTATCATTTGTATTGACATCTAAGGGATCTGGGATTTTTTTTTGTGGTAACTGATTCACCCCTCCCCTCTAAGTTACTCCTCTTATGTTTTCAACATCAAGATCAAAGATGGCAATGGAAGGCTTATTAGCAAGTCAGCACAAGGACCAAACTGAGATCTGAACCTGCAAAAGTGAGTTTTAATCACACAGATCAAAACCTTATTATTTTATTTCTAATCATTGTAAATAATTTTTATTTAAATCCTTTTAATAGAGGTTGACCTAACATTCATTTGGAAGACTTAACAATCTGTGTAAATCCTTTAACTAGGTGACATTCTAAATGGAATGATCAAAGTCCTCTAACAAGGACACTCTTAAGAGGGTGATTAAATCATTTAACAAGGCCTCATTTAATAGTGTGTCTTGTAACCTTTAACAAGCTTGGCTCCTAACAGAGCTCACTTTGAAAGAGTTAAAAAGAGTGACATGTTGCTGGTGGTTTTCCCCAAATTGGGTTTCCATGTAAAATCCTAGTGTCAAAACTATGTTGAATGCTTTATATGTTTTACGTTTTATATTCAACAAAGCATGTTATATTTGGAATAATAAATTTTGTTTATAATAGAGGTTGAGCAACAAAAAGATAAGAAGAACAGTAAGAGTTTTATTGTTTTATTATTCAAACAGTACTTAAGGACCTTGAGTAACTGATTCACCCCGCCCCCCCTCCCCCCCACACCTCTTAGTTATCCTAAATATTTTTAACATCCACTTATGATCCAAATTACATTAGTTAGGACCCAAAGGAAGAAAGAAGCTAATACTAAATTTGAATTAAAAGGAGGAATGCAATACAAGGAAATGTACTCTCTTTGGCCCTTGATAGAATAATGTGAATGCAAAATTGAACTAATTGCTTAAATAATGTAAAATTAGATGTTATGTAAAGAAAATTAGTCCAATTAAGATATAAATATAGGGTAAAGACATGAAAGTAAATAAAATATGAAAGACTCACCTTGAAATGTGTAGAGGAAGATGCATTTTAGTTCTAAAATTTATAGTTCTGAACTATATCTAAATATCTATCTGTGGATCTTGGAATAAAATGACAAAAGGAACAAAACCTAGAAATCTCCCAAGAATCTAAGACTTAACGACTAGGTTCACTTGGGAAGATGTCTTATGACCATGTTGACATAGTCTGGCTATTTTCAACTAATGACTCCAGAAAGCTTGTGAATAGTTTGTTCCATATCTGTAATCTTTTTCACTCCAGCTGTACAAATCAACACAGGAAAAAAGGTTTGTGGTTGGGGTTTGATGAGGGCTTTCCTTGGTCAATCCCCAAGTTATGGAATTAACTGTAATTGAGAAATGTAAATGTAAATGACTGAAAGAAAAGTTAGATGTTAGGATTCACCTTTCTTGTATGTATGTAAATGTAATATAGATCTTGAATTAGGAACGTAGGTTATCTCCACTCTTTACAATGAAACTACCATAATCCCATCATGGTGCCATGGATATAAAAGTGCATCAATGAAGAAAGTGATGAATGCTTCAATTTAGATCTGCTCCCTTGATGGCCAACAATAAGCTAGATCTTGAAGAGGGAATTCTCACAAATAATTCTTCAACACTAGATAGAAATATCCTTGCTTAAATGCTTGAAAAACTTGAATACTTGAACTCCTTGAATGCAAAAGACAAAAATATTCACTTGAGAGAAAGAGCTTGAAATTTTGGAATTTAATTATGAATATGATTATGATATTGAATCCCCTAAGTCTCCTTATATATTAGTTTTTGGGCGAGAAAACAATACAGGCTAACTAGGTAACAATAAAAAACTAATTAAACCCTCAAAGGCCTTATGTGCCTCGAGCTCTAGAACTATCAAAGATGAGGTCAACCTGCTCTAGAACTAGGTTGACCTAGGTCAATCTAGTCCAGCCTAGGTCAACTTGAGTCAATGTGGTCCTGGATCTTGGGTGCCATAGAAAGAAGGGGTATGTGCTAGAAAGATAAGGGTGGAAGAGGAAGAAGATAGGAGAGAAAGGAGATCGAGCACAAGAATATCCATGGTCCATAGAGAGAATTATGAATAGAGAGCTAAAAGGTCTTAAAATGAAAGTGCATCCATTTCAAGATGGTACATTTAGTCCCCACTTTAGCAGAAGTATGAGTTTCCTCAAACTCATGATAAAGTAGATCAAGAGAAAAATAGACACTCATGTTGTGATTTAAGAGGAAATGAAACCTTCAAGCCCCCAATAGACTTGAGTATTTATCACATCCAGAATCATAATAAGAGAGATTTACTTGCCCAAAAAGGTTTGTGTACCTTATTGCAAACCGCACAAGAAAAAGAAAAGAAAAGGGGGGAAAGGTCTCTACAAAAGAAAAGAGGATGGTGTTGAATGATCTAGAAAGTGTGTGTGGCATGTTAGTCAACCCATCAAAGATGAACCAAATGGTATAGCATGTGTGTGCCGCATACTAGTCAGTCCATCAAGGTATTCAACTTAATGGGAGCTCCATGTCCCAAAAAGAAGAATCGAAAAGTGACCTGGGCATAAGGATGTGTGTTTCCTTAAGGGATCAGAACAAGATTAGGCTTTGCAAACTATTAGTAGTCAAAAGAAGGGTCAAAATAAGGAATGGGCCTCCTAAATTTTCAATAGTTTAGAGAGAGATCCAAGAAAAAGAAAAGAGGCCAAGCCCTTAGGAATGGCTCTTGGAAACTAGAAGGGAAATGCAAGAGAGGGGATAAACATGAAATAACAATGCATAGATTTGGGTATACCTTAGAAATCATACCATGCACTAAAGGATGAAGTTACTCCAAGTTATACGCACAATCTGTATTTGTAGTCCATGAACAAAGGATGAGCAGAGTGTATGCCCCCACGTTAAAGTGATTACAAACACCTTAAAAGGAGAAATGGTTTTAACAGAAGTGTTCATGCATCCACTGAATAAATTTTCCACTATGGCATGCCCCCAAGAAGAGAAATATATCAAGGGAAATGAGCACATAACAAAAAGAAAGAGCACAAAAGGGATCTACTAACCTTGGGGTCAATAAATGTTGAAAAAAATTATTCAATTGTATGTTGTCTTTGATGTTACACAAAATGTCAAGCCTTTATTGAGTATTCAATGATAGCCAAGCTCACTCAGGCATCGAAGGCATTTTCCTATATATATATCGAGTGTTCAATTATAACCAAGTTTAGAGATAGTATTGAGTGAAGCAGAGTCTGTTGACTGAGTTCAATTAGTTATCAAAGGAAAATCAGCATGAAGTCAACATTGACCAAGTTGGGTCAGTTAACATTAGAAATATTATTCTAGCCAAGTTGGGTTGGTTAACAAAGGGATCCTTTGTGTTGACTGAGTACTCAATTCTGTATTAGCCAACTGTCAGCATATTTAGTTCGATAAATTTATTGGTTAATACAAGCTGACTTAAGGGATGAAAATTGTTTGATTGAAAGAGTATTCAAGCTGACATGACAAGGTGAATAATATATATGAAAGGTCAAGTTGAGGATTGAAGTGTGGATTTGAAGAAGATGAACAAGGAAGTGAATTTGGAAGGGTATATATAAGAGAACAGAGTATCCAAGTTGACTAAGTTGCAAAGAACATTTTGATCAAGGAGGATCAAGTAATCAAGCCAGAATTGAGATTTGAATCAAAAAAGTTAGTTGCATAATCAACTAGATCAAGTCATTGTTACTCTCTAATAATTGTAGCAATGAATCAAATCTCCTAACAAAGTTAGCCTAACAGCTATTCAACAAATCCTCTAACAAGGTGGCATTTCTAGATTGAAGTGTCTGAAGACTTCTAACAAGGCCACTCCTAACAAGGTGAATTAAATCCTCTAGTAGGGTCACACCTAATAGTATATTTTTTAACCTTTAATAGGGTTGGCTCCTAATAGGGCTCACTTCAAAAGAGTGGAAAATAGTACCTAGTTGCAATTGATGGTTTTTCCAAATTGGGTTTCTATGTTAAATCTTGGTGTCTCTTGTGTTCATGTTATTTCCTTTATGTTTCTATAACTAAGTTAATAAAGGCTAATCACATTAATATCTTGAAATCTAATTATCTCTTTACTAACCGAGTGACAGTAATATATTCAGTGTTAATTGAGTTACAGCAAGATATTCAGTGTTAACAAAGTTACAACAGGATTTGGTTTTATATTTGTGTTGAAATCTTAAAAGGGACTTGGATTTATTTTTATAGTAACTAATTCACCCCTCCCCTCTTAATTACTCCTTTCAATTTCCAATAGTAAGATCATATGATAATATGTATTATTATATCAAGTATGAAAATATCATTATTCCCTAAAGGAGGTGTAACTACAATGCAACAGAGAAAAAGACACAGAAGAGCTACAAAGAAGAGTCTTTTTGGGCCAATAACATGGAGAGCAAAAATAATTGATGTTTCCATATCATAAGAGACCAATAAGACTACACAAGATCACTAGCACAAATAATAGCACAAGCACAATGTAACACAGAAGAAAAGAGATATAAATAAAAGAATGTATACGACAAGGTGATTACTTTATCCTCTTGAGCTCAAAAAAGCAACAAGGTTCATCTAAAGTAATCAAAAGACAAAACAAAAAACACAACATGGGGGAAACACAAGACAAGAACACAAAGACTACTATAATGAATAAAGTCCACTGTAAGCATTCTGCATCCCCTGCCCAATCTTATTCCAAAATGCTAGGGGAAGGATGGTGACTCATGAGAGGAACAATATCCATTATAGTAGGAATAATGATGAGTTCTAAGAAATAACTTTGAGAGTCACTATGATCATTACTAGGAGTGATTGTAAGATTCATAGAAACTATGTTAAGCAAATTGCTATCCATATCAATTAAATCTTCATCACTACTGTCATCTAAAGTATCTTTCGTATCTAGATTGATGGACTTGAAAATACAAACAAAATCATCATGTTTATCCAAATGCATAATTTTTTCTTTTTTAGCTTCCTCTAAAGGCAAACACATAGTATGATTAAAGGAAGGTAAAGGTTGAGAAGAAAGAGAACAAGTTCTAGCCTTAGCTTTATCTTGACAGTTCTTGTGACACTGGTGACCATGTTGATTATGAATAGTCTTATGAGACATAGTAGAAGGTTTAGGATTAAATACCATATCCATTATAGTAGGAATAATTATGAGTTCTAAGAAATAACTTTGAGAGTCACTATGATCATTACTAGGAGTGATTGTAAAATGCATAGAAACTATGTTAAGAAAATTGCTATCCATATCAATTAAATCTTCATCACTACTATCATCTAAAGTATCATCCATATCTAGATTGATGGACTTGAAAATACAAACAAAATCATCATGTTTATCCAAATGCATAATGTTACCTTATTTAGGTTCCTCTAAAGGTAAACATGAAGTATGATCAAAGGAAGGTAAAGGTTGAGAAGAAAGAGAACAAGTTCTAGCCTTAGCTTTATCTTGACAGTTCTTGCGACACTGGTGAGCATGTTGATTATGAATAGTCTTATGAGACATAGTAGAAGGTTTAGGATTAAATACCATAGGTTCTAAAGAAGGAACATCAATTGGTTAAGTAGATGTAGATGGAAGAAGGGGTTCAGAAGTATAAGGAATAGTAGGCAAGATAGGTATAGGTGAACAACCATTAGGAAGACTTAGCTTCATGACTTGGATACTTTATATTGTTGATAGTTTCTATAGAGATGATCAGGGTGAGTAGGTGGTTTTTCAAGATGAGATGGCCAATAAAAATCAATCTTAGCATAATCTCTAGGACAGAGTGGTTTATAGAGAGAATGATTAATAGTAATAATGTTTCCATCATGAGAACATTTAAGATATTTATGAATAGGAAAAGCTATGGTTTGCATGAAAGAAAGCCATGGAATACCAAGCTTAAGTTGAAATTGATCAAAAGTAGGATAACAAAAAATTTAGTAAAAAAAATATTTCCCTAATAAAGTAATAGTTAAAGTAATAGAACCTTGAGGATGATAAAGAAAATCATTACAAGTTTAAATCCATACAAGAGTAGTACTGTAATTATATCGATGCAATCATTTGTTAAAAAGGTGTTCTTTAGTGATAACATTCACAATAGAAGTAGGATCAACCAAAGTACCACAATAAGGAATATGAGCAATCTAGCAGTGATGTAAAGAGGACCATTTGGTGCCTTAAACATATCATACTAACTAAAGAAACTAATAGGTTTCTATTTAGGTTTAGGTGGAGAATAAATTTAAGGTTGAGGTGCTAACTCAACATGATTTTCTTCTTGTATCTTCTCATCATAATAAATATGGTGATCAAAAGAACAAGGTTGGTTAATAACATTCATTGAGTGAGAAGGAAGGGGATTGGTGTAAATATACAAATTCTTGTTAGTTGGTGCAATAGATTTATTCATGTTATTAACTTGAGCATTAATAGATATAACCTTAGAATAAATAAGTTCCTAAATAGCATTCTTCAAACCATAACATTTTTTAGGAGCATGACCTAGTTGATGGTGATATTGACAGAAAGCATTTGAATCAAAAGACTTAGGCATTGGTTTACTTGTATCAATTGGAGGAATAGGAGGAAGATTAAGAACACGGGCATGGATCAACTTAGTCGTCACCTTAGAATAAGGCTCAAATAGTTGAGTATACTGATGATAGGGTGAAATACAAAGGAAAAGGTAGTTTTACCTTGGGATGTAGTAGCCACTTGATCATCAAATGTATCTGTCAACTAGATTTTGATGAAATCGTTAGGTTTAGAGAAATTATTTGAATTATAGGTGGCATCACTCTTACCAACAAGAATAGGAGCCAATGGAGTAGAGCTCTTGAGTTGACTCACTTGTAACTAGTAATGGTGAAGCACTACACATAGATGTGAAAAGGAGGTATACCTAGTAAAGAGAATCTTATCCCTAATGTCTTTTTGTAAATTAGAAATAAAGATACATTGAATGTCATGATCAAACACAGGATAAGGAATCTGAACATACAAATATTTAAATCTACCAATAAGTAACTTTCTCTTTAACATTCTACTACCATGCATTAAATCATTTAAAGAAATTTAAAAACCAATATTATTTTTAAAAGTGTTGAATGAAATCATTAGCAAGGGTTTGAAAAGAATCAATAGAATAAGGAGGTAGATAGCAATACAATTGCAAGAATCTATCCCTAAAATTACACGAGAACAACTTAGCCATAAGCCTATAGTCATGAGAAAAATCAATACATATAGTCTAGAAATTTTTAACATGAATTGTGGGATCTTCCTTACCATTATAAGTCTCAAGACGAGGTACCTCAACATGTTGCAGGATTACAACATGAAGGATATCTAAGGAAAGGGGATTAGAAACATCACATGTAGGAATGTTGTACTTAGATTGAGATAATTGAGCAAGTTGTTGTTGTGAACCGATGATGGTTTGTACCAATGTACTAATGTTAGGATTAGAAGAAATGATAATATGCATAGGTATGCTAGATGGATTAGGAAAGTTATATGAAGCGGAAGGAATATGTAAATGTGTCACCAAAGGATGAGAAGGAATGGGTAAAGGGTTCGAATAATTAAAAGGAACCGCATTACATGAAGGTAATGAAGAAGGAATAGAAGTTGGAGGAATAGTCATGGGAAGTGAAAGACTATGAAGGTCAACATTTAAAGGAGTGGACTCTTAGTTAGAAGTAGTCATAAGAGGCAGAGAATATGTAGGTATGCTGGAAAGACTAGTAGAAATCAGTATGGAAGGTTCAATGACTATGGAAGGAGGAGGTTATCCCATCTCTTGAGCACATTCCATCAAAGGATTAGCATGAGTATTAATAAGGTGAGCTATACCATACAAGATAGAAAGATTATTTTCATCATTAATAACAAGCTTCTTAAGAGCTTTAAAAATAGCAACACTATCAGGATTCTAATTTTCTAGAGTAAGTCGAGTTTCCAATTTATCAAATTCACTAAAAAGCTTATCAACTTGGGAAGGAGGAACTCTTAAAGCATCATTATCATCATGGGATGACTAAGAAGAGTTATTTTCCATTATAGGATTAAGATCATGAATAAATATGTGAGTGTTATCATGAGTCCTAAGAAGAAAAGAGGAATCATGATCAAAAGAGCCCAAGAGTCTATGGCTTTGCCTAACGAGAATGTTATAGGTCAGACTTCATGTAATTAAGCTCATAAAAGAGGAGATAATAAAAGGAAACCCTGATGAGATATGACCATGCAAATGTAATAAATAACATAAAAGAGAGATCTAACCACATACAATATAAATCTAAATCTATAAAATAGGAAAGATAGATTATAGGATCTAACTCTAACATTAAAAATGGAGACTTATTGGGTTTACCAAAAGAAGGTAAACACCTAGAATAACCAATCTAAATCCAAAAAGAAAGCGGGGCAAGTCAGGTTCACTAAAATGTTTAGTGGTAAAATGGAAGCACTTTACTAAGATGTAGGTCTCCACTTTATGGGGTCACTAAGCCATTCAAATATGTGTGTGAGGGAAAGAAGGGAATTTCCAAGTATGATTCCACTTATGATCCAAATTAGATTAGCTGGGACACAAAGGAAGAAGGGAGCTAATACTAAATTTGAATTACAAGGAGTAATGCAATACAAGGAAATGTACTCTCTTTGTCATTTTATAGAATAATGTAAATGCAGAATTGAACTAATTGCTTAAATAATGTAAAATTAGATGTTATGTAAAGATAATTACCTTAATTAAGATATAAATCAAGGGTAAAAAATTGAAAGGAAATAAAATATGAAAGACTCACATTAAAATGTATAGAGGAATATGTATTTTAGCTCCAAAACTCATAGATTTGAAGTGTATCTAATTTTACATATGTGGATCTCCAAATAAAATAGAAATCTCCCCAGAATCTTAGACTGAATGACTAGGTCAACTTGGGAAGACGTCTTATGACTAGCTTGACGTAGTCTAGATATCTATAACTGGTGACACCAAAAATATTATGAACAGTGGGTTCCAAATCTATAATCCTTTTCACTCCAAACCTACAAATCAACACAAAAAAAAAAAAAAAGTTTTGGGGTTGGGGTTTGATGAGGGATTTGTAAGGAAACTCAGGTGTAGACAGAACTTCCTACACTAATCCCTTAAGCAAAGTATTGTGCAAATTCCTATTAAATCCTTACAATTTCATATTCAATATTATGTAAACAATAATATTTTAGTCAACTATGGATACAAAAAATAGATAGAGAAATAAAAATGCATAAACACAAAGATATGCCAATGGGGAAAAACCTTTTGGTAAAACAACCCCACCCCTCCAAAACCTGCACAATGTATTATCTTCAATACAAAAAGTTACAAAACACTTGTAATGCAAGTTCTTTTAGGAGAACAATGATACAAAAGACCAATCTAGTAGCAATATACCATACCAACAATACACTTTCTCACTCTCCTTATAGGACTCAATGATCAATTGCCACATGTCTTCACGTCTTTACTCGTCATTGAATCTCCCAAAGATAGCTCTTATGTGTCATAGGAATCCGTCATAACTATTTTAACCATGATCTCCTTACACACAATTCATGATGTTGACACATACAAGTGGAGTGACACATCAACATGCCAACTAGACATGTACACTCACACTTAATCACATTATTTGAAAAAAATACAGTTACAAAACAAATAGTAAGAATAGGAATTATCCAAGGTTGAGACACCTTATTCCTAATAGGATTGCCTTGGTCAAGCCCCCTAGGTTAAGGAATTAACTGTAATCAAGAAATGCAAATGTAAATGACTGAGAGATATGATAAATGTTAGGATTCACCTTGCTTGTATGTATGTAAATGTAATGTAGATCTTGAATTAGGAATGTAGGGTATCTCCACTCTTTACAATGGAGCTACCATAATCCCATCATGGTTCCATGGATATAAAAGTGCATCAATTAAGAAGATGATGAATTGTTCAATTTAGATATCCTCTCTTGATAGTCAACAATAAGCTAGATCTTGAAGAGGAAATACTCACAAAGGATTCTTTAACACTAGATAGAAATCTCCTTGCTTAAATTCTTGAAAATTTTGAATACTTGAACTCCTTGAATGTAAAAGACATAAATCTTTACTTGAGAGAAAGAACTTGAAATATTGGAATTGAATAATGAATATGATTATGATATTGAAGACCCCAATTCTCCTTATATGTGAGTTTTCAGGTCGGAAAAGATAGAGGCCAATTGGGTAATGGTAAAAAAAATGATTAAAACCCTAAGGCCTTTTGGGGCTCGAGCTTTGGAACTATCAATAATTAGGTCAACTTGGGAGGACTATGTCCACCTATATCAACCTAGTCCAGAATAGGTTGGCCTAATTCAACCTGGTCCTGGAGGTCAAGTCTAAGGTACCACATAAAGAAAGGGCAAGTGTTAGAAAGATAAGGGTGGAAAGAGGAAGAAGATAGGAGAAAAAGGAGAATGGGCACAAGCCTATCCATGGTCCATAGAGGGAATTATGAAGAGGGATCTAAAAGGTCTTAAAAGGAAAGTGTATACATTTTAAGATGGTACAATGGATAGCTTACATTGTACTACAAGGGATAGCTTACATTTTACTTCCATAAATCTAATAGCTCTTTTCCCTTCCTCATATTTGAACTGATGAATGAGGTTTAATGTCCCTTGGATCTTGGATAGATAGTCAGTTGTTGATTTATCGACCACATTGAAGTTTCCCTTTAAACTTTGCAACTCATATTGAGCTTGTTGTAGCTTTAGTTCTAGATCCGATGAGAGTTCTCATGGATATGATGTCTTCTTCATGACCGATGTTGAAGCCTGCAAAGTTTTTTTTCAATTTTTCCTTTGCTTCTTGTAGGGTGGTATTTTCGTCCTCTAACATATTGTGCAAAGTTTTCATTCTTTTGGATTTGAAATTCTTATCTACCAATACTTCTACACTTCCCTAATCATCTTTTACCTTGTCAACTAGTGTGGAGAGTTGGTTGATGAGATTCGTATTAGGATCATATTAGACATCTAAAGCTAACTCTGCAATTATGTTTCTGTTGATTACCAGTGTTCTTGCTCATTATTTCTTTTTGAGTTCTCCTTTCCTCTTTAACTACTTCTTGTACTCATTGACTACTTCTAGCTCCATGTCTTTAATCATTTCTTTCTTTTTAGCTTTGAGGGCATTAGGTTTCTCCTTTCCTTATGTTGCACCATCATCCTTCTCATAGAATTATCCTTCATCTTTAGATCTTGAAGATGATGATAATGATAATGATGATGATGCCATCATGTGTCTAACTGGTCTTCTCTTCTTCCTATAATATTTACCACCTATTGTTCTTTATAGAATTGGTGCTCTCTTTCTACTTTCTTGTCCATGTGTCTTTCTTTCAGATACTCTTGCTCTTGAAGATGCAGGTATTTTTGTGATGTCTTGTTTCTCTCTATGTGACTCTTCTTCTTCTTTAGCCTCTTTGCTTCCCTTTGATGTCGATTCCAGTTCCTCCACTATTTTAAGGGACTAATCCTTTGAGGGTTCACCATCTAGTACTCATAAAAGTTCAAGTGATTTATCTCTATCATCCTCATCCTTCTCTAGTGACAAGTCAACAAAGATGGTCATTGTCTTGATTGTTTCATCAATCTATTGTTGAGTCATATTTTCTAGTGACTTGTCTCACTCTTTCGTGGTTCTTTCATAATCCTATGTAACTAGTGGGGCAACTATTAGTTTCTCATCTTATTTATCTTTAGTTGCAAGCCTATTTTCTTCATTTGTCTTGGGTATAATTGACTCCTCTTGAGTCACACTAGTCTTTTCCTTTTTCTCTTCTTGTGGAACATCTTCCTTCCCTTGAGGACTAGGTGTTTCATGTCTCCTCTCTTTATCTTTTCTCTTTATCTTAACTCTTGTGTTAGTTTCTACCTCTGTTGGCTTGCGCTAAACTACTTCTTTGACCTTTGAGTTGGATGGTTCCTTTATGCCTCCTGGTTCCTAATTCTTCTTCAAATAAGTATCAATATATGGAGATAATTCCTTCAAATTTTGTACTATTTTTTCTTGTATCTAGTTGATTCGAACATGTAAGATGTTTATAACATATCTTGTGTCATTGAACCTTCCTCTGTACACTTCTATTATGGCCATCTTTTGAGACTCATTTATCCTTGTTCTCATCTTCGTTAGAGAATCCTCCAACATTTTCTCATAATCTTTTGCTCCAATGCTCCATTTTTCATTCAATATTTTTGTCAAGTCTTTGGGGAATGACAAATCAACATCATATTTCTTTCTTTCTATTATTCTCATGCTAGTTAATACAACACTTATAGACTTTGTCCTAACTTTCTTAGAAAAATAATTCTTAAGAATCATGCCTATTTAAAATTGTATTCACAATTTCACTAATAGGAACTAGTTTAGGTTTGTTCTTACCTTTCTTTGGTGCTAATGATTCTTCCACTCTTTCTTCCTTGGTGGCCTGAATGATCACAACTACTGTAGATCCATCATCTTTAGATTCAATTTCCCCATTCTCAAGTTGATCTAATGATGATTCTTTTCTTTTCGATGCTTGAGTTATGTGAGGAGGAATCATTGCCAACTCCTTGTTACTTTTTGTGGAGTTGGCTTTTGAGCTTTCTTCTACTCCAAGCAAAGAATGCTTCTTATCTCTATGAAAGTGCAAAACCTTGGTAGGGTGTAGTTTTCATCTGATTTTATTAACATTTCAATGTAGGGGTGAGCCTCCTCATCCTTTACTTCATATCCAAATGGTGTCAACCATAGAATTCTTGGTTAAGTCAAGCACACAATACACTTGTATGTTCTACCAAAAAGCAAACTTTATCTTTGTAGCTTTCCACCAAACTCATGGGTATTTGTTCTCTCATTCATCTCCTTCTAAAATCCTTTGAAGTATTCCCATAGCATGACATTCTCATTTCCTTCTAGTTTCATATATTGTTCTCCTATTTGATCCATGACCGATTGGTCTTCACTGCACTTGATGTTTGGGGATCCAGGAAATTCTCCCCTTAGGTAGAAGAAAATGCATACAAGTATGGATCCAAAACATAGGGTTTGATCATGATGATCATTAACAATATTTCTCATGCTCTTCATTATCTGCCTATGTAGATATCCCTTCAAGTAAACCTTTTATTTGTTGTGGATGATCTAATCCACACCATATGCTATATTGTTGGGAACATTGTTTTCCCTACTAGCATGCAATAATTTGTACCCCAATACCATGGCCACAAATCTTAACTTAGGGTTTGTAATTTTATCTAGTTTGCAACCCATTCCATCTTGTGTTGTCTTTCGTCTAGTCAACAAAGTTGCTTGCCTCATCAAGATGACATTTATTGATAGATTAATGTTAAATGTATTGAGCCTAGTGTATCATCGTGAAATGGATGTACTTCATTTGAGACCTAGTATACCTCCTTAGCATGGTTTTGGTCTTTTTTTCTCCTCTCTACATCCATTTCATGCTTCTTCATCATCTCTTACTTTCTAACATGGTCTTCTAGGTGTTGCTTTACTACCCTTTTGACCATATCTCCTTATCAACTTGTTATCTCTTAGTTTCACCTATAGCTCCTTATGGAACTTTCTAAGGTCTTCCTATTCCCTCTCCTATGACTAGATCAAACAAGTAAACCTAGTCCCTAACAGTTTGATGGTTTGGGGCTCAAAAGACTGAGTTTACCAATTAATTAAAATTTCTCCTCAGTCGACTTGAGTTGTTTTTTAGCCCAAAAACTAGTATATAAGGAGGCTTTGGGGATTCATTTTCATATCTCATATTTTATTCTCAATTTATCTCATCCACAAGAAAATAATCAAGGTTTTCTTCATCAAGCATCTTCAAGCATTCAATTCTAAGCATCTCCTTGTTGCATCAAGCTTCTTCCTTCAAGGTTGTAGTGGAGTTTGGCTCTAACGAGAAGATCTATCATTCCAATCCATCAAATCTCTTCTATTATTCATCCATGGCATGTCACATACATTCCTCTATGTGAGGTTTTGACTTCTTTGATTCATTTATGGTTTCTTTGAGTCGAGTATGTTACACTTACATACTTGATCATATATCAAATGTAATTGTATGTTTCATTTGGTATTATTCAAATCTCCTATATGCAAGTATTTCCTTTATCAATTATATTTTAATTTATGGATAATTCCTTAACCTAGGGCTTGACCAAGGCAAGCCCTCATCCAACCCAAGAACAAAAACCCTTCATTTTCTATGTGTAGGAGTAGCATAATAGAATTTTGCATACAAATCTAGAAATAATTCCTCAAAAGCTTTCTAGAGAAGTTGGTTTGATTTTGTTATAGTGTCATTGGAATATGTCAAATTTGTGGAAAGACATCTTTCCAAGTCAACCTCTTCCTTCTCTAGGTTGATGTAGTCCTTTTTGCTTTTCTGGACAAACAATTTCTAGGTTTTTTTATTTTCATCATTTCATTCCGGGATCCACAGTCGAATATTTAGAAATAAGCACATATCCATGATTTTTGGAGATAAAATACATATACCTCTATGTCTTTCAAGGTGATTATTTTATATTATATTTCCTTTCATATACATATCTTAGATCTATATCTTAATTGGGCTTATTGTATACATATAACATCTAGATCTACACTATTTAAGTAATTGGTTCAATTTCACATAGACATTATCCTATAAGGGCCAAATAATACATTTCCTTGTATTGCATTTCCCTTTATAATTTGGATTTCATATTGGTACCCTTCTTCCTTTGGGATCTAGCTAATATATCTTGGATTATAAGAGGAATCCTATTTAGAAATTATGCTCTTTCCCTTACATACATATTGGAATGGCTTAGTGGCCCAGAGGAACAGAGACCTATAATCCTATTAAAGCATCTCCATTTTCCCCCTAAATATCTAGTTACCCTTCAATCAGTGCCTTTGAGATTGTGTATGGTTTGTTCATCCATACGAACTGTTCATGGATTCTATATAGAAAAAATCTTACCCATTCCTTGTGAAAGAAATTAGTTATGTTCATTGCTCTACTTAGTGTAGATTCCACCAAATCTATGTGTTCCTCTTTTAGGGATCCTTCTAAGAAAAAAGTGTCATACAACTCTCTTATCTCCTCATCATTGATAGCTTGGATTTTGACTTCTAGATATGCACTTGCATCTTCTGTGAGCAAGACATCATTGTGTAGCAACGATAGTGCAATTTCATCTGTCACATCCTTTCCCTTTGTTGTGATCGCCTAGTGATCAGGATGACTCCTTTGCCTGGTGTTAATTAGATTCACCTTATTGATTTCTTCATACATTTTTTTTGCTTGATTCAAGGTTATCGTTGAACATAACTCTGAGAGATTCTTCTCACAAGTGATACCTCGCAACTTTGCTTATGATCTCTTAGTGTTTTGTAGTATAAAAGAACAAGTGATTTCAATAATACAAAGTGTTAAATGATTGTTGATCCTCATATTTACATCACAAAATTATAGCATTAGGGTTATAATGGTTGGTAAAGGATTTTACCTACTAAAGGACATATGTCATTAATTCTTCAAATCATTTTTCAACGATTACTTTTCAGCATCTTGATCTTCCATCAATAGGTTACACTTTCTTTTAGCATCAATATATCCTATCTTCATTTGCATTTCTACCAATTTAGACTACAGGGGTAGTTTATGATTATTTCATTTATTATCTAACCCCTCTAACCTTTGTGAGCTTAGTTTGTGGGGTCTCACTGACCAATGATTTCTCAACCTCATCTAGCTTTGCATGAGCCACTTCATTCTTCTTCATCCATTTGACAGAAAAGTCCTTCTCTAGTTGTTCCACGACCTTGTTTTTCTCTTTTCTAGTTGTGGACTTACTACCTTGTCTTCTACTACATTTGCAGTCTCTTGCAAGAAGACCTATCTTGTGATAGATATAACAAGTTATTCTAGTACCTTTTCATGGTTTGGTGTTGTTTCTTCGGCTCATCCTTCGCTTGAATTGAGTTGCAAGATGACCTTTGTTTTCACATGTCATGCAAATCAATGCGGAAAACCTATTACTTCCAACAAGATTCATTGCCTTGGGAGACCTTTGATTATCTCTATTTCTTGTTCTACAGTATTATGCTGTATGCCCATACTTGTTGAAATAGTATCAACATCCATCTATTCTCTTCTCATTGAAATAAGAAATAAATTTTTGTGTAGTATGGTTGTAGAGATTATAGTTGTTGTAGTACCCTTCATAAATACATTATTGAACATCTGTGGTCTTCTTAAAACAACACACAACAACTATGTGTCCTTTCTTACCATGGAAACGGTTGGCTCCTGATTTAATAGTTTTGAAAATAACCAAGAAACCAAACCAATACATCTAAGGTTAAAAAATTCCTATAATGGATGCACTTGACTGTAGTCTTGGGCCAACTATAAGGGTAATTCCTTTTTCTTCTTTAGGCTCTATAAGACCTAGGTGGGTGGACTTTAGATTCTTTATATGGTACCAATGTAAAGGCATATAACTGAATCTAGAAAATAGATAAAATCCCTTAATCTTCTATGTTTATGCAAGCATTCATGGGTGAAATAGCTAATAACATAGCTCATGAACCTAATAAACCAAGTGAGGGAAACTCTTTGAATTCTTTAAACATAAAGGGAAAGATATTCAATTGAAGTTTTCATATCTCAGCATAACTCGAGTATGCAACAACAGAGAACATGTAACCTTCAAACTGACCAGTCCCTTATCCATTGGGCATCAACTAAAATTTAATACATAGATGGATACCTAAAGTATACTCATATATTCAGACATCTTTCTATCTATTTGACTTGCAAATAGACATCAATTTTCATAACAACTCTCATACTTATGGTAAAATCCTCCTAGTGTAATCTGCAACCCTATCAATATAAACAAGCATTTACTTGACTTCTTTGTTCCAACATCAAGTTTATTCTGACATAAAACGTTAAGGGATTGCAATTGAGTTCAAGCTCTTTGTTCTCAAACACAAAATATTACAGATAATAGAAGAAGGAGATGAGAATTAGAATGAAACTAAAAAATGTGAAGCTCTTGTATTAATTTCCTTGAAAACAATACATCATTTGTATGCCAAAATTCAAAAAAGAACACCAAGAAATGACTGTATATCTACAAATGCCTCAAAATAAATACAATGTTGTTGTTCATAATAGAGGAATACTGAGGAAAATGGTATCACAGTAATGGGAAAGGATTTCAACCATACTGGAACCACAAAGTAGTTACACTGTAATGAAAAATATCCAAAAATTGGAACCCTTACAAAGAGCAGAGAGGAAGAACATATAGAAGAGAAGATATTTCAGGGTCTGGAAACTAAAATTGACATGTGTCCCACTAAAAATATCTTCAATCTAAAGTTGATGAAACTGAACTTCTTCATATGCCTGTAACCAAAAACCATAAATGATGCAAAAATATCTGATATATCTCACTTTAAAGCAATTAGCAAAATATCTCATGGAGAGAATATTAGGTACAAATCAATCTGTTGAAGACTCAAAATTTGATTTAGCTAGTCACATCTTCTTTTATCGTGAAATCAACTTGTGCTATTGGCAAAAAACATCATTTGCAACAAACTGCATTTAAAACCATCAGATCACCCTAAAAGTTGCTGATAAAGTCAAATTTGATGAAATTCAAACTAAATCTAATTGTAATTTCATCTACAATAATAAATTTTCACTTTTCACTAAGAAGCCCCTCAAAATTACAAATTCCCCTGTAGCTGCTTCTGGTTCACACCTGCACAAAATCTAATCTTGGAAATGAAAAATTCATTCTCTGTCAATTCCAACAGTATGCTACACTGCTTATTTTGCACAGAAATTGTGCCTATGAGGCCAATTCAAAATTTTGGCTCACGGGCAATGAATAGCATTAAAATGAAAAATAAAACTATATAGTCAAAACTATATAATATTATTCAATTTATAATCCTTTCAACGTCTACACATTGAAAATCTCTGAACTTTTAATTTTGATTCATTTTCCATTATCCCTTTTCCATATGTCAAAATCTCATTGGCAACTTCCTGGGTGGACCCCTACATCCTTTCCTGCATCGTATACATCTTGTTTTAGCTTTATGATCTCCTGACATTACGATCCTATGACAATGGCCCTTGGCATAACATCTTACTATAATTATTTGGACTCCCCGATGCTACAAAACCCTTTGCAAAATCCTATGATCTTATGATTTCTTTGTTGTCATGGCATCGACATTGACCTTTCTTTTCTTTACAATCTTATGACATGATCGTGATATTGTGGGTCACTTTTAAACCTTCATGATGTCATGATCACCCTTATCTCTTTATACCGTAGCATCAGTGACTTAGCAATTTTCATGTGCAATCCTACGACCACACCCTTTCATAACATCGTAAAACATTTTGCAAAGCCATAAGATCTCATGATAGAACTTTTACCATAAGATCAAGAACCACCTCTTGCTGCCAACAAAATATCACTATATTATTTTTTGGTCCCATCAATGCTGATAACACACACATCTGGTGCTTGTATATTTGCTCTAACCAATCAGGGAATAGACACTTGTCTTACAACACATCATATATATCTGCCTTTATCCTCTTTATGATTTTACAATAGCAAACCATCATATCATCGCAGCACCCTGACTTTCCCCTTTACGATGCTACGACAAACACCTTGTCGCAAGATCGTAGATGCCCCATTTACTGCTCTCGATACGACGTTGAGCCTTTCATCATATAGTATCGTTCACCATTTTTGATCTCTCTTGATCTCATGATGTGATCGTAACATTGGGCCTCTTCACAATTTATGCCCCGATCCTACAACAATTGTAGGATCAGGCCCCTTTATTTTTCATTTATGATCTCACGGCATGGGCCCCATTGTATCATTGTAACCCTTTAAATTTTTCTTGGTGATCCTACGATGACGATATGAATCATAACATCGTAACCCAATTTTAGTCGCCTTTCGATGTCTCGACCACATCGTAGCATCGGAGCCCTTTGGAAATTGTCTCTTGACCACATGACAATCAGCTCGTCATATCATTGCGCACCTCAAACTGAGCCTCCCCGATCATATGATCTCATGCCTTCATTGTAGGATTACAGACCCTGATACTTGGTTTTTTGATCCTACGATCAGTTGTAACATTGGGGCTCATCATTCATCATTTCTTGAACTCCCGACTGAACACTCAAGGTGCAAAATATTAAAATTTGATTAACCTTAGTCAACTGGTTGAATGGGCCCCTCCACATACTCGCTACATCTGCCATGAAGAAACATGTCTTTTGAAGACAACTTACTATTATGTGTTTGGGTATTTAAAATGGTAACAACTCCCCCTCAGCCCCAATGTGGGATAAAACATGCTTGCACATGGTCTCCATTTATGTTGTGGCCTTCCTACCAAAACATAGATTACTACCTTGGGTGTGAATGACTCTCCTTTGACCTACAGTAATGCATCTGCCCGTACTCCCCATTACTGTTTTACACTTAGGAAAAATTGTGAAAAATGACACTAGCTCAAAACGGGAACGGGCACTCAAAATGGGAATGCAATTTTGAGCACCAATAGTGGATCTGTCTGGGGATGCATGCCTCTTGTAGGCAAGGCAAGAATTCAAATCTTTGGAAGAAGCAAACCACTCAAAATTTTCTCGAACAACTTATTGAAAACAAGGAAATTAATTTATGTGTACAAGATGGTGACCTTGGGCCACCGAAACTCCTCCAAACTTCTTACCTCTATCAAACACTTGATTTTCACTTATGTCTCCCTAAGGTAAGCTGGAAAAAAAATTCCATTAGTTTTACCAAACACATAAAAACTCTCAATTAGCTCAGTTGGCAAAACAAAATAACTTTCTTGACTTTCATAGTGCGTACTAGGGACATCCTTAACATAATGCTCACTATGAAAATAGGGGTCAACATGCTCAAATATACTAGAATCAAACTGATAACTGTCTTCAATAGATGAATTATGCATGTAATCAAAATTGGGGAAAATACTAGACACACCTTGGAAATGTGTATCTCTGTGCATAGCTGGTTGATATTCAAATGAGTATTCAAATTTATACTCACCAATGTTATCCTTATCAATGACTGAAACCAATCTAGGGATCTCCATTGATTCTTCACAATCAGCAAATGGATCAGTCACATTAAAGCATTCATCATAAAACTCCATGCAAGGTGCAAGCAGATTATCAATAACCATTTCATCTAACACCTCACCCTCATAATCACAATTGAAATGTTGATTAGTATATTCACTATCACAAATGGAAGAAGAACAATCTGATTTGCTATAGCAATATGACAGTGTGTCACCATTAAACTCATCCTCTACTAAATATTAAACCTCCATGTCTTCTTCAAACAGTGGATTGATAACTCCATGCAAGGGTCCTCTTTGAACATTTTGACAAAAGATGGGGTGATCATCATCAAAATCTCCATCATATAAAGCATTAGTATAAACCTTAAAACCATTTCTAACATCATTGTCATGAGAACTGTAAGCATGTGAAGAGGAAAAATCAGAATCATCATCATCATTACTTGAAGAGATAACATCCACTTCATCAACTAAGCAAGCAGAATATAAATCAATATTACTCACATCATCTTCACTAAGATGATTCAAATGACTTACCCACCAATCATCTCTTATTTTATCACTAGGTGTTGTTATAGTAATTGTAGAATTACCTATATGCTGATGATTACATTCACACACACCCCATGACATTCATCTACACAACTAGGTAATTGATCTTTGTAAATAATCTCTTTGTCCTCACATTGTGTACACAATTCCTCTTCAAAACTTTCAACTACATGCTAGTTTATACAACTCGAAGATGGAATTTCACTTTCATTTTCAGATCTAGAAAAAGAAATTATACTTTCACTTGGATAAGGACATTTACTTTCCTCATTGTTCTCTTCTTCCCAATCAGCATCAGACTCATATGAAGATAAACATGTAGTATCATTTTCCTCACTTTGATTTGAGTAACCACTCTCATCATCTTCTTCATATGATGTCTCTTCATCATATACCAAATTAGCAACATGGTTCACATCACTTGAAACACAACTTTCAGCTTCTTCATCAACATTAAACTAAGATGAACGCCCTGCAACTTCATGATTAGTTACATTCTCAAAACAAAGATAATCATCAATTAGAGAAGCAACAACTGAAATTAAATCTTCTACATATAAATTATCAAGTGAATAAACCTTAACATCTACTGCTGAAGTACTGAAAACATATGCACTCTGTTCAGCAAGAACAATATTATCTTTGCTTTGAAACAAAGAGACTTCAATCTCAACATCACATATTTTTTATTCTAAATTTTCAATAAGATTATCTACAACAATAGGGGAATGTATACACTGATATGTACTTGAATACTCAACATAATACTGCTCTTTATTTTTGACTTCATTATACAAGCAAGAAACCTTAGAGAAATGACTCCTAGTAAGTCCATACTTCAAATTATTCTCAATATCGATAGTAGTCATAAAAGCTTGATATAAAGTCTTGGGTTCTTTATCCCTTAACCGATAACTCATTTTCTTATCAAATGCGTCAAGATAAACTATTAGATTCACTTGATCATCGGTCTACATTTCTCAGGGATCTTATTCAAGGTTCATGCAAATTTGATATTAAATTGAGGAACAAGTTCATCATTCTCAATATGAATCCTTAAAAAGTTACTATATGAATCAAATATACTTACCCTTTCTCCAAATCGCTCCATGAAGACCAAATGCAACTCACTCCAAGATGAAATAGAATATGCCGGCAAAAAGGAAAACTAGTCTCTAGCATCACCTTCTAAAGTTTGAACAAATAGTTTCATGTGCACATCCTCATGAGCAATCTCATAGTCACCCATCAAATCACTAAATCTCTGAATATGATGACTAGCTGAAATAGTATGGTTCTCACTAAATTGAGACAAATGTTTTCTAATATCATTAGGAATGACATTTGGGAATCCATGAATACCATCAAACTGTAATGGCATGTATCTCTTGGTAAAGATAGATCTATGATTTTGGTCAATGGACTGCATACTAGGTGAAAAGAAATCTGCCATCCCTTGCAAACTTACAACTCACCAAAATAACTTTCAAAATTTATAGCTTGCAGTAGATCTGAAAACTTATCTACCAACTTAAATCTCTAGCATATTCCCATATGTAAATACACTTTCTGAAACTATCTTTCATAGAATATGTTTGAGATGCATTAAACACTTCTCCTACTTAGTGCTGAAATATCACTTGATGGAGAAACCTTTCGTATAACTTACTTTTCTGAAAAAGAAATCTCAAGAAAGAGGAAAATACCTTAACTATGATGCTTACAAACCTCTTCAATGTTGTGAACAACAACAGATTCAAATCTTGTCTTGATTTAGTAACTCTTGCATAACATCACCCATTTTCTTCACAACTATTGCCAAGGGCCTGAGATGACTTCTTCAAATTTGCATTCCAACTGTTGCAACCTTTACAATACCCTCAACTTCACAATTACACTGGTGTAGAGATATAACTTTAAGTCACCACTCAGTAAGTGAGAAAATTTTCCCAATTTGCACAAAACAACAAGTTGCTCCATAATTTATAACAGGTATTTGAAAAATCACACAACCTTGGAATTTCACACTCTTAAAAAAGTGAAAGAAAACCTATTCTTGACCCTTAAAAGCACAGCAGCACTTTGTGTTCACTTATCTATTGCTAATCTTGAAAGTTACTATTGTCAAGAATAAGGCACAACTAAGAGACACAAATCCAGCAAGGAGATGAAAAATAACTTACAATTTCTTACTGCTTGTTAGAATTCTTTAGAATAACTGAGAGTGGGGTGGGTGAATTAGTTATCCAAGGTCCAAATGCCCTAATAATACTTTTTCACAACTTATAATGAGTCTATAAACTTTTCATCCATCCAAACTTAAATCAACCATCTTAGCAAGTTACAGCAAATCATCATGCAGGAATAAAACATGCAAGATCAACACATAACACAGTGATTTATGTGGAAACCCAATTTGGGAAAAACCACCAGTAACATGCTACTTGATTTTCACTTTTCTAAAATGATGCCCTGTTAAAGGCTTACAATACACTATTAAATGTGACCTTGTTAGAGGATTTCACCAAACTGTTAGGAATGGGCCTGATCAAAAGACTTTAGAACATTCACTTGGAATGTCACCCTATTAAAGGATTTACCTCATGGCTATTAAACCAACCTAAGTCCATAGGATTTAAACTAACTGTTACAATTGCTATTGAGTTACAATAATGGATTGTTGATCTGATACAACTTACAACATACTTTGTAGATTTCAAATCACTCTTCAGTTCAGTCCTTTTGCTTGGCTTTTAATCACTTCAGTTCTTACAGCTTGTCATCTCAAGCTTCATCTCCTTGAGTCTTCTTACTCATCATACCAATGCAATCATCCTTGTGGTCGTCTATCCAAATAGATTTTCTATGCTTTCTTCTCCTTAGCACCTTCTTCAGCACTTCATGCTTTTATGCTCAACCACCTTCTCCTCTCTTTGCTTCATGACCTTATGACTCCTTAAATAGAAATCTAGTTTTCCTTTTCCGCTCAATTCTCCCTCTCCAATTTTAGGATTTCAAATGGATTAGGTAGGATACAATGTATCTACCCCATATCTTTCTCTTATCTAGAAAACTTCATCTAGAGTCTAGTTGTATTCTCCAAAAATGTTCTACATGGTGTTTTGTGCCACCAGCTCATCATTCTTATCTTCCATTTAATTCACAGACTTCTAGATAACCACCATGTCAGCTTAGATCTGACGAATCTTCAATTTTTGAAATAATGCAGCAACTCAGCACTATTGGTTTACTGATGCTCAGCATCTATGTGTTACTCGGCACTTGTAACTACTCGGCACTTGATTCTGCTCGACACTTGGCACTTGTAACTGCTCGGCACTTGATTTTGCTCGGCATCTAAAGTTCACTCAGCACTTGCTCGGCTTCAACTAGGAATCTATTCGGCTCCTTAATGATCTTAGTTAGTCTTTACAAATGACTTAGCTAAAACCTTACATCTTTGATATGTTTCAATGTGCCTATTCTCTGTGTCTTAGAGTATGTCATCAATACACTTTTTCATCAATGACTTAGCTGATCCTCGGACTTCATTACAACATCATAACTTCAATCTTTCTCTAGGTGTTCTAGTTACATCTTATTGATTGCCTCCTCCTTGTCAATCAACTAATTGATAGTATTTGGATCACTAAAGCAATTGTCATTCCTGCAAGTAGCAAGTTTGACATCAATGACAAAAAAATGATTGAGAACATTCTTTACCAATTCCATATGATCATTCCAACAATTTTCCTCATGATCTTTTTCAATCATTTCCAACAATATCCCTCTTTGGCATTGATGGCAAAACCAAACTGATCAATTGATCAACTTAGTTACCATCAAGATTGTATACGTTGTCTGCTACTTTTTCTGGCTACTTGCATCCTTACTACTGATCTCATATATCTCCCTCTTTCATATGTATCTCCCTCTTGCTTTGTATTGATCAGGTTTCTGCATATTTCTCCCTCTTTGACATAAATGCCAAAGATGTGGCATCTTTAACATGCGTAGTATAAACTTTGGCTTCTTGATTTCTTCTCCCTCTGTCACCATGCTTGTGACTGATTTGGAGTTTCTGCTCCTGCTATCATCCTCTGCATCATTCTTCTGATATTTCAATGATTTGTTCCTGTTGATGCAGGGCAGCATCCTTCTTGCTTTAAATTGCTTGAGTTAGGGGTATTACCCCCAACTTTCCTCTAAGATATTCATAAGCATCCTTGGGCAATGGTTTGGTGAAGATATCTGCAGTTTCTTCCTTTGTGTGAATGTATTCCAACTTCACTTGTTTGTCTTCTACCAATTCTCTGACATAATGATACTTGATTGCAATGTGCTTGGTTTTTGCATGCATTACTGGATTCTTGGATATGTTTATAGCACTTGTATTATCACAATACAATATCACAGGTTTAGTTACCTCTTCTTTCATTCCTTTCAATATATGTGTGAGCCACACAATGTTTTTGCAATTTACTGCAACTGCTACATATTCTAATTCTATAGTTGATTGGAATGTGCAGGTTTGTTTCTTGCTAGTCCAAGTAACTAGCCTTTTACCTAAAAATAATGCACCTCCACTTGTGCTTTTTCTGTCATCAATGTTGCCTCCCCAATCTACATTGAGTTCAAACTTTCCATTTTTTTTGCAGTATAGACCAAAGTTATCAGTTCCTTTAAGATATCTCATTATTCCTTTTACTGCTACGAGATGATTTTCTTTGGGATTAGCAGAGAATCTAGCCACTATTCCAACTGCCAATGCTATGTCTGGTCTACTATGTACAACATATTGTAGTTTTCCAATCATAGATCTGTACATTATTTGATTGACTTCAGTTGATTCATCATTTTTGGATAGCTTATTTCCTGTTGCCATTGGTGTGCTGACTGGTTTGGACTCCTCCAATCCAAATGTTTTAAGTATCTCTTTGACGTACTTTGATTGTGTCACAAATATACCATGGTTTAGTTGATGTACTTCCAATCCAACAAAAAATTTGATCTCTCCAAACATAGACATTTCAAACTCATGTTTCATTTTGTCAGCAAAGGCTTTGAAAAGAACTTCCTTTCCTCCAAACACTATGTCATCCACAAAGATTTCAGATACAATAATATCCTTACCTTCATCTGATTTGATGTACATGTTGTTGTTATCATCAATTCTTTCAAATCCTATTTGCACTAGATACTTGTTAAGTCTCTCATACCATGCTCTGGGTGCTTGTTTCAGACCATAGAGTGCTTTATGTAGTTTACAAACCATATCCCTATTGTTCTCATCAACAAATCCCTCTGGTTGTTCAATGTAGACTTCTTCTTGTAGTATACCATTTAAAAAAGCAGACTTTACATCCATCTGATAAACTTTGAAATCTTTATATGCAGCATATGCAAGTAAAGTTTTTACTCCTTCCATTCTAGCAACAGGGGCGAATTTTTCCCCATAGTCTAATCCTTCTTCTTGAGCATAACCCTTGCATACTAGTCTATCTTTGTTTCTAGTAATCTCACCATTCTTGTCAAGCTTGTTTCTAAATACCCACTTGGTGCCAATCACATTCTTGTCAACTGGTCTAGGAACCAAACTCCAGGTTTTGTTCTTCTTTATTTGATCAATTTCTTCTTCCATAGCTTTATACTAGTCATCATCTTGTAATGCACCATATACTATTTTAGGTTCAGATTTGCTGATCAGACATGATTCATGTCTTAGTCTGTTCCTTGTCATTGGTCTTGCATCTTTGTCACCAATAATCTGTTCAGCAGGGTGATATCTTTTTATATATTTGGATAATCTTGGTTCTGTCCTTGTTTCCATGTTTGATCTTTTTGATTCAGGGTCACTATGTACCGAGTTGTCAGGATGTTCTTCATTTATTTCATGCGTACTAACTTCAGTATCAGATTGTGCATTTCCTTCATTCTGCAACTCGGCTTCTGAATGTAACTCGGCATTTACTAGTTGTGACTTGGCTGAGACTGAAATTTGTTGTTGAGTTTCAATTTGATTGACAGCATCCACATCAATAGGTATTCCTTCATAAGAATATACAAAGGTTATGTATTCATTCATTCTTTTTGGTTATTCATCTTGGACTTTTGTATGCTCATCAAAGTTTACATTTGCACTTTCCACAATTTTGTTAGTGTTAGTATTCAAACACTTATATGCTTTACTTCTAGTGGAGTAACCAAGCAATATGCCTTCATCACTTTTTGCATCAAATTTTCCATTTCTAGCATCTTTAAGGATAAAGCATTTGCAACCAAATACTTTGAAATGTTTTACATTGGGTGAGTGACCATACCATAATTCAAAAGCTGTTGTATTTGTACCTTTCTTGACTTGTACTCGGTTTAGTGTATGAACAGCTACACTTACAGCTTCTCTCCAGTATTTTAGAGCAACAGTCTTTTCCATCATTAATGTTTTGTCACAGTCAATCATAGATCTATTTCTTCTTTCAGCAATTCCATTCTGTGGGGGAGTTCTAGGAGCTGACATTTGTCTTTTGATTCCTTTGTCATTACAAAATATCTCGAATTCTTTTGATGTGAATTCAAAACCTCTATCTGATCTCAAGCATTTCAAGCTTTTTCCTATTTCCTTTTCAACTCTAGCCACATACCATTTAAACATTTGAAAAGATTTTTGTCTTAAGAACATAATAGTCATCATCTTGGAATAGTCATCAACAAACAACATGATGTACTTATCTCCTCTATAGCTTTTTTACTTCCATTGGACCACATAAGTCAGTATGAACTAACTCAAGTACTTCTTTAGATGTATAGTTTTTGCTTTTGAAACTTGACTTTGTCATCTTTTCTAGCTGACATTGTTTGCACATGATATTATCAAGTTTCTTCAATTTTGGTAAACCTCTGACTTTCTTCATTTTACTAATATTGACCAGATTGTCAAAGTTGACATGGCATAGCCTTTTGTGCCATAACCATTCATCATCAAATTTTGCAAAAAAACAAGGAACATCATCCATATCAAGGTAAAATAGATTACTCCTTGTTTGATCTCCTTTTCCTATCAGTTTACCATCAGTATCATAGATTTTTGTAGTTTTGTTTCCAAATTCTACTTTGCATCCTATATTGCCTAACTGTGAGACACTCAGCAAATTGTAGTTTAATCCTTCAACATAGTATGCATTATCACATGAAATTTTCTCTGTGAGCTTAATGGAACCTTTTCCTTTGATTTGACATGGAGCATCATTACCAAATCTAACATTATTTCCATCATACTGAGTAAAGTTAACAATCTTACTTTTGTCTCCTGTCATGTGATGTGAGCATCCACTATCTATGATCCATCTGTCATTCTTGTTCATGCATGTTACCAGTGTTGTAGGCTCTTCTTCATCAAATTGGTCCTTCATGGCAACATAAACAACTTCATCATCATTATCATCAAAATTTTCTTCAACAATATAACACTTCTTGCCTTTGTCTTTGTAATCTCTCTTTTCATCTTCTCTTCTAAATTTGTATTTGTTGCCTTCCTTGTAATCCTTTTTCTGTGTACACCCGGCAGCAATATGTCCTACTTCATTACAAATGATAGGCATCTTACCCTCAAATTTTTCTTTACCTCTGTGAAATCTTCTAGCAAGTAGTGCTTCCAATTGTTCCACATCTTCCTCATCAGTGCTACTGTCACTGGATACATATTTCATTTTTCTTCCTTTCTTTGATTTCACCTATTCAGCATCTTTCAGTGATAGCTTGGCCTTGAAAGAAGATTCAACATTCTTAGTTCTGTAGTTGTCAAAGTTAGATAACTCAAATGCAGTGAGTCTACCCACTATTCCTTCAAAACTTAGATTGTTTCCTGGTACACATCTTAGTTCTTGTATTGCTGATACTCTAATAGCATAGATAGGGAGCAAGGTTCTTAAGAACTTACTATTAACATTATCTTCATCCAATTGAGCACTCAAACATCTTATTGCACTTACCACTTCCTTTATTCTTGCGCCATACTGAGCAGCATTCTCATTTTCCTCCATTTTCATATCATCAAACTTTCCTCTGAGGCTTTCTCTTTTTGCTCTTTGGACATTCTGATCTCCTCCATAGATGTCTGATAGGGTTTTCCACATTTTGAATGCAGTGTCACATCCTTTGATATCATCAAATTCAGCATAGTTGAGTGCAGAGGCAATTTCCAGCATTGTTTGATTGTGTTCCTGTTTATTTTTTAAATCTTCTGCAGTAAGAGTACCAGTTGGATCAACATGTTCAGTAACAATTGAATTTTGAGCATAATCTCCTATGGATCCAAGATGTAGCTTCATCAAACTTTTCCATGCAACAAAGTTGTCTTTGTTGAGCTTGGGGACTTCTCTCTTAGGCATTTTGATCTTTCCTGCTTATAGTCCCTTTAAACTGAATTAGCAGTTTGGCTCTGATACCAATTGTTAGATTTCTTTAGAATAATTGAGGGGGGGGGGGGGTGAATTAGTTATCCAAGGTCCAAATGCCCTAATAATACTTTTTCACAACTTATAATGAGTCTATAAACTTTTCATCCATCCAAACTTAAATCAACCATCTTAGCAAGTTACAGCAAATCATCATGCAGGAATAAAACATGCAAGATCAATACATGACACAGTGATTTACGTGGAAACCCAATTTGAGAAAAACCACCAATAACATGCTACTTGATTTTCACTCTTCTAAAGTGATGCCTTGTTAAAGGCTTACAACACACTGTTAAATGTGACCTTGTTAGAGGATTTCACCAAACTGTTAGGAATGGGCCTGATCAAAGGACTTTAGAACATTCACTTGGAATGTCACCCTGTTAAAGGATTTACCTCATGGCTATTAAACCAACCTAAGTCCATAAGATTTAAACTAACTGTTACAATTGCTAGAGAGTAACAATAATGGATTGTTGATCTGATACAACTTACAACATACTTTGCAGATTTCATATCACTCTTCAGTTCAGTCCTTTTGCTTGGCTTTTAATCATTTTCGTTCTTATAGCTTGTCATGTCAAGCTTCGTCTCCTTGAGTCTTCTTACTCATCATACCAATGCAATCATCCTTGTGGTCGTCTATCCAAACAGAGTTTCTGTGCTTTCTTCTCCTTAGCACCTTCTTCAGCACTTCATGCTTTTATGCTCGACCACCTTCTCCTCTCTTTGCTTCATGACCTTATGACTCTTTAAATAGAAATCTCATTTTCCTTTTCTGCTCAATTCTCCCTCTCTAATTTTAGGGTTTCAAATGGATTAGGTAGGATACAATGTATCTACCCCATATCTTGCTCTTATCTAGAAAACTTCATCTAGAGTCCAATTGTATTCTCCAAAAATGTTCTACATGGTGTTCTGTGCCACTAGCTCATCATTCTTATCTTCCATTTAATTCACAGACTTCTAGATAACCACCATGTCGGCTTAGATCTGACGAATCTTCGATTTTCAAAATAATGCAGTAACTCGACACTATTGGTTTACTGATTCTCGGCATCTCTGTGTTACTCAGCACTTGTATCTTCTCAGCGCTTGATTCTGCTCAGCACTCGGCACTTAATTCTGCTCAGCACTTGATTCTACTCGGCACTTGATTTTTCTCGGCATCTAAAGTTCACTCAGCACTTGCTCGGCTTCAACTACGAATCTGTTCGGCTCCTTAATGATCTTGGTTAGTCTTTACAAATGACTTAGCTAAAACCTTACATCTTTGATATGTTTCAATGTGCCTATTCTCTGTGTCTTAGAGTATGTCATCAATACACTTTTTCATCAATGACTTAGCTGATCCTTGGACTCAATTACAACATCATAACTTCAACCTTTCTCTAGGTGTTCTAGTTACATCTTATTGATTGCCTCCTCCTTGTCAATCAACCAATTGATAGTATTTGGATCACTAAAGCAATTGTCATTCCTGCAAGTAGAAAGTTTGACATCAATGACAAAACAATGATTGAGAACATTCTTTACCAGTTCCATATGATCATTCCAACAATTTTCCTCATGATCTTTTTCAATCATTTCCAACACTACTATAGTAATTTCATTGTGTCTATCCCCAGCAGAGTCACCATTTTGTTGGCTCCTGGTTTAACAGTTTTGAAAATAGCCAAGAAACTAGACCAATACATCTAAGGTTAGCAAATTCCTATAATGTGTTGGAAATGATTGAAATAATTATAAGAAAAGTTGAGGGAGATTGTTGGAATAAAATATGGAACTAGTAAAGAATGTCTTCAATCATTGTTTTTTCATTCATGTCAAACTTGCTACTTGCAGGGATGACAATTGCTTTAGTGATCCAAATACTATCAGTTAGTTAATTTTCAAGGTGGAGGCAATTAATAAGATGTAACTAAAATACCTAGAGAAAGGTTGAAGTTATGATGTTGTAATGAAGTACAAGGATCAGCTAAGCCATTGATGAAAGAATGTATTTGATGACATACTACAAAGAATGGGCACACTGAAACATATCAAAGATTTAAGGTTTTAGCTAAGTCTTTTGTAAAGCTCAAACTAAGTTCATTAGAGAGAAGGAACCGAGCAAGCTAGTAAGAGCTAAGCAAGTTCTAGTTAATGCCGAGTAAACTTCAGATGCCGAGTGGTGCCGAGTAAGTTCAAAGTGCCAAGTAAGTTCAAAGTGCCGAGTAAGTTCAAGTGTCGAGTAAGTTCAAGTGCCGAGCAAGTTCAAGTGTCAAGCTGGTATAGGTGTTGAGCACCAGTAACTCAATAATGTCAAGTTGCTGCATTATTTAGGAAATCGAAGATTCGCCAGATCTAAGCCGACAAGGTTGTTATCTAGAAATCTATGAGTTAAAAGGAAGATAAGAATGATGATTTGGTGGCACAGAACACCATGTAGAACGTTTTTAAGATACAACTGGCGAAGTTTCAAGAAGAAAACAAGATATGGGGTAGATACATTGTATCCTACCTAATCAATTTTGAAACCCTAAAATTGAAGAGGGAGAATTGAGCAATAAAGGCAAATCAGACTTCTATATAAGAAGACATAAGTTAATAAGAGAAAAAGAGAGCGAGAGGGGATAGAAGAAAAGAGAGACAGTGGTCAAGCATAAAAGCATGAAATGCTGAAGAATATGCCTAGGAGAAGATAGCACAGAAATTCTATTTGTATAGACGACCACAAAGATTATTGCATTGGCAAAATGAGTTAGAGGACTCAAGGAGATGAAGCTTGAGAGGAAGACAAGTAGTCAGAGCTAAAGAGATTAAAGCCAAGCATAAGGATTGAACTGAAAGTGTGATCTGAAATCTGCAAAGTATGTTGTAAGTTATATTAGATCAAAAGACCATTATTGTTACTTTCTAGCAATTGTAACTATAAGTCTAAATCCTATGGACTTAGGTTGGTTTAACAACCATTAGAAAAATCCTTTAATAGGGTGACATTCCAAGTGAATGTTCTAAAGACCTTTAACCAGGCCCATTTCTAACAATTTGGTGAAATCCTCTAACAAGGTCACATTTAACAGTGTGTTGTAAGCCTTTAACAGGGTAGGCTTTTAATAGGGCATCACTTCAGAAAAGTGAGAATCAAGTAGCATGTTACTGATGGTTTTTCCCAAATTGGGTTTCCACATAAATCATTGTGTCATGTGTTGATCTTGAATGTTTTATCTTTGCATGTTGATTTACTGTAACTTGCTTATATGATTGATTTAAGTTTGAACAGATGAAAAGGGTATGGATTCATTAAAAGTAGAAAAAAGGTATTAATAGGGCATTTGGACCTTGAATAACTGATTCACCCCCCCTCTCAGTTATTCTAAAGAATTCTAACATAATGGATGTACTTGACTATAGTCTTGGGCAAACTATAAGGGTAATTTCTTCTTCTTCTTTAGGCTTTGTAAGACCTAGGTGGGTGGACCTCAGATTCTTTATATGGTACCAGTGTAAAGGCATATAACTGAATCTGGAAAATAGATCAAATCCCTTAATCTTCTATGTTTATGCAAGCATTCATGGGTGAAATAGCTAATAATAGAGCTCATGAACCTGATAAACCAAATGAGGGGAACTCTTTTGATTCTTTAAACATAAAGGGTATTCAATTGAAGTTTTGATATCTTAGCATAACCCAGGTATGCAACAGTAGAGAACATGTAACCTTCAAACTGACCAATCCCTTATCCATTGGGAATCAACTAAACCTTAACACACAGATGGATACCTGAAGTATACTCATATATTCAAACATCTGATCTATCTATTTGACTTGCAAATAGACATCAATTTTCATAATAGCTCTCATACTTATGGTAAAATCCTCCTGGTGTAACCTACAACCCTATCAGTATAAAGAAGCATTTACTTGGCTTCTTTGTTCCAACAGCAAGTTTATTCTGACATACAACCTTAAGGGATTGCAATTGAGTTCAAGCTCTTCATTCTCAAACACAAAACATTATAGATAACAAAAGGAGATGAGAATCCAAATGAAACTAAAAAATGTGAAGCTCTTGTATTAATTTCCTTGAAATCAATACATCATCTATATGCCAAAATTCAAAAAAGAACAACAAGAAATGACTGTATATCTACAAATGCCTCAAAATAAATATAATGTTGTTGTTCATAACAGAGGAATACTGAGGAAAATGGTATCACAGTAATGGGAAAGGATTTCAACCAAACTGGAACCACAAAGTAGTTACACTGTAATGAAAAATATCCAAAAACTGGAACCCTTACAAAGAGAAGAGAGGAAGAATATATAGAAGAGAAGATATTTTAGGGTCTAGAAGATAAAATTGACATGTGTCCCACTAAAAATATCTTCAATCTAAAGTTGATGACACTGAACTTCTTCATCTGCCTATAACCAAAAACCATAAATGATGCAAAAATACCTGATATCTCTCACTTTAAAGCAATTAGCAAAATATCTCATGGGGAAAATATCAGGTACAAATCAAATCTGCTGGAGACTCAAAATTTGATATAGCTGGTCACATTTGCTTTTGCTGTGAAATCAACTTGTGTTGGCAAAAAACATCATTTGCAACCAACTGCATCTAAAACCATCAAATCACCCTAAAATTTGTTGATGAAGTCAAATTTTATGAAATTCATACTCTATCTAATTGCAATTTCATCTGCAACAATAAATTTGCACTTTTCACTGCGAAGCCCCTCAAAATTAGAAATCCCCCTGTAGTTGCTTCTGGTTCACACTTGCACAAAATTTGATCTTGGAAATGAAAAATTCATTCTCTGTTGATTTTGATAGTATGCTACATTGCCTATTTTGCACAAAAATTGTGCTCCTGAAGTCAATTCAAAATTCTAGCTCCCAGGCCATGAATAGCATTAAAATGAAAAATAAAACTATATAGTTGAAACTATATAATATTATTCAATTTATAATCCTTTCAACATCTGCACATTGAAAATCTTTGAACTTTCAATTTTGATTTGTTTTCCATTCTCCCTTTTCCATATGTCGAAATCTCATTGGCAACTTCCTAGGTGAGCCCCTACATCCTTTCCTGCATTGTATGCATCTTGTTTTAGCTTTACGATCTCCCGACATTACAATCCTATGACAATGGCCCTTGGCGTAACATCTTACTTTAATAATATAGGCTCCCTGATGCTACGAAACCCTTTGAAAAACCCTATAATCTTATGGTTTCTTTGTTATCATGGCATCGACACTGACCTTTCTTTTCTTTATGATCTTATAGCATGATCATAATATCATGGGTCACTTTTAAACCTTCACAATGTCACGACAACCCTTATCTCTTGATACTGTAGCATCGGTGACTTAGCAATTTTCATGTGCGATCCTATGACCACACCCTTTTGTAACATTGTAAAACATTTTACAAAGCCATAAGATCTCGCGATATAACTTTTACCATAAGATCGGGAACCACCTCTTGCTGCCCACAAAATATTACTATACTATTTTCTGATCTCATCAATGTTGATAAGGCACACATCTAGTACTTGTATATTTGCTCTAACCAATCAAGGAATAGACACTTGTCTGACAGCACATCATATATATCTGCCTTTATCCTCTTTATGATTTTATGATAGCAAACCATCGTATCATCGCAGCACCCTAACTTTCCCCTTTACAATGATACAACAAACACCTTGTCACAAGATCATAGATGCCCCATTTACTGCTCTCGATACCATGCTAAGCCTTTCATCATAGTACTGCACACCATTTTTTATCTCTCTTGATCTCATGATGTGATCATACCATCAAGCCTCTTCACAATTTATGCCCCAATCCTATGACAATCATAGGATCAGACCCCTTTATTTTTTATTTACAATCTCACGGCATGGGCCCCATCGTATCATTGCAACCCTTTAAATTCTACTTGGTGATGCTACAATGACCATATGAATCGTAACATCGTAACCCAATTTTAGTCACCTCCTGATGTCTCAACCACATCATAGCATCGAAGCCCTTTAGAAATTGTCTCCCAACCACACAAAAACTAGCTCGTTGTATCATTGTGCAACTCAAACTGAGCCTCCTCGATCATACGATCTCATGCCTTCATCGTAGGATTGTAGACCTCGATACTTGGTTGTCCAATCCTATGATTAGTCGTAACATCAGGGTTCATCATTCATCATCTCCCAAACTCCTAACTAGACACTCAAGGTGCAAAATATTAAAATTTGATTGACCTTGGTCAACTGTTTGAATAGGCCCCTCCACATACTCGTTGTGCCTGCCATGAAGAAACATGTCTTTTGAAGACAACTTACTATTGTGTGTTTAGGCATTTAAAATGGTAACGACTCCCCCTCATCCCCAATGTGGGATAAAACATGCCTCCACGTGGTCTCCATTTATGTTGCGGTCATCCTACAAAAATGTGGATTGCTACCTTGGGTGTGAATGACTCTCCTTTGACCTACAGTAATGCATCTGCCCTTACTCCCCATTACTGTTTGACACTTAGGCAGAATTGTGAATAATGACACTAGCTCAAAAAGGGAATGGGCACTCAAAATGGGAATGCAATTTTTAGCACCAACAGAAACTAAAAGTAGGTTTAGCAGCACCTTTACCTTTTTGAGATGTGCTTCCTGATCTATTATTGTTCAAGTTCTTTGCTCCATAGGTTTCTCCCTCTTCAGTCTTCTTATCACCTGGGTAACCAAGATCAATTTTGCTCTTGTTTCTTCTTTGAGCCTTTAATTACTCACCAATATTCTCAAAGCTCTCATTGAATCTCCTCAATTTTTTATTTTGTTCATTTGTGCTTCTTATCTTTTTAATGAGCCTGAGCACTTTCTCGATTAGTTCCATGAATTGCTCCATATTGGGATGGTTTCTCTCCTTAGTCTTTAGCTCACCTAGTCTCCTTTTTTCTGCTACAACTTCATCTCTTTTTAGGAGGACAACATCTTGTTCAAATTGATATTAGGAAACCTCTCTATTTAGCTCATTTTTCTCCTTGCTTGGCTAAGTAGTAGTTTCCTTCAACTGCTCTATTTCAACCATTAAGTTAGAGATGGCTTCTTTTGACTCCTTAGAGCCACTATACTAATGTTTGATGAATTCTTGGCTTTCACTGAGCTTTTGTGTTAGCCTCTTAATCTTAGCTAAGGACTTTCTTAAATTCTCCTTCAAATCTTCTATGGTGTCCATGGCTTCCTCTAGTTGTCTTCTTAGTGATTCCATGAGATCTTCCCTCAAGCTGTTAGACTTGTTGCAACAAGGATCTACACTCTAATACCAATTGTTGGTCCCAACCAATACTGAGGGGGATGAATTAGTATCATCCTTAAAACCATTCTTTCTTCTAAGTGCTTTAACTAAACTTATCATGAGCCACTTGACAACTAAAACCAAGATAAATGTAGTAAGGTAAAAGCAATTAAGTTCTCACACAAAAGCATTTATAAAATGAACATAGATATTTTTGTACATGGAAACCCTTGGTTAGAGGGTGAAAACCATGGTGGGGATAATATACCCACTAGCCCTTATAATGCATGTAAAGGGGTGCCCTGTTAAGAAGTACAAGTGCTTCTTTTGGAAGTGCATCTTGTTAGGAATGCCTACAACTTGTTAAGGTTATGACTAGAGACTATGAAAGCTACCTTGTTAGAGGATTTAAAAATATCCTTCTAAGAGACACCTTGTTAGAGGATTTTATAGTAATCTCACTAGTAAAGCTTGCCATGTTGAAAGCTACAAATAGATGCAATGGTAAGAAAGCATACTAAGTGTTTAGACCTCAAATGTGGCATTGGCTTACTATGTAGATCTCTACTTTGTAACCTCAAAGATGCATTGATCTTCTTGCTTGCTTGCCAAGTTCTCTATTCTCACCTCTCCCTTGGTTGTTTGAAACATCCTATCGATGTCTTAGTCGCCCTTTTCAACTGCTACTTATGTTGTTTTCCTTCTTTCCAATTTCTTTGTTTATAGTTTTCCCCTTATCTTCTCGCAATGGCAACAATCTTCAACAACAAAAACTTTGTCTGATTTATTTGTTTATATCATTTCCTCGATGTCAGTGCATATTTACCCATAACTAGATTACCCTATTCATTTTTTTATTCTAAATTTGAGTTCCATGTTTTCTTTATTCACAGGGAACCTATGATCCCTACACCTAGGGTCTAAACTAGTAGCCCTTCTAGTCCTTCTATGAACCAATGTTGGCCTTCATCCTTTCCTTCTTTTTTTTATTTTTCTCTTTCCTTCTATGACATCATTGGTGACTCGTTATGTTGAAGACATAGATCAATTATAATTTATTCTTGAATTCCTATGTCGATGTGGTTGTGCTAGAGTATATGTTGGTGTAACTAACCATCGACTTCTTAATCCTTGAATTGGTTGTTACACATTTTTCCAATCAAATACTTTGGCCATCAATGATAAAACTCCATACTTCTTTCAACCTTTATGCCAGTAATACTAGTAGGGTTAACATAGAATCATACTTGAAGGTCCTATCCACATACAAAACATCCTTAAGGTCACTCCAAATGTTTGCATTGCCAATTATCTCATACTTGCAGTGAATATGGGTCCTTATATATTCAACATGTAGCACTTTGTTGTGGCTTTGGGAAAATGCCCCCTCGGGCTCATCCTCCATAGATTTAAAGGGGTGTTTCTTAAAATGATACCGCATTCTTTCCTCAATGTCATAAATTTGTGGTTTATCCGTTCTTAACCAACTAGAATTGACCAAAATAAATCTTGCAACATAAAATAGGTTTTTCCATCAAACTAAATGTTTCTTGAAATATTTGTAAAACACTTTCTCAAATGCTTTTAATGTAGGAGCATCTTGGTTCTTTGAGCAATCTTGCATCAACCAAAATATTTCTTATTTTGTGTACCAGTATGTTGTTCACAAAGTAGTTTTTGTTTCTTTTCTTTTAATGTTATATGTAGTTATCATCATGTTGAGGACCTATCTTAGATCCTTCTCATAAGCACACAAATTCTAATGTTCTATATTTCTCAATTTGTATAGCTCTTTGCAATCTTGTTTTTATCCTATGAAGCATATTGTTCTGATTGGTGTGGTTTTTGTTGATTACATGGCATATTGTGCAGTGTGGACCTACCATTAAGTGTGCATCATTTCATATTATCCTTTGTATGGATCTTGATTACTCTTACAAGAATAGACCTATATTGTAATTAAATGCTTGATAAGCCAACTTGTGGCTTAACTGGCTATAAAAGAAGCTTGGATAGATGTAGGAAAGTAGTATGAATGGTAGAAGATAATAGATGGAAGATATAAGATGTGAGCCAAGGCTATGAGATTGTATAATTATTGTTTTGTATAAGGTTTCAACCCATAAGGCCTCATAGTTGGGCATGTTGTGGTTTTTTTATATGTGAAATGAAATAATTACACTTAAAAATATGTTGCATCTAGCCTTGTGTTCTTTGTGGTTTCATTAATTTATGTATAGCTTTGGTGTGCATCTCTGAGTGAGGAGTGTTGACTGGTTTAAGTTAAGTTTATTCCACATGTTCTTAAATCCCTCTACCTCCCTGTATCAGGTGGTATCAAAACGAGTTCTTTCTTGAGGCTTGGATCATGGAGAACCTTGTTGAATTTGGTTGCAGGGTAGTAGATATGGATCTATATTATTACTTGCAAAAGGTTATGATCTTGTAGGAACTATTATCGAGATGGTTCATGGTAGAGAAAATATTGATAATGTTATTACGAACATGTTAAGGTAGATTGTAGTGAGACTTGGAGCTATGGAGACAACACAGAGAAGAGGTGTACATCTTGAAGATGTTAGTGATGATGAAGAGGCAACACTGAATCCTAACCCTGAACCTGAGCTTGAACAAGATGAGGAAAGGCTTCTGAGGGTTTTTTCTAGGGTGAATGCTAGACCTATTGTTGAAGTTTCTTGCTATGAGGGAAGACTTGAGACTAATGTTGTATTAAATTAGACCACTGAGATGGATAAACACTTTGAGTGTGAAGGTACTCCTGATAATAAGAATTTTAAGATAGCAGTTACAAAGTTGAAGGTTCGTGCTTAATTTTGGTGGGATCATTTGCAAACTAAGAGATAGAAAAGGGGAAAAGAAAAGATCAAGACATGGGCAAAGATGATTGGAAAGATGAAGAATTTTCTCCCTACTAATTACCAAGTTATTTGTTGACAAAGATGAAAAATTTGAGACAAAAGGACATGAGTATGAAGGAATATATTGAGGAATTCTACAAATTGGATATCAGATCTAGGCATGTGGATTATTAAGTTGAGAATGTGGCTAGATACCTAAGTGGTTTGAGGACATCAATTTGAGATGAGATCAACTATGTTAAGATGGATAGTGTAGAAGAAGCATATCAATATGCTTTAAAGGTTGAAGAAAGATTGATGAAAGAACATGATCAGAGATAAAGAGAAAGAGGTGGCATATTTTAGAGAAGCAAAGGCAAAACATATGGAGAAGGTAACATAGCTGATAGCGTAATGCAAGATAAGGAAAATTAGAATAGAAGGAAGAACCTACTAGTAGAAGACGTAATTACACTAGAGGTAGCTATATTGGTTACACTAGGAATAATAACAATGTAAAAAGAAAAGAAAGATCTTGGTTGAAGGGTACTTGTTATAAATGTGGAGAAGAACGATGTAGAGCTTTTAAATATACTAACTTTGGAAAGAAGGTTGGAGGTAGTTGTTGGCACAAAAATTTGCACCCTTGCCTAAATTTTTGACCTAAAGACAACCTCGTGTAGTATGGAAACACTCTCAAAAGTGTGGGACTTTGCAATCAAAGATTGAATCTTCAGAGAAGGTTGGCTTCCTTACTATCAAGGTGCACCTAACTATTTCTTGAGAAGAAAAGGGAGAAGGAGATGCATGAAAATCAAACTACCTATCCTAACCTAGAGGGTGTGATACACAATAGTATTTTGATCTACTTCTTTCCAATAACTACACTAAAATCTAATAGACTCCACAAGATATACCACTATCTACATTACTTTAATCTTAACACCATAGAGAAGCCAAAAATTAATATAACCATGCAAGGAATACAATATATTTAGTTAAAAGATTAGTTAGTTAATATGAACATAATCATATGGTATTACAATTGCTGAAACACATCTAGGAAAATGAGGCATAATAGATTGTACAAACTTAACTAGTTGAAAATGGATACAACAACAGTGATTTCTATCAAATAAGAGGCAAGAACATTTACAGAGAATACTTGCAGAAGACCATAAAAGAGAGATCTTTTGAACAACAACCAAACTTGCCTTTATAGGGTGTAGGCATAACCTAGATACAACCTTGATTCTGAACTCCCTTGATTTTGATATTAGATTACATATGAGAGCAATAACTGAGAATCAAAAGAAAATATGATCATGAAGTGCAAGTGCCCTCAAGAAATGACATAAAGAACAAGGAAAAGAGTGCACTCATCTACAAGAGATCTAATCAACGCAAAATTGATCATGATATGCATTTAAGAAGCATGGAGTGCAATAGCATGGAGAGCATCAAAAATATGGTTGCAAATGACAAATCATTTCTCCTTAGTCTTTCCAACTGCTGCATGGATTACATTTATGTCATGCTAGATTAGCCACATCAACAAGTCAATTGAATTCAATCATTCCATCCACCACGTGGCCCTATACCCTCAAAACATTTCACCACTTTTCCTAGTAGTCTAACTATCTCATTGACCTGTGGTCACATCTATTCGCAGCTTCACAACTTATTTTCTCCATTAGCTACTTGATCTTGTGAAACTGTGACCTTCCTATTGTATGCTTAATCGTTGCTTTACAACTCATTATTGCTTTAGCCCTTAACTATAGTGACCCTATGATCAACATGAAACTGGCCTCTCACACCCTCATCACGGTTTGGATCTAACCATCTTTTAACTGTGTGATGATGGAAAGTCATCAATTTTGCCCTTGTCACCTCTTTGTAACTACCAGACATTAAGCAAGTGTTAACCGTGCGATGTTGAAAACACGACTAGGCTGACCATCATCACCTTTTCACAACTTCATGACTTAATATTTTAACTTTTTCCTTGACTCTATGAATGAGAAAACAAAGCACTTCGTAGTGTCATAGGTTTAATTCTAGGTTATCTTTGACCTCATGCAATGTTGCAACACTTGAACGTAACTGCTAGCATTGTCATTTGCATTGTCGTGATTGCCAGTTGTTCCTTTCCACTAACAGATGTGACCATGTGAAGCCATCAAAATGACTACCATCACACCATCACAACTTAAATCATTAACCTTGATGTTAACCTTGTGATGGTGCACTCAAAGTATTTTGTTGCTTCGCAACCTTAACCCTAGTTTTCTCTAGACCTCCTATGATCGTGCAAATAAAACCTTTTTTATAATTTGCCACTTGAAACGTTAACCCATCTTCTAACCTTTTGAATGAGTGAACAAGGTATTTCACTACATCAATACCCTGACCCTAAGTTATTCATGACCACTTGCAATGATGTGAAAACAAACAAATTTGAATTGTTGTAGTTAGCTTTCACAACATGAAACTGCTTAAGCTGAAGTTTCCTGCGGTCATGTGATTCATGGTTAGTCACATCTTCATGACTTGAATACAAATGTTAACCTTCTAAGCTATAAAATCGCACTACATTGAACTCTAACTATTTCATGTGTTCATGGCCCCTTTGATAGTTAAGCCTTAAATCGGAGCAACAAAGTGAAAATAAGTAATTGCATCATCACAACTTGAAATGCCTCATATGATATGAAAATTTTATAATGCTTAGGGATATGAAAGAAAATTCAAAGTTTTGTGTATCCCTATTAGGCTTGCATGAAAATTTATGGAGTCACAAAGTGAACTTTGTTCTCCAACAAAAATGGAACCCCTGCAACTGCAAAAATTTAAAACTTTGCTATTTCATAGAGAAATAGCCTATGCCCATGCACTTTTTGAAAATAGGAAAACTACTCTATTATATACAAAAACCTCAACCTTCTCTAGAGGCAAGGTTTAAGATGAATTCCATTAACTAGAATTAGCAGAATATCACCATCAGGCTTGGATAACTGGAAAGCATTGACCACTTTGCAATTGGTGATAACATAAGGGCCACTCCACATAGCATTAAACTTAGAGTACCTATTGGTTTAGCTCTATTTGCATCCCACTTGAGAACAAGGTCTCCTTCTTTGAAAACTCTAGTTGTAGCCTTCTTGTCAAAACTTTTTTTGACCTGTTGCTGACGTGCTTCAAGTGTATGGATAGCTTGTTGTCACTTTTCTTCTAATTCAATCAATTCTACCAACATGACTATCATAGCATCAATCTTAGCTAGCTCCAATTGATTATCTTGTTCAAGAGAGGGGAACTCAAGTGAAATAGGAAGCCTTGCTTCCTATCCATATACTAGCATAAAAGGTGAATTCCTAATCGCGCTCTTGGGTGTAATTCTATTAGCCCAAAGGGCAGTCTTCAACTTGGCATGCCAACACCTCTAGTTATCTTCAATTGTCCTATTTATTATTCTAATGAGGTTCTTGTTGGAGGACTCGGCCAAGCCATTCCCTTGGGGATAATAATTTGAGGAAGTGCTCAAATATATTCCATGTTCTAGAGCCCAAGAGCACATATGAGTTCCAACAAAGGATTTGGCATTATCTGATATGATAGTTGAAGTGTAAAGCTCCACCAAGGAACCCAAAAGAAATTAACCTAAAGTTTCACTAAGTTTGTCAAACATTTTTTTTTAAAGATAACAAACAACAACATATATAATATAGCAGAAGCAATAACAATAAGAGATAAAATAGTGGAAGCAATAACTCACATGAATACAACCATCATAAACAAATTACATCTCTTAAGGTTTTGTGACGTTGAATCACATTTAAGTTTAAATAATACTAAATATAATACACAATATAACCACATAAAAGAATAATCACAATACAAATTTGATTTAAACAAATATACAATTACATAAGCTTCACATGGCATAATTGGAATGTGCAATCATCCACTATATAAGTCACAGGGTATGAAAGGCTCAAAAATATATAACATATATAAAATACATCATCTCATAGGATCTATGATAAATCAAGTATAGTATGATAGGATAAAACCATCCAATAGAAATTATACGATCAGAAAGAAAGGTACATTTGCACAAACACATCCAGCAATGGCATCCAATGATCGGATCTCAGTGGTATAAGAAAAATGCACTACCACCTAACCTTATGGAACCTAAATGGCCCCCTCCCACCACATTGAGGAGATAAACTCAAGTACCAAATAGGATAACAATACCACAAGTCATAACCAACATCTAGGTCAAGGAAACACCTGAAAGCAAACTATCTCAAAGGGTACCAAGACTCAAGTATCATCTAATCCTATAGGCAACATAGACACATAGGAAATTTACTATGCAAGTGGGAAAGTGTCATCATATGAGCCAACGCTAAGGTTACCCTAGTAGCTACTATGGACTTTGGCCCCCTAGTGTCTCTATGTGGCATCAGTATCATTTTGTACAGACAAGGAATACTAACAAGTCAACTCTAAGGTTACCCTGGTAGTCTGTTAGGACTCCGGACCCTTAGTGACTTTATGTGGCACCTTGTCTTATTAATTTATTTTGACCCATTTAATGAAATTTTATCACTTACTAAAATAACCTACAATGGGTTACCCAAGTAGCCTCTTTAGGGCTCTAGCCTCCATTGCAAGCCACTTCCCAACATGTCATATAGATAACCTACCCTAAGCTCACCAAAAGTACAAGGTCTCATATGACCATAAATCACAAATCAATTCTTAAAAAAGAAACTAGAAAGTACTGAAACATCACTAATTAAAATCTCAGATTCCACCAATACAATCATGCTAACAAGACTGATCCAAAATCAATTATGCATATAAAAAAACCATGACCTCATATGACATCACCTAAAAACAATAACTCATAATCACCTCAGTCCTATACAAGCAACTAGAAAGCTGTAATGCCCACCTGTAGTTTGCTTTATATTATATATGTTGAACTCTTTTAGGCCTATTTCATACATGTGTTAGTTTCAAAGGTATATGGTATGATTTTATTTCATTACTTGAAAATAACATTTATGATTACATAGTTGATTATATTCCATGTGTTGTATAATGATTATGATTATTTACATGTTAATGTTGCTTTAATGATTCTTAGTTAGTAAATTTGATTGTTTTCATAATGATGTTAAATGATATGTCTTTAATGATAAATTGTTTACATTCATAGTAATTTGCATTGTTATATATGAGCATTTGATGAGTTGACTTGTGATTTGTTATGGTACTTACCCCATACTTGCATGTGTATCGTGTGCATGTCTATTTTATTTTTATGTCTGACGTGTCTGATGTGGTTAAGAGAGGGAGTTGTAGTCACCTGCTAGTCAAGATCTACACGATGTACCACTCCCTGCCATTGCCTGTCTAGTTTAGTTATATATGTGCACATGTACATGCTCGTCTTTTATGCAAGTTGCAGGAACCGAGCATCAACTTCCCTAAATTGCTAGGATGAGTGTGCCCTATCACAATAACTCAATGGGAAGAATGGGAAGATAATGATTAGGTCCAATCCCAGCCATAGCCTAAACACATGTCCTACAAGGAGGACTCATATTTTTGTTTGAGTTTGGATTTTGAATATTTTTGCTTATGTGGATTTGACTATGTTATTTATTTGGTAAAAGGTTTAATTGTGATATTTAGATCAATCACATAATATTAGAATTATTAAATATTATTTAAATAAAAAGAAGAATTATAATATCAAGATATTTAATTAATTGGAAAATGAAATTAATTTTTTTTTTTATAATTATTTAAAAGACTTGATTTTAAAAGTCTAAATCTGAAAGTTGGGAAAAAGAATAAATTAAAATATTAAAGACTAAATATTGATTTATTATGAATATTTAATCAATGATAATAAAATTAGAGTTGCACATCATTAATGGGCTTTAATTATTATTAATGATTAAACTAATTACATGCAATTTAATTGCACATTAATTGATAAAATTAAAATAAGATTTTTGAGTGGAGAATAAATTATTTAATTTAAAATAAATGATATTTATTTAGTTTATTATAAAAAGATAAATCTATTTTGTGAAAAGAAAGTAAATAAATAAAGAATATGTATTTATTTAATATTAAAAGAAAGAGGAAAAAAGTAAAAATTATGTATTTCTTTTATAATAAAAAATAAAATAAAGTGATTTTTTTAAAAATATATAAGAAAACAAAAGAAACTATTATTTTATTTTAGTTGAGTTACTTTCTTTTGTAAGTTTAGTTATTTTAGAAACCTTAGCTTTATTAGTTTTATTTATTTATTTAATATTTATTAAGATGTCATTCTGGTCTTTTTTTGGGGAGGAGAAGATTTTTGGAGAACAATAAGATAATTTAGAGCAAAGATTTTAGGAGACAAGTTACAGGTTATGCATTCAGATTTTGATGTAAAAGATTTTTTTCAAAGCTTGGGAGTAAAGTCTATAATTGGGTTTTCTTCTTCTTCTTAACAAATCAACTTGGTGTTTGAAGGTAGGGGTTTTTTAATTTTTTTGCAATTTATGTCGAAAAGATTGTCTTCTCCGTGTTTTCCAAATCAACTTGGTGTTTGAAGGTAGGGGTTTTTTAATTTCTTTGCAATTTATGTCGAAAAGATTGCCTTCTCTATGTTTTCCTGATTATGAGTAAATTTGTTTGTGGTTACTTATGTGTCAATTTGAGGGTTTGAAACATGTGATTTTGCTATAACTTTGATTTAATATTTTTATCAAAAATATAAATATATTTTATCAAAAATATAAATATATTTTATCAAAAATATAAAGATATTTTTAGACACCCATTTGCATTTTATTTTAACATATATAAAAAAATCACATATGATTGTTTTGTACAGACATAGTCAAAGATTGACTATCATGCTAAAACAAGGCCTTTTTGAGCTTGATTTTTCAATTAGAGACACCTGAACAATTACTTATAAATTTTACAAAATACATATTTAGAAAAATGTCTTCTTTGTGATTGTAAATAAGTCTATTATGAATACTTTTCTTGATTTTCATGAAGATCCAACGGTTCAAACAAAAGCTATGTTCTTTCTTCTAAACTGGTAACCTTCAAATCTGAATAGTGTTGTTAGGAAGATTCATATTTTACACCATTCATATGAACTTTTCTTTAGGACTGATAATAACAAAGAATATGTGAAATTAAATTATCTTTCCATCTATATAGATTGTAAATAAGTCTATTATGAATACTTTTCTTAATTTTCATGAAGATCCAATAGTTCAAACAAAAGTTATGTTCTTTCTTCTAAAATGGTAACCTTCAAATCTGAATAGTGCTGCTAGGAAGATTCATATTTTACACCATTCATATGAACTTTACTTTAGGACTGATAATAAAAAAGAATATGTGAAATTAAATTATCTTTCCATCGATATAGATTGCAAATAAGTCTATTATGAATACTTTTCTTAATTTTCATGAAGATCCAAGGGTTCAAATAAAAGTTGTGTTCTTTCCTCTAAACTAGTAACCTTCAAATCTGAATAGTGCTGCTACGAAGATTCATATTTTACACCATTCATATGAACTTTTCTTTAGGACTGATAATAACCAAGAATATGTGAAATTAAATTATCTTTCCATCGGTATAGGTTTCAGATCTTTGCCATTCCATGTGAGATAATACCAATTGATTTACATAGAGAAAATTCATAAAAACTCAATGTTATAAACTTTGAAAATGTTTTATATTTATTTTAAATATTATTGATTTAATATATAAAATATTTAATTCTAAACTTATTAGATAATTAACAAACTAAATTTATCCAAACTTTATAACCTTTATATAATCAAACAAAATTTCTGAAAACAGTCTAATCTAAATCATTCGATAGAACCTTGTATTATTTGGTGTGTCTAATTGAGGTTTTGTGGTATTTTTTTTCTATGGGTTTTGGAAATTTTAATGTGGTATTTTATTTTGTGATGGCTTTATATGACCTATTTAGCTAGCCAAACTAGAATGTGCACCAAAGGCATATTTTAAGAGTTCTTTTATGATGATTATTTGACTAGATGTCAGGATGTACTTTGTGATTCAAAATTGATACTTATGTATGAGTTTTATGTTGTTGAACATTTGACTTGGGTTTTGAGAACCAAATTATTTTATGGTTCCCTGTTAAGGAACCAAGGTCTATCATTATGGGGGTTGTGGTTTGAGACATAATTGTGGTTTATGTGCTTAAGGGAGGTTATCTAGGTATGTGTCTTTGGAAGTGGCTTACAATAGGGGTTTGGGACCCAAAGTGATCAGTACAAGGGTAACCTATTGTAAGTTGTGTAGTAAGTGATAACATAGTAACTAAAACATCTTGCCTAACCCTTTTTCCTTGAGATACATTAAAAAGATAATTTGGAGATGTGCCTTGATCATGCCTTGAGTGCTTGTATAGGGTAAGGATGGGAATGGGATGATACCTAGTGAAAGGTATGACTAGTCTTCCTCATCTTCATGACAGGTTATTATGGTTTTGCATGTGTCACGTTGAGGGTCTGGGGTCTAGAGGGACCAATCCAGGGTAACTCAATGCTTGAGGGTCTGAGGTCTAATGATAGACTAGTCCAAGGTAACTCAAGTAGTTTGGCCATGTGATGAAAATACCAAGTATGTAGCCTAAGTCTCCTTTATAGATTTTGTATTTGCCTCAAGTGGTGCAGTTATTGGAGTTCTTCTTATTGTTGGTGTTTACTTTCATTGATGATGATTGGTGATTCATGGTGATTGTGCTTTTTACATCTGTCTTTTGATTTGAGGTGCATATCTTTTGTGGAATTTTTCTCATGATTTTTCTACTCAATATATACTTTCTATATGTATGTTGACTTGGTATGTAGTGTTGGTATTGGATGAATGTTCTTTCAACTTTGGTTATTTTTTCTTCTTGAGTAGTTTATGTTACCCTTGAGGTAGATTTGGCTATTAGGATTCATTGCCTAGGAATGTTTTATGGTTTGATTAGTTGTATGTGGATCAATCATTATCTTCCCTACACGGTGGGAGTGGAAGCCTGACTAGGTAACCACATGGTTGGGAGGTAGTGACTTCTTACCAGTTGGGTCCCCCTCATATTTACAGATGTTGGAAGTTTGATGATGCAGTTATACTTTTATCATTCTTATTCCTATCTTGGAGACTTCTATTGCTTTGATGTATTTATGTTATGATATATTCTGATGTATTGTATCTATTCTCGCATACCCTACGACATGTGCAGTGGATGTACTTTCATTATATTAGTTGTATTTATGTATTGGCTTATGAGATGTTGTATCTATTATTTCCTTATGATCACGAACATTGTATTTGAGACTTAACTAATTAATAAAAATTTCTTAAATGTGATTCAATGCAAAGGAACCCTTTAGGAATGAAATCCATATTGTAATTGCATTTGTGTAAATGTTGTATATGGTTATATTGCTTCTATGTTGTTACTTTGATGTTATATAAACTTTAGAAAGGAAAAAAAATAGTTCAGTAAACAGTGTCATATGTTAGGTTTATTTCTCTTGGGTACCCAAGCGGGGTGTTACAAAAGCAATCCAAAGATAACTAATCAAAGACTCAAAGGTTATATTAGAAAATACGCATCATCCACCTCAGTTCTGTACAAGCAACTAGAAGCATTAACAAACAATGATCAAAACTCATCATAGACAACATGTGACATATTACCATGGTCAGGTATAAAAGATTGTATACATAATCATCATCACAAAACAAAACTCCCCAAGCCTTTGGTAAACATCCTGATTTGGTCAAAGCTAAGTCAACATAAATAACACTAGTAAATCACACAACGGATATAGTACATACAATGTAACTTCTCAATACATTAGGTTTTGAAAACATAAAGGTTTAATTTTTCACTTATAGGTTTTCAAGTTTCCATTTCATTTTCAAGCACAAGATTTTGATATACAAGAATAGGGTTTCAATTTTCATTTCTCTAGATGCCATATTCATTAAGGTTTCTGAGTTCATTAGAATCTCAAACGTTTCAACAATCCATAAAAGTCACAAAAAAATATAGACACCCCAAATTTTATAAAAAATAAGAATAATAGAAGATTCATTAATCTGTCTCAAATTTGCACACTACTAATTCAATTCAATTTTTATAAGTAAATTTACAACAATTCTATAAATATCTTTTATTATTAAAATTTCATTAATCGTTATTAAATCATTATTAATAATTATCAAAATATCAACAGAAAAAAAATTATATGAATTTTTATTTTTTTGATCAGTAAACAGCTGAGGCCTTGATTATATTAATAATAATAATAATACAATAAAGTAACTTCATTCAAATGGGCACTAGTAGGAAAGAATGGAGAAGAAAACCTCCAGTCTTGCCCGAGACCATAGTCCTATATTATTGCATAATTAAAAGGGGCATACCCCATTTGACTATTTCAATCTTTTATTTTGAGTACAAGAAGATACATAATGTAAAATTGATCAATCAAACTTCTTTGATCAAAATGAGAATTAAAAAATTTGACCAGATCTAGTATCTCATGTAGGATCCACTTCTAAAGAAATGATTTCCTCTTATTAACCTGTTGATCAAAAATAAAACTTAACGAACACATTAGTTTAGTTAGTGATAAAATTAATATATAAGATCCTCAAATTTCTAGACTAAAGATAATAAAATTCTAAGTTTAACCAAATGGTACATGATTGCTTGAACCCAACCTTCTTGTTAATTGTTTCTTTCTATCTTCTCTACATGATCACTATGATACATATATATTCTAAAAGGCATCTAAAGTCTAATAATAATTATTGCAAAATTCCAATACAATGTTAAGTAGAGTTACTAATACTATAGATGTTATATTATTTAATTCTTATCTTCTGAGTTATCCTTCGGCCTCATTTAGAAGATTTATCTAGTCATAATTAGAATAATAACTTGGATATGATTATTTATCTTACATTATGTAGGACTACTTATTTGATCATTATCTATTAAAATATTTTCACCATCTGCACCCTTATTTGCTAACTAATCTGCCTTTTTGTTGCCTTCCCTAAAAAATTGGAGGATCTGAAAATTTGTAAAATGATCCTAAATATTAAACACTTCTTCCAATTTCTAGTTTAAAACCCAATTAGGCATCTTTCTCTTCCTAATAGCATTTAGGACAATCTAAGAATCTCCTTCAATAATAATCTTAGGTAAACCTATATCTAAGCATATTTGAAGACCTTCTTCTAGGGCTTCTAATTTTGCTAAATTATTAGTAGTGGGTTCTATAGATTTAGACCTTTTAGCAATCCACTTAGCTGACTCATTATTAATGATACATCCAATTCCTGCAGAACTAGGATTACCTCTTGAGGCTCCATCAAAGTTTAACTTGGCCCACCTAGTTGGTGGAGGGGTCCATCTACAATTTTCTCTAGCCTCTTTATTCTTCTTTTTATATACAAGTGGAGGATTAATTAGATATACCCACTTCTTTTTCATTAATCCATTCCAGCTTGAAAATGATCCTTCCTCTATTTAGGATTTCCTAAGATGAGAATTTAAAGTCTCAACTATACAAGCCTCAATTTCTTTAATAATCTCTTCTGGCTACATATCTTGATCGTGGAAAATTCTTCTATTCCTTTCTTTCCACACTTCCCTCATAAGGATAGATGGGAAAATATTGCATAATTTACTATAAATACCACTACTACACTCTATTGGACATCCCTTAAGGATATCTACTAAGGATTTTGGCATGGGACAGTCTAGCCCATCATATGTCTAAGCCAATCCCAACAATATTGTGAATATGTGCAACTGTATAAGATGTGATCAGAATCTTCACTATCTTGTTTACACAATACACATCTTGATGGACCCTCAATACCTAGCTTTCAAAGTCTATCAGTAGTTAGGATCCTTTTCTGAAATGTCATCCATAGAAAGAATCCTACATTTGGCAAACGGGATAAATCCCAATAGATTTTAAGTGGAATATTCAATTCTTCCCATCTTTGGGAAGTAGTGATAGCTCTGTATCCTTTTTTGACACTATATTTTCCATCCTTCAATGTTGCCTAAATGAGATTGTCTTTTCTATCTACTTGCTTTACTTTTCTTTTTTGGATTATCTTTTAAAATGCCTTTTTTACTGTGGGATCCATATTCAAATTTTCCATGGATTTCCATTCATAATAAGAGACTCCATTAATATTTTTTCTTGTTTTGTAATCACTAACCTTGCTCCCCAAAAGTTTGATGAATTGCTCTTTACTAGTCTTTGGGAATCTCATACTATCTATTGAGGGATAACCATCCCATGAATCTTCCCAAAATAAAGCTTCATCACCCTTACCCACATCCCATGTGAGAAATTTACTAATAAGGGCTTGACTTTTAGCTATAAAGTTCCATCTTTTGGATCCTTTTGGAAGGGACCTCATTCTAAAGATTGAGTAGGGATCATTAGCATTAAGGTATTTGTTGTACATGATTTTAGTCCATTTATGATCCCTTTCTTAAAAAAGGCACCAAGTTAGTTTAGCCCCTAATGCTTCATTTTGCCAGCTTAAATTGTTTATCCCTAGGCCTCCCAGCTCCTTTGGCTTACATATATTATCCCATTTTATGAGAGCTAATTTTTTTGAATCATCAAAGTCATTCTAGAGAAAATTTCTAAGCTTTTCGTCGAACTTCTTATTGTTGTGTTTAGATAGAGGAAGATAGGATGAGGGATATGTTGGAATCGCAGAAAAAACTGTTGTGATCTTAGTGACTTTCCCAACTTTTGTTAGCCATTTTTCTTTCCAGCATCCTATCCTTTTTATATTTAACTCCTTTCTCTAACTCTATTCCTAAATAATTGCATGGAAATGTGCCTCTTTTATACCCCATAATGTTACAAAAAAAATTTTCAATATCAGGTTTGGTGTTAATAAAATAAATTTTAGATTTGGCTACATTAACTTTTTGACAAGATGCTTCCATATATAGTTGGATGATAGACTTGATATTTAGGGCCTCTTTTATGGTGCTTTCACTTAGTAGAATAGTGCCATCTGCATATTGTTGGTGGGTAATATTGGGAACATTTTTAGTTACAATAACACCATTTATTTTCCCCTCAGTATGAGCTTTGGTTATTGCTCTCCCAAAGGCTTCTGCCATAATAATATATAGAAACGAAGATAAGGGATATCCTTGTCTTAAACCTCTTGATGTTATGAAAAAGCCTTCAGGTGTTCAAAAAATGAGGACTTAAATTTTAGTTGTAGAAATACACTGGTAGATAAGATTAATCCATTGATGCAAGAATCCAAAGGCTTCTAAGGTTTTACATAAAAACCTCCAATCAACCGTATTGTATTCTTTCTGAATATCCAATTTCATGAACATTCTTGCCACTTTATTCTTATTGGTTGAATGAATTATTTCTTGAATAATTAGTAATCCATCTAGGATTGATCTTCCTGGGACAAAACTTGTTTGTTCTTTAGATGTAAGCTTAGAAAGAATTAGTTTAAGATGATTAGCTAAGATCTTAGATAAGATTTTATATATAATATTACATAAAGCAATAGGTTGAAGTCCCCTGGATTTTCAGGATCCCCTTTTTTAGGTATCAGGGTAAGAAAAGTACAATTGATTTCAGATAATAATGATCCACCATTTCTTGAAGCTTCAATGGCTTTCCAGAGATCTAGACCGATTATATTCCAACATTTTTGGTAGAAGAAAGCCTAGAATCTGCCAGGTCCTGGAGATTTGTGAGGATTCATGCTGAATAACACTAATCTAACTTCTTCCATAGTGATGGGTTTGTTTAACATTCTATTTTCTTCTGGCAAGACCACTTTAGGTATAGTTTCGAGCATTTTTACTTGAGCTACCATGTTCAAGCTATCAAAGTTATTTAAAATATTTTGAAAGTAACTCATGAAAATCTCGGCTATTTTATTAGGATTTTATGTGGTTATGCCCATAGGATCTTTGGCTTTTACTATTTTGTTAATTGCTCTATTATGAAGTGTACTATTATGAAAAAAATTTGTGTTTCAATCACCTTCTTCTAACCATTTTTCTCTCGACTTTTATCGCCAATATATTTTCCTACTTAGCATGTAATTCTTTTTCTAAATAAAAGCTATTATTATTCATCCCCTTTTTAATTACTTCGATATTTAGTTCTTTTAATCTTTCCTCAATATCTAATTTTTGTCTAAATATATTATTGAAATGTTCTTTATTCCATTTAAGTATATATTCTCTTTGATCATTTTCATCTTGGAAACAAAGATATACATTTTAGAACCTTTAAAATTGCCTTGCTTCCACCAATCTCTAATAAGTTCCATAATTTTTTTTGTCTAAAAATCACTTTTTTGTACTTAAAAGGATTCCTAATAGGTTTATTTGGTTTAGATAAAACAATTTGAATTGGGTAATGATCTGATCTTGCTATTGGTAGAATTGAGGATTGAATGTTGAAATTAAAATCACTGAGTTCTCCTTTGATAAAAAATCTATCCAATTTCTTAGCTATATAGGAGAAATATTTCCTTTTATTGTTCCAAGTGTATTTCCCATTATTTACAAGAACATTAGTTAGATTATTACCTTCAACCCAATTTTTAAAATCCTTATTTGCTTGGGTGGTTTGTTGTAAGCATCCAAATTTTTCCTCTATGTTTAAGATAGTATTGAAATCACCACCTAAAAGAATGATTTCACAACTGTGTTCATTAATAAACATACTAATTTCTTCCCATAGGATTTTTTTATCTATGTTGTAGATTGGACCATATACATTTACTAAGATGAACTATATGTTAGTTTTTAAGCTTTTTACTCTGTTGCTCATCCAAGAATTATTTGAATTTAATATATTAAGGGTAACTTTCCTAGGATTCCATATCATGCCTAAACCTCCTGAAGCTCCTCTGGATTCTTATAGGTTAACATTCTAGCTGCCTAATTTCTTATCTAGCTTGACTCCTTCGTCCTTATTCAATTTAGTTTCTTGTAACATAATAATTTCATATTCAAATTGTTTTAGGTTTTGTATTAGTAGTCGTTTCTTGCTAGGAGCATTTAAACCCCTAGCATTCCAAGTAGAGATCTTCATGCTAACTTGGGAAGGATCTTCCCCTTCCTTGGATTAAATAATTGACTAATCTTTTACCACTCTTTTGCCTGCCCATCTGCTTCTCTAAGTTCCTTAAAATATTTCCTGCCTCTTTTAGCTTGCAATTTTCCATTTCGAAGGACATTTATCCCTTCTTGGTTCATTAAAATACCCAACTTCTCTATGTTCTCCTGTGTATTTAAGATGATTTCAGATTGTTTTCCTTCTATCTCATTTTTTCTTCATTTTCTAGCTCTTGCAATAATTGTTCTGCAATGGTTGTATGATCCTCTATAGATTTATCATCTTTATCTAGAATCTTTCTGACACTACCTTCCTCGGTCTTGTTGCCTTGTTCTATCATTGATTTATACTCAAAATTTTGTGTGTATTTACTATTCTTGCCTTCCTCTTCTATGCTTAATAGATCTATTTTTAAGTCTTCAAAAGTATAATCATCTCCACCAAGTTTTAAAAATCTCTGCATTAATCTCTCTTTTTGTGATTCACTACTCTTGTCTATATTCTTAAAGCTAAATACTTGCATTAGTTCATTAATTAATAGTTCCAAGTTTTCTTTCTCAATCTCATCTGAAATTTCCTTTTCCAAGTCTGCATCCCTGATCATATCATTGTTCAAAAAGTCATGAAAGTCTTGTGTTATAGTTCCAATAATCTTGCTCTAGACACTTTCCTCTACCTTTTTCTCACTAGTGTCACACTTGGGGGATTCTTTACTAGTAGGTGGAGTTTGCCAAAATTTTATGAATCTATTTATTTCCTTTTTATTGGGGATTTTGTTCTCCCACAAATGTTATTCTTTCTTTTTTGTGGAGTCTCCAATTTTCCTTTTGTATATATGGGCTTTACCAATTCAGAGCCTTCATTAGAGAACAATAAGTTATTTTCTAATTCTTCAATACTATTGCTTGAGTTATCCAAGGCCTTTAACTTCTTACCTAATGATTTACCTTCTTCATTGATTAATTTGATGCTTTTACCCTTCTTTACTTTCATTGTTATTTTTTTAACCTCTTTATTGTTGATCCCTGTACTCTGTTGCCTTATGTTATCCATATCTTTTTTAAGAATTTTTTTAATTTTGGAGTGATCTTTGGGTCTATGATCCTCACTAGTACTCTATTCATTAGGGTTGATTCCTTTACTGACCTCTACACTTAACATTTTATTAAATCCTTTGTTGTTTTCTGAACTTTTTGATTTCCCAGTTTTTGTCTTTTGTAGACCCTCATGTGTTAGCTCTACCACTTTTTCCAAATCTTTTTTGGGAATACAAAGTGAGTTTTTATTAGTATTAGTTAGAGAGCTTGATCGAGAAGACTTGTCTTTTCTTGTTTTACCATCTTCAATATCTGGTTATGTTATCCTTATTGAATCCAGAGTTGTCTTCAAGAGGTTTTTCTCATTAATGGCATTCCTCTAGTGCTCTCTATGATTTCTAATGTTTATCATAGGAAAGGTGTCTTCAAGATTTGCAGTAAGTTAAATATTTTTTTAAATGATTTTCCTCTCATCATTCAATCTAATTATTTCTGAAATTTAACCCTCAGTTATGAGGCAATTTAAATTATAGATAGTTGTGTTTGTCATTACTTTAATAGGTTTGAATTCCATGATATTTACTTTATAGTTTATCAAGAGTCTAACATTATTATAGTATTTAAAAGATGCATGTATACCAATCAAATCACCCATAGAAAAACCTATCTTCCTGATAATTTCTATATGCATTAATTTCAGAGGAAGAGATTGAAGGGTTATCGAAGTTAAAACCAAAAAGTCTAGCCTTTCTTCCTTACAATCTGGAATCCACTCAAAGAATCTAACAGAAAATTCTTTGAAGTAACAATTAGAAACATAAAGAAAATCTTTTTTAACATATTCATTAATGCAATGAATATACACTAATCTATCAAAATGGTGAGAGATACTTACCTAGTTTTGGCAGAATTCCTCTAATTAGTTTATGAGATTGAACATTTCTGATTTAGGCCCATTCTAGAATGTGAAGATACCAACATGTTGGCATTCCTGTCATCGATCTTCACTATTTTGATTACTAATAATAATGATCTTTTCTTCAAATTTGGGTGAGATGTGTTTAGGAACCATGGGTGGTTGTTTCTTAAGCAAAACAAGATATTTTGAGGTGGGACTCCTGTAATGAGGCGGGATATAGATTTTAGGAGAAGGAAAGGGAGGGTGACTATTAAGTAGATTCAGGGGCTCCGAGAAGGAATCCAATAGAAATCCTATCTATTGGGAGAACATAGTCTTTTTATTTTTATCTACATATTTGGTAAGGTTAAAGAAACATATTTGTTTGTCAAGATTCAAAGTAGAGAAAATGATTAGCCGAGAGCTGAAAAAATTGTGCTTTGACTCTGGAATTACTTGGGCATTACTATTTTCCTTGGATTTTGATAGAATCTTAGGCTTTGTCTTCTCTGCACCTCTTGTTGACTTCTCTTCTTGAATGACCCTTATTTTTAGGACATTTAATCACTTCCCGACTGACTAAATCAGGCTATTTGTCTTATCTAAGACAAAGAACGAATTCACCATTTTGATAGCATTAATGAATGTAGCTGGATGAGAGTATTTGCAGGAAGGAGAATCATCACATGTTCTGGCCTATTTTTCCTTTCTTTTGCTAGGCTTTTGGTATGGATGTGGAACCATCTACAGGTTAGGTTTTATCCGAGCCCTTGTGTTTAATTATTTTTTTCATTTCTGAGCACCTTTAGTTTCCACTCTAAATGCCATTGAATTATTTTTTCAATTAGACCAAGCAATTGACATAAAAGCAAATCTTTTTTCTTTTATGACCGACAGCTGGACATAATTATCATGCAGAGAAGATGAACTTTCACAAATCTAGACTGACACCTTTCCTCTGTTATTCAACTACTTTGAAATTTGTGATTTCTTTTTGTGATGATTGATGAGCTCTATTTTTTCACACAAAATTGTTGAACTGTAAGTTGTACAGGCGCCGAGTTACTGGGCAAACATTGTTACATCAGATTCATTTTACAATGAGCTATTTCTTAAAAGCCACTTTAACACAATCATGTCTTCTTCTGATTATGAACACTTTCTTTTATGAGAGTGGAGTTTTTAGTTATATAAATTTATTAATATTAATAATAATTAAATAAAATTAAATAATAATTATTAAATTAAAAAATAACAATAATTAAAAATAATGCCAATAGTGGCATGTTGTGATGATTAAGTTGTTGAATTGTTATCCTTGCCATCAAGGTTCAAATCTAATGGGGATGAGGTCCCTCGTTTGTGGCCTCACTGGTTCATAGCTCCAGGTCAAAGTGTTTACCCCTCTTTAAAAAAAAAAACAATAATTAAAAATAATAATATTCTTATTATTTAAACTTTAACTAATAATATATTTTAATAATAATAATAATTAACAAAATAAAATGCATAGCGATTCGAAATCACTAACCCCAATTAATTGGGAGGCCATAATGGTCATTTGTTATGGTAGCCCAATGCCTAGCAGCATCCTCTACCTCGATAGCACTTGCTGCCTTGGCAGCGTTCGCTACTATGGCAGTGGTCTGCCATCGCAACCAGGGGGGAGATCATTGCCCCTCCTCACAAAAATCCTTTTTTTTTTAAATTATATTTTGTTTTATAAAAAAAGAAAACAAAGTCATAAGTACAGAAGAAAGAGAGGAGGAGGGAGGTTGGGTAAGTGGTCCGCCTCCCCAGAATAATTAAATTTAGTTATTTTTATAAACAATACCAATCCAGTCCTCTGTACAAAAATTGCAAAATTCCTTTTTTGTTTTTTGTTTTTTTTGGTTTTATAATAATAATAACAAACAAAACAACTTCCCCAAAATAAACTTTTCCATTCCTATTATAATAAATAAATTCACACAATAGATCTGATAGTAGAAGCACAAACAAACAATAAAATTATGCATTTAAAATTTTGATTTCTTTTCCAAAACCCACAACCCAATTTTTTCAAATCCATTTTGAAACACCCAATTTAAGCTCAACAAGGTTTTCAAATTAACAATTCATATACAAATGATCTAAAAAATGAAGAACATTGAATTCACCTACAAGGGTTTCAACCCAAATAACATTTTGAAACCAGAAACACAACAGTCACGGAGAAGAAAATTATTTGAAAGAATGAATCTACTGTATAAATTAACCACAAGATTCTACCTGAATTTGATGCTAATTCGACAATGCATGAAGCACTCAAGTATTTCCCTTTCTTTCTGAAAACCTTCTTTTTCAAAATTGCTCCTCCCAAAACCCCCAGTTAATGAAAAATGAACTCTCAATCTCTAATGAAGAGTTTTCCCCCCAATCTGGGGCTTTAATTGTGCAATCACGTGAAAACTCTTCGTCATTTATTAGTTATTATATTTTAATTTCATGCACAACCTTTATGCAATTTAATTAAAATAAACTTTATTAAATTAATGTTTTCTCTCTCTTATTAAATCATGAGACACTTTTAATATATTATTTATTAATTTAACTAATAATATTATTAAGAGTTTATTATTAAAATAAAACTCTTAGATAAATTATTATTAAATTAAACAAATATATAATGCCAAAATTAGAACTTCAATAAAATCTTTAAATTTAATTCCTTTATTTAATTATTTTCTCAATTAGTTAAATACTGAATTTTCTTTTTTAAAAAATCATTAAATTACCTTTTAATTTGATTTAATTATAACTGAAAAACACCACAGACCCATAAAACTAAATACGACAACTCAACTGAAGACAAAGAACAAAATCAAACTCTAAGGTCAAAATCATGAATTCACGTCACTTGACAAATTCAAATGGGTAAACAACTCAGATACTTGTCCTACTTTCTAGGACAATTAGCTTAGGTTAGAATTTGGACTCAAGAATTACCTCTCCACTTATACCATTGAGATATTGTGATAGGGCATGCTCATCCTGGCAATTCAAGGAAATCGATGCCTAGTACCTACAATCTGCATAAAATCCATGCATGTGCATACACATATATTCTAAAATAAACATGCAATGGCAGGAAGTGGTGCATCATGTAGATCCTAACTAGCAGGTGACTACGACTCCCTTCCTCAATCACATCAGAAATGTCATACATAAAGTAAAATAGACAAGTACACCATACACATGCAAGTATGGTAAGTAACCATATCATCATCAAAAGAATAAACATAAACACCTAAAATAACTAAGTAACTCATCACATAAATCAACTGAGTATGAAATAACATCTAATCAATATGGTAACCAAGTACCAATAATCATAACACATTACCATAAAATGGCCTAAAAGAGTTCAACAATACAACAAAAAAGTCAACTAGGGGTAGGCATTACATGAAGGAACACCAAATCTAGTCACAATTCCATCAAGGAATTCTACCACTAAAGCCTTTGTTAGATCTCTCAGAGCTACTACTTCTGTCCATCTTATGAAGTAATCTATGGCTACCAAGATCCATTTGTGACCAGAACTAGAGGGTGGATTTATTGGACCAATGAAATCCAAGCCCCATTGAGCAAAAGGTTGGTCTACTTGAATGGGATGAAGAGGAAGGGCAGCCAATCTTTGTTTTCCTAAGAAGAATGCACATTTCTCACACTTCCTCACCCACTTATGAGAATCATTGAATAGGGTTGGCCAATAATAGCCAGCCCTCATTATCTTCATTATTGTAATCCCAATTGAGAAATGACCACCAGCAGGGCCATCATGGAAATCCTTTGATAACTTGTTGATCTGATCAGTTTGGATACATCTTAATAGGACTCCATCATAATCCTTCTTGAACTATATTCCATCCACCAAGACATAAGTAATAGATTGTAACTTGAACTAACTTCTCTTGGCTCTATCTAGGCTTTGATGGTATCTTCCTTCTACTAAGAAGGTAGTCATGTCATGCAACCAATCATTTTGATTTTCATTATCTGTTGGTTGCCCATCTTGTATTAAGAGGGCAATTTCTTCAGGTGTCTCAAAAGATGAGGCCATTTTCTGACACAATCCTTTGCCTTTCATAAGCTTGGTGATCTTAATATCAATTTCATATTCCATGACTTTGGTAATCCATCCAACTCTCTTTTCATTGATATCCTTGTTTAGAAGGAACTCTTTCACGCTTACATGTAGGACCAAGAGCTGAACCTTGTTATGATATAGGATATGTATGAACTTTTTGAGGGCCCTTACAATAGCAAGGACTTGCTTCTCTACATAGCTATATTTTTCCTCATAATCTTTAAGCCCTTCACTAAAGAAAGCAATGGGCTTCTCCAAATTCTCTTCATTCAATTGTATTAGAACAGCTGATATACTTGACTCTCCTCCAAGAGAGTAAAGGATAAAATCTCTATCAAAATTGGGATTGACAAGAGTGGGAGTTGATGCAATTGATCTCTTGATCTCCTCAAAACTAGTCTTCCCTTCCTTGGTCCAGGTGAAAATCATATTTTTCTTCAACATGGTTGTGAGAGGTTTTACCATGGAAGCAAGATAAGGGATGAACCTTCTCATGAAGTTGATCCTACCAAGAAAGCTCTGTAATCCTTTCTTATGATTGTGAAGTGGGAGAGGGAGAATTGCTTCTACCCTTTCCAGATCTATTGCCAACCCATCCCTTGATACAATATGTCCTAGGAGCTTTCCTTGATTAGTGGAAAACACACACTTCTTTAGGTTTAGAGACACACCATACTCTTTGCATCTGATGAATACCTACCTCAAATGATCAAAGTGATATACTACATGTTTTGAATAGATAATTATATCATCAAGATATACCAGCACAAAATTTTCTAGCACACCTTTGAAGGTTATCTTCATTTCCTTTTGGAATGTAGCACTTGCACTGTTTAGTCCAAATGACATTTTACAATAGGCATAGGTACCCCATTTGGTAGTGAAGGTTGTCTTATATCGGTCTGACTCTTGGACTAACACTTGATTATGGCCTGAAAAACCATCTAAGAAAGAAAACCTTTCTAAACCAATGACTTTGGATAGAATTTGTTCCATAGAAGGAAGGGGGTGGTGATCTTTAAGAGAAGCATTATTAAGGTCCCTAAAATCTACACATAGTCTAATCTCTCCATTCTTCTTCCTAACAGGAACAAGATTAGCTACCCATGAAGAGTGTTTAATAGGGAAAATGATATTAGCTTCTATGAGCTTAGACAGTTCTTCTCTCATTAATGGTTTAATCTTAGGGTTAACTACCCTTTGCTTTTGTCTAACAAGCTTTGTATCATGGTTTAAATCTATAGTATGTTGGAATAAGCTTGGGTCAAAACCCTTTAAGTCTTCATATATCCAAGAAATAATGTCACTCAATTCTTGGCATAAATTAATGAAAACTTCTTGTTCAATCTTAGTGCATACCTTTCCCAAGTTAAGAGTCTTTCCATCAGCAATGGTGAGGTTTGGACCTTTTCTTCTCGCTTGATCATTAGAGTTGAAAATGTCTTCCAAAGTGACTAGACCTTTAGGCAGTTTATTGGAATTAAGATTCACAATGTGATCCCCATACTGACTTTGCAACTTGGACTAATTTTTAACAGAGAACTCTACTTCATTTTGCAGGAAATTAACAATTCATAAATCAAAATCAAATACTTTCCAATTTGTGCAATTATCTAGGATAATAGGCCTTACAACAAGTATGATATGTTTTTCTTTTACATCAACAACATGCTCTAGTATGTCATAATGGGCACCAATTATTGCAATCCTATGAACATGATTGCTTTTATTCCTAGGAACACTCTGAATGTTGAATGCTTGGAAGCCCTCAAGCAAATCCCAAACTCTATGTTTGTATGACTTGAGAAGGTTGTTCTTTACGACATTCTGATTTCTGATTTGATTTACAACCAACTTGATGTCTCCAAATACTTTCAAGAGCTTAATGCCTCTCCTTTATGCAAGTTGGAGAACTTGGATCAGGGCTTCATACTCTACCACATTATTAGCGCAACTGAATTGGAGTCTATATGAAAAGTAGTATTTCTCCAGATCAGGGGAAATGAGCATTATACCAGAATCCTTAAAACTAAATATAAAACATTTAAAAATATATTCCATCTTATTAACACAATTTATTGGCCTTTTTAAAACTAGATTTCTCAAGAGATTTTCATCCTCATATTGTCCATGTAGGACTCAATATTAATTAGCCAATCTGGGCTCTTTAGTTATGGGCCAACTAGTCAGTCTATCGGGCTAATGTTCTATCTCATCGAGATAGGTACTTAAACATTTTAAGAAACCATCTTTGGTCATACCTCTACTCATATAGGGTAGGCTAACAAGTAAGTGACCGTGATTTTGTACCTCCATCCATCCGAGATGGGAACCTGATGAACACATAAGCAGCCTTCTTGGGTCATACCTCTACCTCTACGGGGTAGGTTAACAATAACAAGTGACCTAGAATTCATACCTCCATCTTATTGAGATGGGTTATTATAGAGGACATAAATAAACATTGCTCTGATTAGAGTCTTTCACCCTTCGTGACCAATCTAGGTCCGGGTGGCTTGCAAGAAGTTACACAGTCTGCCTAGAACTAAGCCAAGTTTCTTTGCAAGGTTTATCATTACCAATAGGTACACCTATGTCCAAAGTATCTGTGCTCAAGAGGTATTCTTCACCTTCCAGGTTGCCTACATACCCGTATCCACGAGATCAAGATATCAATGGAATACGCACTCCCTACCAATATGTAGTTTTGTTTGTACTAAGTTTGATGTAACTACTATGGAGACGGCCCTTTTGGGGCTTGATTCATTTTCGAGTAGTTCTCCACCATCATACACCTACTCGGGCGAATCAGGTGGTAAGCCATACTATATTTCCTAACTTCAATTAAAATTTTGTTCCGAAATATAGTTATACTGTGTGAAGGGTTTGCCTATGTGCACATGCCCTACTCCTTTCCATTATCATTTCAAAAGCTCATTTTTCCTTTAAAAAAAATCTTGATAGTTTAGCATGGTTTTAGTGATTTGATATCTAGAGTTTATCAACTGAAATTTTTCATTAAGCTAAAGGTGATACAACATATATTATTATCTTTAAGGTTTTAACTCTCAACAAACCAAATTCACCTATTTCAGCTGCAAATAGTTATAAGTTCAGATGCTATTAATGACAGAAAACAAATTCAGAGTTTCGTTCTTTCCTAAGAGTTCTAAACAGCTTGGTGTCGAGGTTTTAATTCAAGTTATGAGGTTATAACCAAAACTTGTTTTCTGTATACACATTAAAAAATTTCCAAAGATTTTTTTTTTTTTAAATAAAATTTATCAACTAATGAAGTACTAACTAAAATTAATCTTAGACTTTTCTACAGACTATGAATAAAATAAAATAAAGCTAGAACCTCAAGTTAGCAAACTGATTGTTATTCCAGGAACAAAACCTTTTTATGGAAACAACTATCATTTCAGAACTTTCCCTGAATTAAAAGAACTGTCATAAGACCATTTCCAGCAAATTGATTGATTCATTACAATAGTGATAAATGATGCACAATTCATATTTAGACAACTAATAGCCCATAATTGGGTGTAGCAAGGCATAATACTTTTTTTTATAGCTTTCAATCAATCATTTATAACAATAGGGCATTATGTCAAGAAGTTGGCATTCCTCTATTATCATTCTGAAGAGTACCACTATGGTTCTCAAGTTAACTAAATATTATAATAGAGAAGGCATTAATGAGAACAACAGGTATTTAGACCAAATAAATTATTTCCAGAATTTTATTTGAAGTTAAAGAAGAGAACTCAAAAAAATAACTAATTACTTTTAGAGTCATACACTAGTTTTCCAAAATTTCGATATAGAGTGAAATGGAAATAGCTCAGATTAATTTATCTTAAAAGTAACATAAATACCTTTCTTCCACATATTTTTAGATTTGCTAAATACTAGTGGAATTTTCCATTTTAGGGGTTTTTTTTTAAAAACACAAGGAGAAAACAAAAGCAACCTGTTATCTTAATTTCTATGTTTTAGAATTGAAAACAAAAATCATTACTTAGTTATCTTATTTTCCTCTAAATTTCAATCTTTTCCTAAACCTACAGCTTCAAAATTTGAATTCAAATATATATTTTCTAGAAATCATGAGTGCATATGCAATTCTTTTTTTAATGAAATCTTCCCAGCTATCCAAAATGTTAACACAGAACAAGGTTGAGAAGACAAAACAAGTAAATTAAGAAATACCTGGAGGTTGTTTTCTAATATAAAAGGAATAGTAGCCAAAGATACCCAGAATATGATGTTTTTCTCCTTCTTGCTACTACTTTTGTATATACCTATGATTCCTCCTGCAAGTGTCAATGGAGCACCATACTAAGAAAGGTTCAGTCTTCCCAATTTCAGAGATTCCTTGCAAGTATCCTCCATAACCCTAGTGATTTCTTTTCCACTCCAGCCTGCAGATCTCTTTTCCATACTGAGTCATGCCCTTTTATATTTTCTTTCAGTGGTGCTTGAAGCAAGCGACAAAATTTTCTGGAAAGTTTTTCCAATCAAATTCCACATGTTCTCCAGTTTTTACCCCTGCCTGTAAACATCACTAAGTTATTCTAACCTAGCCACATTTTTAATGCCTCTTTTTCCTCCATTCATATCCTGCAACATTTTACTCTCCAGTTCAAATCTAGACACGTCTTGCCTCCTCCTAATGCTGAAAAAAAAAACATTCTTCATTCTCCTCACAGCAGATACGTATGTTTTCTCCCTTTTGTTTTGCAAGGAATGAATTTTTATATGTAAATGAGTTGGATGTTGTTACACAAAGGTTTGATTATTATATTTGTTTATAAAGTTTGTTTTGTAGTGTGTTTTTTTTGTCTTTAATATCCACATGGGTTATTTTTGCTTCATAGCTAAGTAACACCCATATATATTTTAAAATTTGGCTAAGGTAATTTGGCCATAGTTAGTAAAATCATAGAGTTTAATAATTAAAAAAATTATAATTGTTTGAATTTGACGTCTAAAAAATTTTCTTGATTACTACTAGTATATAAAAAAAATGATTAATTAATTTACTTAGGAAAGAATCACTTTATTAATTAACATTTAAAATAAAAATTTATAAATGTACTAATAAATAAATAAAATGACTTCCTTATTTAAAAATTAATTTCATTAATTAATCGCAAAAATTATTCCAACCAATTACCTTCTTCGAGATCCAATTAAATATTCATTTAAATAAATTTTTTAATTAAATTACCTCTAAAGAAAACACATTAAATATTTATGAGAATTTTAAGTAATTTATCTCTAAAGAAAGTACATTAAATATTTATGAGAATTTTAAGTAATTTATCTCTAAAGAAAGCACATTAAATATTTATCAGAATTTTAAGTAATTTATCTCTAAAGAAAACACATTAAATATTTATGAGAATTTTTAAGTAATTTAACTCTAAAGAAAACACATTAAATATTTTACATAAAACTTGATAAATAAATCACAAGAAATTACATTTTAAATAAAATTTGATAATAAGGTCACATCATACTTTAACAAATTATTTATTGGAATTGCAACAAATGAGCAGTATAGGGGTCGTGACATCCTTCCCCCCTTAAAAATGCATCGTCCAATGCATAAAACATGATATCAAGAGACAACATCAGAAACAAGGTATGCATATCAAATTTGTACATATAAATTCGTTGGTGAAAAAAATAAATAAACATAAAATAACTAGTTTTATGCTAATATACCATTCTTATTTCTTGAGCCATCAAAGAACATGCTCCATAATCCATTGGTATCTTCTTTTGTTTTTATGAGATTGGGAATAGGAGTATCCTTTTCCAATATACAATATGTGCCAAGACCTATTTCTAGAGCTTCCTATACTGGATCAAATTGATAAGCAGCGGCCCACTCATCCAAAAGATAATTAGGCACCTCTAGTGACGAAGTGGCAGGTTCACAAGTCATGCCATCATCATCTATCTCATGAATTGTACAATTCATGTTTATGGAACTAGTTGTATAGGTTTTTATATGATTAAGGACCAAAGGCTCTGCCCTTATAGAATCTTTTGTCCCATATCTTGTCCTAAAGAACATATAGGACCAATTTGATGCAATATAACCACCTATTTGTGTAGTGAAGTCCCTAGAAAGATAGATGGAAAAATGTGGCTCAACCTCAACTACTGATATGTCTTGAGTGATAGTACAACCTGGGCAAGCATGCAATGCCATTTCCACATTTTTTAAGATTCCTATTGTCTTGACCAAGCTACCATCTAACTAGAGTACATCCCTAACCATTGGTTCATTCTTAATACCAAGGATTTCAGCTATACATCTACGCATTACTAAACTACTAGCTCTAGAATCTATCATGCAATTATGAACTAGCTTGTCCCCTATAATCAAAGAGACATAAAAGGGAGGAGGCCTATTTTTCTGACTTCTTTCTCCTTCTTTTATTGGCTACACCAGGATTTTTGCACCATCCTCTCTAACTGATTGATTTGTCACCTTTATACTCTTCAATTCCTATTGTAGTAGTTCCAACTGTGATGGCATGGTGACAACAACATCCCACATAGGAACACTAACATTGGTCCTCTTCATTTGATCTAAAATGTTGAGAGGAGTGCCAACTACTTTAACTAGAGCCTTGGGGACTATAGGAACTACTAACTAAAATTGAGTAGTCTGAGGTTCAATAGACTTCTTGTTGCCTACATACTGCTTTTGTTGGGGAGCAACATTTGGTTATGCACTTGTAACTAGAACATGAGGAGAGGCAACACCTAAAGTTGAAGTCTGATTTGATGGAGGAGGTGCAACATTCTTAGTAGCTCTTCTTTTTCTTCTAGTATTATTAGCTATAGCATTATAACTATCATGATTGGCATGGCAATGTTCCTCTAGCTAATGGTTCATAAAAGAGCAATCACCTTGCACTTGTAACTAGGAAGCATCAGTAGATTGATTGGCACTATATTGTTATCTTGCCACTTGATCTTGTGTGACTAATGCTTGGGATGGTTCTTCCCTATAACACATACACCATTCATAAGAGTAATTGCAAGAAGGACAAAAATCTTGTTCATGAGAAAAATTGTTTTGAGGAACTAATGCCCTTGTTGTATTTGTGCTTCTATTTGTTGGGGAGGCATTATCAATAGGTCTATTTTGATTGTGTGGAACATAATCCTAACCCTAATTTGGTGGTCTATATGTGGGGTTCTGATAATGAGGCTAAAAAGGCCTGCTTTTTTGAGCTCGTTGCCTTTCCAAGGTCACCACCTTGTTGCTCATTTTCAGCACCACTAAGAAGTATGTCCTTCAACTCTCCTAACTCATTAGAGGAAGTAGAGGCTATTGGGGCTATAGCAAGAGCCTGGCTTGTGGATGTGGTAGGAATAGGGACTATTGTAGGTTGATGGGTGGGCATGTCAGGAAAGAAAGGTATTAGAGGCCTTAGAGCTAACTTCCCTCCTTGTATCAAGATGTTTTATGTTCTTATTGTTGGATACAACTGTCTAATTGTTTGTTGTCTTTGATGTTGCACAAATTTCATATCAGTTGTCAGTCAGTGCTTATTGAGCTCACTTGGTCAGCAAGACAATTTCCTTGTCTACCGAGCATTCATGAAAGATTACTCTACAAAGACAGTGTCTACGGAGCTCACTCAGCCATTGAAAGAATTCTGGTAGGAAATAGTGTTAACCGAGTTCTCATGGTTAGCGAAGGAAAGTTGGACAGAGTTAGTGTTCACCAAGTTCACTTGGTTTCCAAAGGATTTTGCAAGTTTGTAGTGTTAACCAAGCTTCTATTGGTTAACACAGAAAATTGTCTCAAAACCAGTGTTTACTGAGCAAGATTAGCCAATGAAGGATTTTGTTGTTTTGACATAAGAAGCTTAATTATTTTAAGTATTGTTTGTAGTGAACTATGGTGATAATTATTGGTTATTGTAATTTGTAATTGAGTCGACTTAACAATCTGGATGATATAAATGAAAGGTCAAGTTGAGATTCTAGTTTGTGTGCAAGTATGTTGATTGAATTAAGAAAGTGAAGAATGAGAGCAAACTTGAAAGATAAGTAGGTATCCTTGTGGAGCAGAAAAGCTTTATTCAATCAAGAAGGATCTAGTATGAAGTATAACAGAGATCTATAATCAGCAATTCAGTTGCATCACAATCAAGTCATTTCATTGTTGTTTTCTTACCATTGTAGCAGTGATCCAAAATCTCTTAACAGAGTTGGTTTAACAACCAGTTGTAAATCCTCTAACAAGGTGATAGTTCCATTGAATTGTTTTAAGATCTTTTGCAAGGCCACTCCTTACAGGGTGATTAAATCCTCTAACAAGGTCACACCTAACAGTGTGTTTTGTAACCTTTAACCAGGTTGGCTCTTAACAGGGCTCACTTCAGAAGAGTGAAAAACAATAACTAGTTACATTGGTGGTTTTTCCCATATTGGGTTTCCACGTTAAATCCTGATGTCTCACGTGTTCATGTTATTTCTTTTATGCTTGCAAATTTATCACTATTAATATTTTAAGATCAGTTAAAAGTAAATCACACTCTGCATCTACTGAGTTACAACATTTTCTATTTGTTTACTGAATATCTACAGTAATCAGTTTTATTGTTAACATCCAAGGGATCTGGGATTTATTTTAGTAGTAACTAATTCACCCCCCCTCTCAGTTACTCCTTCTATATTTCCAACAATTGGTATCATAGCTTTTTGTGATTGTAGGAAAGGTTTCAAGGACCTAAGCTAAAGATCAGGATGTCTTACAAGAGAGAAATTCCAAAGCTTAACAGAGACAACTTTTTAGCATGGCAAGGACTTATTGTAATGCCTCACCCGGAGATCCTTGGAAACAAGGATGAAATACAAGCCAGATTTTTTTTTTTTACAAGTATGAATGCACATGACAACATCATACAGGGATCACAAAGATCACAACAGAAGAATTCACCACAATCTCGGCAACCAACAAATCTCTAAATGCCACTATCAAACTAACACACAAAAACAGAGGCCAACAATGACCACGCACATGATGAGGGTTCAAAGAACGACAACTCATCAACAAAACACCAAGCTGGGGTAAAATGTAGAATCTTGAAATTTGGCTAAGTCTGAAATCCTAAAGCCCTAAAATTTGGCTAAGTCTGAATTTTTGAAGCCCTGAAATTTCCTAGAATCTTTATCTTATCTCGGAGAGGTCTGAAACCTATCTCAAAAGATTCATCGCATATATTAAATATATCTTAAGTATAAACTTATATTTAAACAATATATTTTAAACCCCTTAGAAAGATTGTTTTGAACTGGAAAGGTGTGAAATCCAATAAGGTGTCCAAAACCAACTTTCAAACCTTTCTCAACCAAACCTAACTGCCCCTTGTTTCTCGTGCGAGAAAGTGCACTGGTCTTGAGTTTCACGCGAGATCTTGCATCACTACGTGCAAGAAAGTGCATGGCTTTGCACGAGGATCCACTGCACACCGTGCAAGGATTTGCATCCCTATGTGAGGAAATGCATTCTCATGCAAAGAAGTACATTCTCGCGCAAGGAACTGCCTATCCATGCGAGAAAACACATCAAGGCAACAACAAAACAAGAATAAAAAGCATAAAAACATGAAAACCTCCACACCAGAGAGTACCAAATCCACATAAATCAAGGAATGAACACTCGAGTGTATAAACAACAAGGAAAGAGGAACATCTATCCATCTAAACCATAGCAATAGGAACATATTGAATGCAACATTGCAGTGAACAAAAGTAACAACACAATGTACAGAAATAACATCACAATAACTGAACAACCAGACTAAGTACGTGGTTCCTCCTAACCATCAATAGCATCATAAGACCATCGTGGGTCCTAGCCATCCCCTGCGCATAACATTCCAAGCCACAGACCGGATTGTCGGTACTATCGTAATAGGAACGTCACTAATAAAACATGCTACAATAAAAGCATAAGGAAATCTAACATGCTAGCAATAAAGCATAAGACAATCCTGTAAGTAGATAACATCACCTATCACATGCTAAACATCAATAAGCAATAGATAAACGAATACATCAATTCACATCATCTAGTCATATGCTAAACATAATAATATGGGAATGCATCAAATAAACTAACATCATCTAAACATGATATCCAAGCATTCCAATGAAAGCATAAATCACAAGAAAGCATACTCTGAAACCCAAAGTACCAAGTGAAAACATTCAACAATAGTCGCACTAGGACAAAAGACCATCTCTGTACATCAGTCCCTAGCAGTGGTGAAAGTAGCTATGCCTCCCAACCATGTGGCACTCGTAGGCCCACACCCACCGTGCTAATGGAGATAATGACCCAACCACAAACACACAAAACAACATCCATGTCTAACAAGCATGTCAGACAGTATGATGGTTGTAACCAAGAACCTAAGATAATGCAAGGAGTACAAGTCCTGATCAAACACTCAATAGGCTACTAAGTAGGGGCTAACATCATGGAGAGTCGCTTGGCATCAAAAAGCCCAAGCTTGAATCATGTATCCTCAAACTTAAACGAGTGCTCACACATTGTGTCCTCCAACTTAATCTGGTGCTCACACATTTTATTATCTGAAATTTTATTACCATTCACACATTTTATTTAGTTATCACTTATATAAAGCTCCCTCTGCTAACCCATGGCGCCATGATTGCCAGGCTGTGAGATAGAAGCCCCCTCCATATGCTACCCTACCCTACCCATGTTTATCCTACGACAAGTGCCCGTGGGCATGCATACTCCCATCCCAACCCCAATGATCATAACTTCTAGAAGTACCACAAAAGATTGGGCCTCGCAAGTCACTCGAAAAATGTACGTGCACATACTCGTGTGTGGTGCACCACCATCATGAAGATCAAAACACAAGGACATGATGAGAATGAAATGCAAAATATAACACCCAACCAAAAGCAACTCAAGAGGATGGATTCTACATGAATCCTAAGCCAATAAATTCATATATCATGGAATCACTCAACGGGCCTCAATTTGAGAGTATGGATTCTACATGAATCCCAATTATGTAGCAAGACCAAACATCATGAACTCACTCATTCGGCCTCAATCCAGGAGCATAGATTCTACACGAATCCTAGTGTCCACGAAACAATAACAAAGGTCTAACATAAACCATAACAACAGGTATAAAAATCACTCAATCGAAAACAACTTCGAGAGTGCAGATTTGACACACATCCCAATGCAACATAAAAGTGCAATAGTGGTCTGACTAATATCCAAACAGATCATCTAGGTCCATGACCCACATTGTGCCAAGAAAACTCGAGAAAACATGGCAACACGCAAAATGAGGTAAAAACCCTAAAATTTAGGAAAAATTTAAAATTAAAACCCATTTGGCCTTTGGATACCAAAACTCCAAAAATCCAAAATAAACAAGTTTAGACACCGTATGCAAAAATGGTCAGCATAACGGTGCAAAACCCCAAACCCTTATCCCAAATAAAAGAGAAATGTTTGTACCCACCCAACCAGGTAGAATTAACATACAAAAACGAAGGGGAACATTAGTTCCTAGCCTCCAAACAAATGGCTATCAAAAACAGAAGTAGAAATGGAGCCGAAACAATAAAACAGAAAAGCCCTACCTCACAGCCAAAAGGGCAAAATAGGAATCTGAACCATAAAATAAATATCTCGTAGAAGTAGCTAAAAATCGTGGCAATCCAAGGTTTCCCCGAGTTGGATCCAACGAGCTCAACCTCGCGACAATCTCACGCTTGTAGCTCCCACAACGAACAAAATAGTAAATCCTCATGAAGAGGATTTTGGGTTTTACTCCCCAACTTTCTAATTCAAAAGTGAGAAGTGAGGAATTAAATTCCTTTTTGGATATTTATTCACTTTTCGAGTGAATAATCAATTAGGGCAAATAACCAACCAACCTAGTTAAACACCGAATCGACCCAAACGAAAATAAGCTATTTCTATAAATAGAAATTCATCTATGGCAAAGCTGCCAAAAATTAAAATAAATCAATAAAAATCTTGAAAACCCAAAAACACATAAATTTTCTTAACAACTTTCGTGACAATGCAAAACTCTAAATGCAAAGACATGCTCACTAGTCTAATCACATAATGCAAATGAGTTCAGATTTAATAATCACCAAAAAGTTTAATTTAAACATTTAATTAAGGATACATTGACCATACAAGGACGACATTGGTAAAATATGAATGACTAAATCACTAACTCCATGTGCCACTGCCAAGGATATAAACCCTGCACACTAAACAACGCAATCAAGTGTAATTGTATATAATAACATAGCCGAAACAATAAATACATTAAATCACCTAATTTAACCATTTATTTAATTATATTGAAATAATCTATTTACATCACTCATGTTCACATAAAGCATAACAACACAGGAATGAAGTAAATAACCATAGCATTAAATCCATCACATAACATAATCAGTGATATGCCCAAATACCGAATAACCAAGTATCATCATAAAACACACTATCATCTCAAAATGACATCGTTATGCAATATGATCAACTGAACAACATAGTAGTCTAACATCTATGATACTGAAATCAAGGTAAACATCTGACCCTCAGGTCATCTCACATGTAAAACATAACATAAGTAACAATATCTCTCGGATCAAAATATAACAAGGTAAATGTTCGCAGCATATAACCAAATAATCCAAATGGACAATCCATTTCTAATCATTTAAGCATTTAATAAAGATTGATTAAAGAACAACAAAAAGGCACTTAAAAGATATAAGTGAACACAGTCATAAACATGACTAGCCACTGCTATGGGAACCTAGTCCAATGTAGCATGGTAATAGTACATGGTGCAACCTCTGCACACATCTCAGGGTAATCATAGAACAACCTCATGATACCACATTGATCCTGGTAACCACTGGCACAAACCTCAGTGAACCATAAATCACATCATAATCTCATAAATCAACCATAAGCATAATCAAAGCAACTGATACAAAAAGATACATCAAATCACCTCTACAATGTAGACCACTCATGGTCACAATCATGATCCATCACAACAAAAGATCAACAAGGTTACATCTATCAGAATGACTTACAGAAGTCAAATGGGAGAGGCACTACACTTATGAGACTTCATCTAGCTTCTATTAGTGATTCAGGCTTGAAATACCTTGATGAAGAATACACAACTCCTACTGGTACATTATCTATTGGAGATATTGCTGAGAAAAAGAATCGTAACACCATGATGATTGATATTGCATCTGCTCTTAGCTATGATGAATTTGATGAGATCAAGGATTGCAAAACTGCTTTTGATATGTGGAACAAGGTAAAGGACATCTATGGTGGTGATGACAATATGAGGAAAGCCAAAATAGAAAGCCTTAGAGGACAGTTTGATCAGATGAGAATGAGAGAAGATGAAAATGTTGCCAAGTATGTGAAAATAATCAAAGCCAGTGTTAGTGCAATCAAAGTTTTTGGAGGAGAAATCAAGGAAGAAACTATTGTAAGTAAAGTTCTCAAAACATTGCTTCCTATCTATGCAATTAGAGTATCTGTTATTCAAGAAAAGAGGTGTGAGTCAAATCACAAGATAACTTTAGATACCTTAGTAGGAAGATTGAAAACTTTTGAGATAGACAACTATGACAATTATGTTCCAGCTTTTAAGAATATTGAATCTACATTTGAGGCCAAGCTTTCACTTAAGGAGAAAGGCAAGAAAATAAAAGACATTCAATTAGAAAGTGAAGAAGAATCAGAGGATAGTTCTGATTGTGATCTTGAAGTTGTTGAAGCTTTACTTGCAAGGAAATATTCTAGAGGTAGAGGAAAATACAAAGGTAAAGTTCCCCTAATCTATTCTTCATGTGAAGAAATTGGTCATATTGCTACCAAGTGCCCAAACAAAGAAAGCAAGGATGAGAAGAAAAGTCACAAGTGCAATGGCAAGAAGGATTTCAAAAATCACAAATCATTCAAGGACAAAGGTAAGAAGACTTGTTTTATGGCTAAAGATTCTGATAATAGTGAAGATGAGATAGTATACATTGTTGTGAAAGATGAATTTGATGAAGAAGAAGATAAGATGGCACTTATCTTTCATGTCAGAAAGAATGACACATGGATCATAGATAGTGGATGTTCACATCATATGATTGGAGGCAAGACAAAGTTTGAACACTTTGAAGACTATGATGGTGGTAGTGTAAGGTTTGGAAACAATGAACCTTGTTGTATAAAAGGGAAAGGCTAAATCTCATTAACCAAAGAACTTGTATGTGACAATGCCTACTAGGTTGAAGAACTAAAACATAATCTACTGAGTGTGGAATAGATAATCAACATTGGATTCAAGGTGGAATCCATGCATGGCAAGGCAAGATTGTTGGATGAAAAAGGCAATCTGATTGGATCAGGCAAACAAACAAGAGGTAAGTTATTTTATCTTGATCTTGGTGATTGGTCATGTTTTATTGCTCAAATAGAAGAAAGTTGGTTATGGCACAGAAGATTATGTCATATAAACTTTGATAATATGGTCAAGATAAGAAAATTCAAAAAAGTGAGAGTTATTCCTAGTTTGAAGAAACCAGATGTTGGTTTATGCAAGAATTGTTCGACTGGAAAAATGGTAAGGACTAGTTTTAAAAGCAAAAACTACAAGTCTGAAGATGTCTTGAAAATTGTGCATACTAGCCTATGTGGACCCATTGGAATAGAAAGCTATAGTGGAGAAAAAATCTTTATTCTTTTCGTTGATGACTACTCAAGAATGATGACTTTCATGTATCTTAGAGAAAAGTCAGAAGCATTTGAGAAATTCAAATGGTATCTAGCAAGAATAGAGAAGGAAATAGGGAAAAGATTGAAATGCTTAAGATCAGATAGAGGTGGTGAATTCATCTCTAATGAATTCAATAACTTTTGCATTGAAAGAAGAATTAAAATATAGGTATTAGCCCCTGGTACTCCTGAGCATAATGGAATAGCTAAAAGAAGAAATAGATCTATCATGGATTGTGCAAAGACTCTAATGATTGAAAAGAACGTTGCTATCAAATACTAGAAGGAAGCCATCAGCACTACAGTTCATACTTTAAACTGAGTACAGTTGAAGAAGGACTCATATAAAACTCCCTATGAATTATGGTATGGCTATAAACCTAATGCAAGCTACCTGAAAGTATTTGGAAGTAAATGTTATATCTTGAAAGAATCTAGAAAAGACAAGTTTGATGTGAAAGGTGATGAAGGTATATTCTTAGGATATTCTTGCAGAAGTAAGGCATATAGGTGTTTGAATTTGTCTACTTATAAAATCATAGAAAGTGCACATGTAAGAATTGATGAGTTTGCAGAAAGGACTGAAGAAGAAAGCAAAAAGGAACCAGAAGATTATAGGATATTTGTTTACATCGAACTTGATACATTGCCAGACACATCTATCAATAAGGAGACTTCTACTCCTGAGTCTTCCTCAATTACTGAGTTGCAAGAAGTTCAAACTAAGTCGCAAGGATCCGAGTCACATTCTAAAGCTACCGAACCAATGCCTACCAAGTCTGAGCAACCAAAGCCACAAGTTGAAATTCAAAATGAAGATAGTGCAATTCATTCAAAAGGCAAAGAACTTGTATTGGCTAAGTATGTCAGAAGGCATCATGCACTAGATTAGATTATTGGAGATAAATCAGAAGGTACTATGACAAGAAGTAAGCTAAAAGGTACATGTTTACTTGTTGATTTTGAACCTAGAAATGTTAAAGATGCATTGGAAAATGAAAGTTGGACTGAGGCTATGAATGAAGAAATAGAACAAATAGAGAAGAATAAAACTTGGACTCTTGTTCCTAGGCCTAAAGATAAAAATGTGATTGGAACAAAATGGGTTTTCAAAAATAAGCTAAATGAAGATCGACAAGTATCAAGAAACAAAGCAAGACTGGTGTATAAAGGATATTCTCAAGAAGAAGGAATTGATTATGGTGAGACTTTTTCTCCTGTTGTAAGATTAGAAGGTGTTAGGAATCTACTTGTGTATGCTACTTACAAAGGATTCAAAGTATATCAGATGGATGTTAAATCTACATTTCTCAATGGTATTCTTAATGAAGAAGTCTACATTGAACAACCAAAAGGTTTTGTTGATCCAGACCAAAAGGACATGGTCTACAAATTACACAAAGCATTGTATGGTCTGATACAAGCTCCTAGAGCATGGTATGAGAGGTTGCACAACTACCTTATATAGATTGGTTTCCAAAGAACTAATGATAACACTAGTTTGTACATTGAGGAAGGACTAGATAACAAGATTGTATTGGCAGAGATATTTTTGGATGACACTCTATTTATAGGGAATGATGATCAATGTAAAGAATTTTTAGAACAAATGAACAAAGAGTTTGAAATGTCCATGTTTGGTGAGATAAAATTCTTTGTTAGACTTCAGATACAACAAAGCAAGAATGGTATCTACATTACTCAATCTAAGTATATCAAAGAGATACTCAAGAAATTTGGAATGGAAGATTCTAAATCAGTTGGAGCCCCCATGTGTATAGGACTAAAGCTTACCAAAGGTGATGATTTAAAAGAGGTAGATCAGATCTTATACATATCAATGATTGGAAAATTACAGTATGTAGTTCATACAAGGCCTAATATTGCTTTAGCGGTTGGGATAGAAGCAAGATTCTTAGCTAAATTTAGAGAAAATCATATGATGGCAATCAAAAGAATTTTGAGGTATCTGAAAGACACTAAAGACTATGATTTATGGTACAAACTTGGAGGAAACTTAGGCCTGAAGGTATTCATTGATGCTAATTGGGCATGAAATCTTGATGATAGAAAGAGTATAAGTGCTGGAGCATTCTTTCTTGGTAAAAGGTTGGTATCTTGGACAAGCAAAAAGCAAAACTGCACATCCCAATCTACAACAGAAGCAAAATATGTTGCAGCAACAATGAATTGTTCTAACATTGTTTAGTTTAAATAGTTGTTGGAAGGCATGAAAGTTGAGATCAAAGAACCAGTTGTCATGTATTGTGATAACACTAGTGCAATTAACATATCAAAGAACCTAATAATGCATTCCAAAACTAAACACATTTCTATAAGATATCATTTTGTCAAAGAATTGGTGTAGGATAAAGAAATCAAATTGGAATGTGTTCATACAAAAGAACAAATTGTAGACATATTCACCAAGCCATTACCTAAGGATACATTCCTATACCTAAGAGGTAAGTTAGGGGTCATTCCCCTATCTGAAGCTCACTAAATAAAGTTTTAGTGATGCATCAATAGGAACCAAGTTGAAGATCAATTATTTGATGCAGCATAGTCAAAAGGGAATATTGCATATGAATCAATACTCAAGGTACATTGATACTAATTTGGCATGTGTTGTCAAAGAGGGAGAAGTTAATTGTCATATCTTTCTAAAGTTTGTTTTGAGAGAGAAGTATAGTATCAAAAGAATTTATGTAATTCCTTCATAGAGGGAGATTACTACATGAAAGAAGAAGAATTTTTTGGTAAAAATCTAAGAGGGAGAAACTTTCTATCAGAGAAAGTCTTATCCTCAAATTTCATTGTGCTATGATATGTTGTGTTGCCATCAATGCCAAAGAGGGAGATTGATGGATAAAATTGTATAATTGTGTGTTGTCTTTGATATTACACAAATGTCATAGCAGTTGTCAGTCAATGCTTACCGAGCTCACTTGGTTAGCAAGACAATTTTCCTTATCTACTGAGCATTCCTGAAAGATTACTCTATGAAGACAGTATCTACTGAGCTCACTTGGGCGTTCAAAGAATTCTGGTAGGAAATAGCGTTAACTGAGTGAAATGTCCCTTTCTCTTATTCTATATGATATTTCCAACCTCTAATCAAATTTTCAAGATCAAACAACTAATATCACAAAGATCCACCAAATTTCTCAAGAAACCCCAAATCGGGTATGCTGAAAATAGTGCCAAAAGCTCCACAACTTCATAGATTATTAATAAATCTAAAAATGAACATTTTTACAAAAATTTCAGCAGCATAACAGCCTACTAAATGAAATTTCCAGATCCGTATAGCCTTTACACAATATTTCACAAATGTAGGACAAAAACTATGCTCATCGGGCTCTCAAAATTAACACAAAAATGCCCGGAAACACCACAAAAACACTAATAATCTATCTCAGAAGTTTAATCACGTCCCAATACATATATTCAGCTCTATTTTAACACCTTAAATTCTGAAATAAAGCAGCAACCGAAACTGATATGAAATACTCAACCGAAAACACCAAACTCATACAAAAAACACACCTAAAAACCCACAAATCTGCATTGTTCAGCACAAAGGCAAACTCTGTATGAGCATGCACATGGAATGGCTTCAAACTCCCATCCTTAGCCTTCCTAGAAACCTACAAACTCCCGTTCTTGGGTCTCCCTGGAAACCTGCAAACTCTCGTTCTTGGGTCTCCTTCTCCACAGGTTTGGCAGCCTCTGAAGAATAACAAAGAATGAGCAAAAATCAAGTTCTCCAATCAGCCCAAAATGCCTCCAAACCCCTTAAAAGAGGGCATAACCGTAACTCACGTCCAAGAGAGGTTAATGAAACATATTTTAATAATAATTTTCATTTATTAGTCCAACGGTTTCCAAAGATTAACCCCCTTTTTCTGAAACTTCACTTTCTTGGGCCTGCCTGCCTTAGTAAAGATTATTATTTTTTAATTATTTGAAAATGGGACATGACAAGTCCTCCCCTCCCAAACATTGCTTGTCCTCAAGCAATGGCTGAACAATAAACCAATCAATCCACCTGGATCCCAAATGTAGTCATGAACTATACTACTACCAATTAACACAGGCTCCTACAATATCCTCTGCAATATGACCAAGAGGAATCCATAATCAAACTGACAATTATAGCTCAACCAAACTCCAAAATCACCACTACCACAATCAAAAACCCATGAGACACAAACTCTTAGAACATCAGAACCCAAGTAAAGTGGACAAATCAAACTACCAACACAGTAAATACCATCAATGCATCCCACTGGCCTATACGAAATGTACAATCCAACTCTGCAACAATGGTGAATGCTCTCAAATGAAACTGTACCAAGTATGGAGAATCCACACACTGTACAACTCCTGCAGTCAACACAACTCTGCAAATCATCGGCCACTATCTCATAACCATAACTCCCATGCATTTTGATGGTGAAAAGACATTACAAGATAAAGAGTAAGAAATGGAATCCAAACCAAATTTGCCTGCCATCAACTCCTCAAAACAAGAATCAAATGCTAACTGATGTACATACCCTGCAATATAATGTTGATTAAAAAAACTAACCTCAGTCAACAACTCACCATGAACAAGCGATACAACCCACTGTGACTGATCACTAGCTAAGTCAGGAGATGTCATGGCCAAAGGAGTAGAATCAATAACAACACCCACTAAAGCATCACTCCCAAAATCCTGCTCTAAGTCACATATTATCAAGCTGTCAACTGCAAAACCTATCACCATGTCATGCCCATCACAACTCTCATCTTGAGGCATCAAACTATCCCATAACTGATGATAAGCACTAGGAACCAAAGTACATCTATGTATCATCATCTCATCAACATGGTCATCAAAGGTAAATTGATGAGCGTACCTCGCAGTGTAATGCTGATAGAATTCGCCAATCTCAGTCAATGGCTCAGACTGTAATCTAGATGAAACTAACTGCAATTGATCATTAACCATTTTGGAATTGACTACTACCTCCGAAGATATCACCAAGGGAGTAGTATTACTAGCAGGAACCATGCCAACTGCCGACTCACCAAAATCACACATGATCTTTGATACATCTCTAGTCTTCGTGCCACCAGTACTAGAGGCCACCACCATGTCAGGCATACAACAATCTGCTACAACACCCAACTCAACTGAACCTGACTCTAGTGGGAATGAACCTGATATGCCAATGTTAGTATCAAGGATGGATGCATCCCCATCTCCACTGTCTCTGACAATCTCGATCATGGACATCCTCGGATCACCAAACACCACAGCTTGTGACTGTATAGAATCAGGTAAAGACTATAGTCGCTCTAACTCCATGGTCACCTTAGCCAATGAAACTGTGACTCCTTGAAAGCCAACTGTGTACTCTCAAGAATCTCAGAAGTCACCTCAAGCTGCTCAGTAAGCTCACTCACCTCATCTTCCTTGGCCAACAATGCATCATATGCTATACTGCCCCACTCCATAAGATAATCTCTATCGGCTACCAACTGCATATAATTCTGTCTCAAAATCTGAATAGCCTCCCATAAAGAGTGGTACTCTTTCAAGGAAAGATAACTGCCTCCCTGCTCATCACTAGTAGGAGAACCCCATCCATAAATTGCTAACAACTGATGAGTAGCATCGAAATGCTGGCAAGTGATAGAAATGTCTCGGTCACTAACTCTCAACTGATTAGACACATGATGGCACTGGCTTGACTGTCTCCTACAAACCTCCTCTAATGCACTGTCTAAAGGAGTATCCTCAAAGTTACTAGTCTCTAGAGTATTACCATCCATATCCTGTGAATCAAATCTAAAGCTCATATCAACATACGGAGTATCAAAAACATTAGCATTGCTGTCCAACTCCTCTATACCCAAGGAAACTAAGTCTTCAAAACTGCCCACTGCATCCTCCTGGATGTCATCAATGCCAATATGATCCTGGGACTCATCTATACACACTGCCAAATATGAAATATCATCAACACATTCCAGCAAGTATGGTCGACTGGATATATGAACAAAGCCCAACATCGGTGTATAAAAACTAATACCAACATCAAACAAGATACTGGCACAAGAAAAGACAACACCGTGTAATCTTCTAATCAAATCCATGATAGCACCCAAACAAACACTGCTACCAAAAAGTGTTAAAGATCTCTAGTCAACTGAATCCCAAATGCCAATATAATAATCTCGAGTCCATATCCGTAAGCTAGAATCAACTAGTAACTCTAGCAAACTACTCACCTGAGTAATATGACCAATACCAACTAACTCCACATACCTATCATGATGAGATAATGAAGTCACAATACTATCTTTGTTCACCTTCAGCTGGCTGGACAAATCATGTGAAGTACTACTAGCCTCAACCTCATGTGATGAAGCATCTAACTATTCCTGGTACTCTTTCTTAGCAAAGTCATGAATGCTTAATGTCTGTTCATCTCTACCAGGTATCTCACCATCCTACACAACAACATCCTCATAATCATCATCTGAACCCACTACACTGTAGTCACTGCCTGTTGTAACTATACCATCCTAAATACCTGTGGCATCACCCTTTGACGACCTGTAAACAATTGTCTCAATTTGAGTATCAAGTTGACCATTACTATCACTCTGTGTAATATCCTGTCCCACCACCTCATGTGGCAGAGTAGAATCTGAGACCTCTACCTGGCTATCAGCTAGTTTCTCAAACTCCTCATGCAAGTTCTTGAGAATTGTGTCATCTGTCCTGTGAGAAAATTTGCCAAATAGAAATCCAGTCAACTTATACACCTTAGCTGGGTTGGACAACATGTCATTCATTATACGGTGGTGCTCAATCAACTGTTCAGACATGTCATGGCTTATTTTCATAAGTTTATCTTGAATGCCTAAATAACCATCCTTTCTACTGTTTTGACTCTGGATATCAATTGTCCAAGATCGTGTCCTCTGAGAATCTATACTATACCTGTCCATTCTAGATAAAGTAGAGTGTAACCCCAATAGGATATAACTTCTTCAAACACCAAGAACTAACATGCAAATGATTAGAAGTAGCATGCAACCATAGATTTTGACATGCAACTGATTAGAAGCAACATGCAACCACCAAATTCACCAAGAACTAACATGCAAATGATTAGAAGTAGCATGAAACCATAAATTTTGACATGCAGCTGATTAGAAACAACATGCAATCATAAATTATGACATACAAGATCTGGGTAGTTGTCAAAACTGACATGCAAGATCTGGGTAGTTGTCAAAACTGACATGCAAACTTCTACAACCACCAAATTCACTAAGAACTAACATAAAAATGATTAGAAGTAGCATGCAAACATAAATTATGACATGCATCTAATTAGAAGCAACATGCAATCATAAATTATGACATGCAAGATCTGGGTAGTTGTCAAAACTGACATGCAAGATCTGGGCAGTTGTCAAAACTGACATGCAAGCTTCTACAAACCCTCAGGCTAGCAAGATCATGGCTCTGATACCACTGAAATGTCCCTTTCTCTAGTTCTATATGATATTTCCAACCTCTAATCAAATTTTCAAGATCAAACAACTAATATCACAAAGATCCACCAAATTTCTCAAGAAACCCCAAATCAGGTATGCTGAAAATAGTGCCAAAAGCTCCACAACTTCACAAATTATTAATAAATCTGAAAATGAACATTTTTACAGAAATTTCAGCAGCATAACAGCCTACTAAATGAAATTTCCAGATCCGTATAGCCTTTACACAATATTTCAAAAATGTAGGACAAAAACTATGCTCATCGGGCTCTCGAAATTAACACAAAAATGCCCGGAAACACCACAAAAATACTAATAATCTATCTCAGAAGTTTAATCATGTCCCAATACATATATTCAGCTCTATTTTAACACTTTAAAGTCTGAAATACAGCAGAAACCCAAACTGATATGAAATACTCAACTGAAAACACCAAACTCATACAAAAAACACACCCGAAAACCCACAAATCTGCACTGTTCAGCACAAAGGAAAACTCTGTATGAGCATGCACATGGAATGGCTTCAAAATCCCATCCTTAGCCTTCCTGAAAACCTGCAAACTCCCATTCTTGGGTCTCCTTCTCCACAGGTTTGGCAGCCTCTGAAGAATAACAAAGAATGAGCAAAAATCAAGTTCTCCAATCAGCCCAAAATGCCTCCAAACCCCTTAAACGAGGGCATAACCGTAACTCACGTCCAAGAGAGGTTAATGAAACATATTTTAATAATAATTTTCATTTATTAGTCCAACGGTTTCCAAAGATTAACCCCCTTTTTCTAAAACTTCACTTTCTTGGGCCTGCCTGCCTTAGCAAAGATTATTATTTTTTAATTATTTGAAAAGGGGACATGACACTGAGTTCTCATGGTTAGCGAAGGAAAGTTGGACAGAATCAGTGTTCACTGAGTTCACTCGGTTGCCAAAGGATTTTGCAAGTTCACAGTGTTAACCAAGCTTTTGTTGGTTAACACGGGAAATCATCTCAGAACTAGTGTTTATCGAGCAGGGTTGGCCAATGAAGGATTTTATTGTTTTGACATAAGAAGCTTGATTATTTTAAGTATTGTTTGTAGCCGACTATGGTGATGATTATTGGTTATTGTAATTTGTAATTGAGCTAACTTGACAATCTGGATGATATAAATGAAAGGTCAAGCTGAGATTCTAGTGTGTGTGCAAGTATGTTGATTGAATTAAGAAAGTGAAGAATGAGAGTGAACTTGAAGGATAAGTAGGTATCCTTGTGGATCAGAAAAGCTTTATTTGATCAAGAAGGATCTAGTATGAAGTAGAATAGAGATCTATAATCAGCAATTCAGTTGCATCATAATCAGGTCATTTCATTGTTACTTTCTTACCATTGTAGCAGTGATCCAAAATCTCTTAATAGAGTTGGTTTAACAGCTAGTTGTAAATCCTCTAACAAGGTGACAGTTCCATTGAATTGTTTTAAGACCTTTTTCAAGGCCACTCCTTACAGGGTGATTAAATCTTCTAATAAGGTCACACCTAACAGTGTGTTTTGTAACCTATAACTAAGTTGGCTCCTAACAAGGCTCACTTCAAAAGAGTGAAAAACAATAACTAGTTACATTGGTGGTTTTTTTTATATTGAGTTTCCATGTTAAATCCTGGTGTTTCATGTGTTCATGTTATTTCTCTTATGCTTGCAAATTTATCACTGTTAATATTTTAAAATCAGTTAAAAGTAAATCACACTCTGCATTTACCGAGTTACAACATTTTCTGTGTGTTTATCGAATATTTGCAGCAATCAGTTTTATTGTTAACATCCAAGGGATCTGGAATTTATTTTAGTAGTAACTAATTCACCCCCCCCCCCCCCCCCTCTCAGTTACTTCTTCTATATTTCCAACACTAATATCAATTTCATAGGTAGTTGGTAAAGTGTCCCCTCCCATGTCCTGCAAAGTATTGGCAATATCATTATTGAAAGCTCTTAGGTAATACAAGAAAGCATTACCAGGGGAAGGTTTTACTACAATAGGTATTCTATCCCATGTCTTTTGAAATCTATAATTAAAGTTTGTCATATATTCATGAGGTGCTCTTTTAATGGTAGTTAGTTACTCTAAAAGTGATAGGTGATCACTTTTGTCTTCAAAATGTTTACAAAGCCTTTCTCCTAACTCATCACAGTTATTGATAGAATTATGTGACAATCCCCTATACCATTGCAAAGCTTTTCCTTTTAAAGATGAGGCTAATAGTCAAACAACAACATTGTTCTCTCTAATACCATGTCTATTGCAAATATTTGAAATTTCTTGAATGTACTCTATTGGAGAAATGAAGGTCTCACCCATAAAATCTAGTAGACTTTTGAGAGCAGCTATTGGGATATCATGTCTTTTAGCTAGAATGAGAGGACTCCCACCATTGAAGCTGGTAAAAACCTAAATTCTAGGGAGGGCCATTTGAAATAGTGGACTATTCAAATGGAAGGATGGTACCCTAGGTTGTGACCTATCAACTAGAGGAGTAGAAAGAGATCTAACTAGTGTATGTGTTACTTTTAAACTCTTAACTAGTGACAAAGAGAGTCTACTTATTTTTCTTCTAGGATTTGAAAATGAAAGTTTAATATATTGAAAAGTACCTCTAGAAGATGCCCTTGTTTGAGCTTTGGGCATGAATCACAACAATTATAGTCTAGAACCAAGATAGAGAGATGGAGTCACCAAGTGCTTGAATGAGAGCCTCCTAAAGGCTAAAATGCTAAGAGAGACACTATCTCTTAGCATAAGTTGAAGTCATTTTCTTGACAAAAGTGAACCAGTAGACTTCAAAAATGCTTTAGTATTTGTCCCACCGGGCGTGCCAAAAATGGTTGACACAAAAGTTTGCACCCTTGCCTAAATTTTAGACCTAAAGGAAACCTCATGTAACATGGAAACAATGTCAAAACTGTAGGACTTTGCTGATGGGTGGGCATGTCAGGAAAGAAAGACATTGGAGGCCTTGGAGCTAACTTCCCTCCTTATATCAAGATGTTTTTTGTTCTTATATCAATTTCATAGGTAGCTAGTAAAGTGTCGCCTCCCATGGCCTACAAAGTAGTGGCAATATCACTATTCAAAGCTCTTAGGTACTACAAGAAATCATTTCCAAGGGAAGGTTTTATTGCAGCAAGTATTCTATCCCATGTCTTTTGAAATATATAATTAAAGTTTGTCATATATTCATGGGGTGCTCTTTTAATGGTAGTTAACTACTCTAAAAGTGATAGGTGATCACTTTTATCTACAAAATGTTTACAAAGCCTTTCTCCTAACTCATCCCAGTTATTGATAGAATTGTGTGGTAATCCCCTATACCACTACAAATCTTTTCCTTTTAAAGATGAGGCTAATAATCTTACAACAACATTATCCTCTGTAATACCATGTATATTGTAGATGTTTGAAATTTCTTGAATGTACTCTATTGGGGAAATGGAGGTCTCACCAGTAAAATCTGGTAGACTTTTGAGAGTAGCTATTGGGATATCATATCTTTCGGCTAGAATGAGAGGACTCCCACCATTGAAGGTGGCAAAAACCTGATTTCTAGGGAGGGCCATGTGAAATAGTGGTCTATTCAAATGGAAGGATGGTACCCTAGGTTGTGACCTATCAACTAGAGGAGTAACTAGTGTATGTGTTACTTCTAAACTCTCAACTGGTGATAGAGAGAGTCTACCTCTTTTTCTTCTAGAATTTGAAAATGAAAGATTAGTATATTGAAAAGTACCTCTAGAAGATGCCCTTGTTTGAGCTTTGGGTACGAATCATAGCAATTTTGGTCTAGAACCAAGATATAGAGATGAAGTCTCCAAGTGCTTGAATGAGAGCCTCTTAAGGCTGAAATGCTAAGAGCAACACTATCTCTCAGCATAATTTGAAGTCCTTTTCTTGACACCAATGAACTAGTAGACTTAAGAAATGCTTCAATATTTGTCCCACCGGGCATGCCAAAAATTGTTGACATGAAAGTTTTCACCCTGGCCTAAAGTTTGGACCTAAAGACAACCTTTTGTAAGATGGAAACAATGTCAAAAGTGTGGGACTTTGCAATCAGAGATTGAATCTCTGAAGAAGGTTGGCTTCCTTACTATCAGGGTGCACCTAACTATTTCTTGAGAAGAAAAGGGAGAAGGAGATGCATGAAAATCAAAATATCCTAACCTAGAGGAGGTGATACACCAAATAGTATTTTGATCTGCTTCTTTCCAATAACTGCACTAAAATCCAATAGACTCCACAAGATATACCACTATCTGCATTCCTTTAATCTTAACACCGTAGAGAAACCGAAAATTAACATAACCATGCAAGGAATAAACCATATTCACTTAATAGATTAGTTAGTTGATATGAACATAATCGTATGGTATTACAATTGTTGAAACACATCCAGGAAAATGAGGCATAACAAATTGCACAAACTTAACTAGTTGAAAATGGATATAACGACAGTGACTTCTATCGAATAAGAGGCAAGAACATTTATAGAGAATATCTACAGAAGACTAGAAAAGAGAGATCTTTTGAACAACAACAAAACTTGCCTTTATAGGGTGCAAGCATAACCTAGATACAACCTTGAGTCTGAACTCCCTTGATTTTGAGATTAGATTACAAATGAGAGAAATAATTGAGAATCAAAAGAAAATATGATCATGAAGTGCATCTGTCCACAAGAATGACATAAAGAACAAGGAAAAGAGTGTAGTCAGTCGCAAGAGATCCAATCAACACAAAATCGATCGTGATATGCATTTAAGAATCATGGAGTGAAATGGTGTGGAGGACATAAAAAATATGGTTACATACAACAAATGATTTCTCCTTAGTCTTTCCAATTGTTGTATGGATTACATTTACATTGTGCCAAATCAGCCACATCAACAAGTCAACTAAATTCAATCATTCCATCTACTACGTGGCCCTACACCCTCAAATTTTTTTACCACCTTGCTTGATAGTCTAACTATCTCATTAACCTATGCTCACATCTATTCACAACTTCACAACTTATTTTCTCCATTAGTTGCTTGATCTTGTAAAACCGCAACCTTCTTGTTTTATGCTTAATCACTGCTTCACGACTCATTATTGCTTTAGCCCTTAACTGCAGTGACCCTGTGATCAACATAAAACTGGCCTCTCATACCCTCATCGTGGTTTGGATCTAACCATCTTTTAATTGTGTGATGGTGCAAAGTCATCCATTTTTCCCTTGCCACCTCTTTGCAACTGCCATACATCAAGCAAGTGTTAACTGTGTGATGTTGCGAACATGGCTAGGTTGACTGTCATCACCTTTTTGTAGCTTCATGACTTAATATTTTAACCACAACCTTAACCCTATGAATGAGCAAAAAAATCACTTCATAGCATCCTAGGTTTAATTCCAAGCTATCTTTCACCTCATGCGATGCTACAACCCTTGAACCTAATTGCTAGCATTGCTATTCGCATTGTTGCGACTACTTGTTGCTCCTTTCCACTAACTGTTGCAACCATGTGAAGCCATCAAACTGACTACCATCACACCATCACAACTTAAATCATTAACCTTGATGTTAACCCTATGATGTTGCACTCAGAGTATTTCATTGCTTCACATCCTTAACCCTAGTTTTCTCTGAACCTCTTGCAACCGTGTGAACAAAACCTTTTTGTAACTTTGCCACTTGAAATTTTAACCCATCTTCTAACCTGTCAAATGAGTGAACAAGGTATTTCATTGCATCATTATAGTGACCCTAGGTTAGTCATGACCACTTGCGATGATGTGAAAGTACATAAGTTTGAATTGTTGTAGTTAGCTTTCACGCCATCGCAACTTGAAACTGCTTAAACTGAAGTTGCCTATGATCATGTGATTCACAATTAGTCACATCTTCATGACTTGAATCTAAATATTAACCTTCTAAGTTGCGAAGCTGTGCTAATTGAACTTTGACTATTTCACATGTTCACGACCCCTTTAATAGTTAAGCCTTAAACGAGAGCAACCGAGTGAAAAAGAAGTAATCACGTCATCGCAACTTGAAATGCCTCAACGATATGAAATTTTTATAAGGCTTAGTGAAATAAAAGAAAAGTAAAACTTTTGTGGATCCCTATTAGGATTGCATGGAAATTAATGGACAAGTCAATGAACATGGACATGGTTGTCACCCTGGATATTCAAATTATAGGAAGGGGGCAAAAATGTTAACAATAATAGCATAAGCACTTTGGCTTATGAGGAAGTTGTTGAAATGCCTAGTGAACCTAAAAATGATGAGAACCTGATGATAAGAAGAATCATGTGGAATGAAGAAGTTGATGGAGAACCTATTTTAAGAAGAAGTTTGTTCAAAACTAGATGTGGGATAGCTAGAAAATGCTACAAGGCAATCATTGGTAGTGGATGAACTAATAATTTGGCATCTAAGGAGTTGGTTAACAAATTGCAGTTGCAGAGATTGAGACATCCTAAACCATATCATGTTGCTTGGATCTAGAAGGACCATAGATTACTTATAAGTGAGCAATACCTTGTTAAATTCAAAATTGGGAATTATCGTTATGAAGTCTTGTGTGATATTATGCCTATGGATTGTTATCATATTCTCCTAAGTAGACCTTGGCGATATGATAGAGAAGCTTTGCATGATGCTAGATTGAACCGATATACTATTTAGGTAGATGGAAAGAAACAAATATTGTTTCCCTTGGTAGAGAAACCTGAGGAGAATCATTGTACCACAATCAAATTGTGTTTTATTGAAGGTAAATAATTTGCTAGAGATATGAAGGAAAGAAATGTTTGTTTTCCTTTGATTCCTAAAAAGATTGAGAAACAAGATGAGTTAGAGCATTCATCTAAGATTGAATCCTTGTTGGAAAAGTTTCAAGACATTATTTATAATAATGTACCTAGTGGTTTACCACCTATGAGAAACATAAGTCATTGTATGGATTTGATACTTGGGGCTAGTTTGCCTAACAAAGCACCACATAGATTGGCACTTGATGAAAAGGTTAAATTAAATAGGCAAGTGCAAGAATTTCTTGAGAAGTGTCTAATTAGAGAAAGTTTGAGCCTTGTGTAGTATCTACTATGCTAACACCTAAAAAGAATAGAGAATGGAGAATATGCAATGATTCTAGAGCTATAAAAAGATAACAATGAAATATAGGTTTCCTTTGCCTGGAATGGATGACATAATGAATAGTTTGAGTGGAGCGAAGTACTTTACCGAGATTGATTTGAAAAGTGACTATCATCAAATCATAATTAGATAAGGGGATGAATGGAAAACTACTCTTAAGACTAATGAAGGTTTGTGTGAGTGGTTGGTTATGCCTTTTGGTCTAACTAATGAACCTAGAACTTTTATGAGGTTTATCAATGAGGTTTTGAAGAGATTCTTGCGGTTGTATATCTAGATGATATTTTGATATTCAATAAGATTGAGGAAGAGCATCTTGAGCATGTCAAGCAAGTATTGTAGAGATTGAAAGAGAAAAAGTTATTGATTAACCTAAAAAAAAATCATTTATGAAGGAAGAAATTGTGTATCTTGATTTTGTTATTTCAGATGATGGTTTGAAGATGGATCCTTAAAAGGTGAAAGTTATACTTGATTGACCTACACCTGAGAATGTTGGAGAGGTAAGATCATTTCATGGATTGGCAAGTTTTTATAGGAAATTCATCAGAATTTTAGTTATATTTGTAATGCTATGAATGAGACTATGAGAGGAGATAAAAAGAATTTCAAGTGTACACATAAAGAACAAAAGAGTTTTGAAACGTTGAAATAGAAGATTGCAAAATTACCCACGATTGCTTTTCCTAATTCCAACAAAGTTTTTCAAGTTGAATGTGATTCTAGTGGAATTGTTATTGGAGTTGTTTTGAGCCAAGAAGTAAGACCTATAGCTTGATTTAGTAAGAAATAGAATGATGTTAAAAATAAATATTCAGTTTATGATCAAGAATTCTATGTTATTGTTCAAGCTTTAAAGAAATGAAGACATTATTTGATGCCTAAGGATTTTGTGTTGTATACTGACCATAAAGCTTTGTAGTATTTGGGAAGTTAGAATAAGTTTAACTAGAGACATATGAAGTGGGTTGAGTTTTTGCAGAACTTTTCCTTTTTATTAAAACATAAGTGGACAATCAAACAAGGTTGTTGATGCTTTGAGTAGAAGAAGGAATTTGCTGACAAAAAAGAGAGTTGAGGTACTTGATTTTAATGAAATGACGTATTTATATGAAACTAATCTTGATTTTACATAATCTAGGAAATATTGTAAAGAACATATGGTGATAGATAAGTGGATTGATTATTTCATTCAAGAGGATATAATGTTTAAGGGAATTCAGTTGTGTATACCTAGAGGATCTATGAGAGAAAACATCATAAAGGAGAAGCATATTGGTGGACTTTTTGGACATTTTGGGATTGATAAGATAGTGAAGTTGATTTTAGATAGATACTTTTAGTTGCAAATTTATAAGGATGTGCAAAGGATGGTGAAAAGTTGCAAAATTCATCAAACAACAAAAGGAACTAGTTGTAATTTGGGATTGTATTCACCATTTTTTATACCTAATAACCCTTAGGAAGATATTAATATGGATTTTGTTCTTGGTTTTCCTAGAACTTAGAGAGACAATAATTCTATTTTGGTACTAGTTGACATATTTTCAAAGATGATTCATTTCATACCTTGTGAGAAGACATCTGATGTTGTACATGTGGTTGAATTATTCTTTAAGGCAGTGGTAAGATTACATTGATTGCCTAAAACTATTATTTCAAATAGAGATAGTAAGTTTACTAGTTATTTATGGAGGACACTTTGGAAGAAGTTGAATACAGAGTTGAAGTCTAGTTCTATATTTCATCCGCAAATAAATGGACAAACTGTAGTTGTAAACAAAATTTTGGGAAACTTGTTGAAATGTTTGATTAGAGATAAGCCTACCAATTGAGATTTGATTGTGGCAAAAGCTTATTTTGTGTACAATAATTTTGTGAATAGGAGCACTAGGAAGACACCTTTTGAGATTATTAGTAGAATGAATCCTAAGGGAACTATTGAATTGAGAGATCCAAACCTTGAGATGAAAAGAAGTGTTGAGGCTAAAGAATTTTCATATTTCATGAAGGCTTTGCATGAGGAAGTTAAAATGAATTTAGAAGAGAGTAATTTGGAATACAAACAGAGAGTTGATAAGAGGTGGAGACACAAATATTTTGAAGTTGGTGATGAGGTGATGATTCACTTGAAGAAAAAAAAAATTCCAATTGGTACCTACGATAAGATGAAGATGAAGAAGTTTGGTACTTATAAGATTATGAGAAATTTTGACAGTGGAAATGCTTTTGAAGTTGAATTGCCAAAAGATATTGATATTTCACCTATGTTCAACATTACAAATATCTTCAAGTATTTTGAATTAGATGATGAGCTAAAAAATAACTTGGATTATCCTAAGAAGAAATCAAATAGCATCGAGAAGATCTTGAATAGCAGAATAAGTAAAAGCACCAGGGGAAAGGACTACGTGGTATACCTAGTTCAGTGGAAAGACAAACCAGTTGAAGATAGCTCATGGATTACACCAAATGAGTTGGATCTTTATGATTAAGGTTAGAATATCAGTCATGCTTAATGTGGACACCAGTTCTTTATTAACCCCAAGTGTCTGATGTAGGAGCATGTTGGGTCTTTGAGCAATCTTGCATCAACCAAAATATTTATTATTTTTTGTACTAGTCTTTTGTTCATGAAGCAGTCATTGTTGCTATTTTTTCATGTTATGTGTAGTTTTCATCGTGTCAGGGACCTATCTTAGACCCTTTTCATAAGTGCACAAATTTTAATGTTCTATATTTTTGGAGTTCTATATCGTTCTTTGCGATCCTATTTTCTTGTTGCTTTCATCCTGTGAAGTGTGTTGTTTTGATTGGCATGGTTTTTGTTGATTACATGATATCTTTCATAATTAGGAGTTGACTCCTAACACAAGTGTGGACCTACCATTAAGTGCACACCATTTCATATTGTCCTTTGCATGGATCTTGGTTACTCTTCCAAGGATGGACCTATATTGTGATTAAATGTTTGATTAGCTAACTTGTGGCTTAGCTGGCTATAAAAAGAAGCTTGCTTAGATGTAGGAAAGTAGTATGAATGGTAGAGGATAAAAGATAGAAGATAGAAGATAGAAGATGCAATTTAAGGCTCTAGGATTGTATAATTCTTATTTTGTATAAGGTCACAACCTAGAAGGCCTCACAATTGGGCATGTCGTGGTTTCTTTCTATGTGAAATGAAATAATTAAACCTATAAATATGTTGCATTTGGCATTGTGTTCTTTGTGGTTTTGTTAATTTATATGTAGCTTCCATGTGGATCTCAAGCAGGGAGTATTCATTGATTTAAGTTGAATTTATTCCACATGTGGTTCTTAAATCCTTATACCTCCCCACGTCAACTTCAATGGTTCAAGTTGAATTTATTCCACATGTTGTTCTTAAATCCTTATACCTCCCCATGTGAACTTCAATCACTTGTGTCACTCTTTGCTAAAACTTTAAAATCTTAAATGGTGAGAAATGAATTGAAATTATCCAATTCATCCTATAATTAATGTGTTAGGACACATTTTGAAAAAATATGTTATAGAGATAGTAAACATGAAATTTCATAATGACGTCTCAAATCAACTCATCAAGGCCTATAATCAGAGATATCATGTATCTCAACCTTGATACTCATTAATCCATGCTAGCATGTACTAACTTTGTGAATTCAAGGGTAGGATATTTTATTGCATAATCACTTCCATTAAGGCCATGCTTCGCTAGCTCAAGTTGATATGGAAGGTTTAATGCTTATAACTAGAAGGATTAGACTGAGAGGTTCTTCTTTTCTTGATGAATCATTTTGATCCTTCTCTTCCCACACACTCTCATTCCCATTCTTTATTTTATTCACAAATGTATAATTTATGTTCTTGTAATCTATCTAATTAGGTCCATTGTTCTTCCATTAAAATTGTTCCTTCTAACATTAGGCACTCTTCTATTGCTCACAAAACCACCAAATTTTCATTATCTAGTTGTATGTCCTCGATTATTGCACTTGTAACATGTAACAACTAAATATTTGTACCTTGTTCCACCTCAACCTACTTGCAATTAGCTAAAATATCTTGTAGTATGTCCAAAGTTATTGTAATTATAACATGTAACTCCAAAAGAAGAGATGTTAGTACTTCCAATAGGTCTTCTACCATTAGATCTCTCATTTATCTTCTCATTTTATTTAGTTTTACATTCATGTGACTTATTTCCATAAATCCAACAATTGAAAAAATAACCAGTGAAAGGTTTAGTATCATTATTACCTTTGCAATCTTTCTTCATGTGTCAATACTTGTTGCATGCATAACATCTACCTTGGATCTTCTTGATTTGATGAATATGATTATCAAATTGTATAGGCATCTAAATAGGATCTTGCATTACTCTTTCCTTAGACATCTTAGATCTTTTAGCATTGTAATAACCAAGTCCAATCATGTAACCCTTAGGTTTTTTTTCCATTGCAATTGCTCGTCAAGTTTGTTGTTGCTTATCTCAAGATGTAGATTTTCCTCACCAATATTTCCCTTAACCATGTTAGTATACTTTTAAAGCTCCCAATAGATCTTGAATATTCAAGTTCCAACTTTAATTTTTCAAGACGAGTATTCAAATTATATCATTCTAATTAATTTTTGAAGATTAATATTGAAACTCTTTTAATCTAACTCAATAATATATAACTTAACCATATACAACCATAAAGAACAATACATAAAACTAAAGACTGATTTATTGTTGACAAAATCTTGGACAAGCGAAAATCCCAGTGGGGATTAAATCCACAAGATTATGCACTAATATGGAAGTATATTTGCTAGGAGATAATTACATAATATTCAGTACACGAATCCCTATCAAGAGAAAAGACCTTATTAGAGGTCTGCAACTCTATTAGGAGTTGACATCACAAACTAAGTACACATGTTGATAATGATGACTGTAGCAACCTTTTGGATTCACTACCCAAATACAATAAGAGTATTACATCAAGAATGAATTTTTAGCATCATAATACCTGATTAATTGTATTGCAACTCGCATATGCTTTGATCAGTAATTCAAAGTCAAGGCTCTAACATTAAAAATATCACATCACATTCCATACATATATCATCACACGCCAAAAGATATTTCCTTTATATCCTTATGATTTATTAATCTAGTTAGCTTAATTGTCCTCTAACAAAATGTGTCCATTAATTTCCAATATAAAATTGGACCACATTGTTAAGATTTAAGTCTTCAGATGTCATCCCACTATTACTTAGTAATTTAATTCACAAGAAAATTCAATTTGCTAAGACAAAATACCCAATCTCATAATCTATCATGAAGCTCTATCATTTTGGACCTACTCTGCTTCGCATAATCAAAACACATATTATACATCATATTACACAATAGACTTTAATAATAGTTAATATACATTATATATACCATTTTCAAAAATTACAACTTCATTTGATAGCTACGTTGTTATCGTTGACCAAAACTTTCTGACTATATTTTGTATTTCCTTCTTGGACTTGAGCATTTTTCACACTCAAACCATATCATAACTAAATTTCAACCCAAGCAATCAAGAAAATGAGACATGTTTCCATCAATGACAATATTTGACTACTCACTTATCACTCACTTGCCAACACTCATAACCATTACATAACCTGAAAACCACTTGCTAAAGAAGCCTAATGATCATCACATGATCAAACATGAGCGAAAGACTTCAAAAGCACTTCCAAATGTTCCAAGACAACCCAAAACATGCTTGGAATGGTGAACACATGTTCTTAAGAATATACTTCTTAGATTTGGACAACATCTATAGATCAGGAGAGGCTAAGCTAACAAAAATTCATGGCTAACAAAATGGAAACAATTAACAAGTTCTATCCCACAACACTTTTTTTTTAAAGCCCAGGGTAAGTGTTCCTACATGATCAACTGTACAAGACCATTCCTTTATAACCATGAGTGTAATAATAACATGAACTATGATCCTCAAGTGATCATAAATAAGGTCTAAATGGAAACCATGAACCCTTATGAACCCATTCCATAAATCTACACAAAATACCTAATTTCCAAATTTGATTGCAAATTAACACTAGGTAGACATGCTAAAAAGCAAGTGTAGTCATAGATTCTCATCGGACAAACATTTATTCATGACTAGTGAAATTTTTTTAGATGAAAAAGTCTTAATATAGAGAGGGCAAAGATATTGATCCACAGGTAGAGACACTAATCCACACAAACATTGATTGACATGCACAAACATCAATTTAAGAATTTGGGCTGAAAATGCAAGGAATGAAGAGAAAAACATATAATACCTCCAACATATGGATTGAAAGTAACTAGCCATATTAGGGATTAGTAGAAAGAAAAACATATAAAGGCAATAGTCACTTGATTACATCCATAATACATAAATAAAAGTCTAAAAGAAATAAGGCTAATAATTAAGAACATACATGTACAATAACAATACATATACAAATACCAACAAAAGAAGAGATACAATTTAGCTTGCAAGATCCAAGGCTTGTAGATGGAGGAGTCTATCACATACTCACTTGTATTAGTAGTGGTAAAGTGCAATGCCACCCTACTATCTGGAACCCATGGGCCCACCCCACTAGATTCATAAAGGTAGTAACTTGACCATAATCACAAGGCAGCTACATACTCTGAGAAGGCTACACTATCCAAAAAAATGCATGACTCAAGGACAACGCAATAGTCAAAGTATAAACCCAATGCAAAGGTCTCAGGATCACTACTCAAAGATATAAAGGCTAACTTATAGGGACTCTAGTGGAGTTTTATTACTTGGATCTTAGTAGCCCGAATAACATTGAGTTTTCAATCAATGTTCATAGAAGGTCAGGCTCAAAATGTATCTTCAAACAACACCCTCAGATGGCCAGATACTTTGTCTTTGATCAACATCCTCAGAAGACCATACACTAGCTTACCTTACATCAACACCCTCGGGTAGCTAGGTAGTCATTTATTCTTGTTATTAAATTTTAATCTCTAATTTAGTTGATTATGTTTTCACTTATTAAGTACTTCTACACATTATCAGATAGAGCCACTTATGATCTAAGTTACATGTGAGAAACCACTCCACGACTCCACCCAAGTAATAAATTTGCCTTGTTATACAAAAGGCATACAACATAGTGCAATAAAACTAAAACCATAAAACCCAAAACACACATGAGACTCAATTGGTCTCAAACTAAGAGTACAAGCCTCATGAGATCCTAAATGAAACACTCAATATGCTTGTGATGTGTTCTTAAACACCTCCATCACGTATTCAAGATGCAATATCAAACTGAGAATGAAGTCAAAATTGAAAAAAAAGAAGGAAAATAAATACAAACACACTTGGAAAAGTCAAATAGACTATTTTCCAAGAGTACCAATTCGTTTATGAATTTGAAAGTCACAAAGTAAAACCATAGAGTGGTTTCAAACATGGAGGAAAATCCACTCCAATGTTTGGATTATGCCTTCACTTCTAGTAAACTAGATGATTTTGTTGGAAATTTGATTGAAAAGCTCATTGTTGTTGAAGATCAAAGAGGGAGATTGTTGTAAAAGATTGTTTTCAATCATTGTTTTGCCATTGATGTCAAACCTGCTATATGTAGGGATGATATTCGCTTGCAAGATTCATGCACTATCACTTAGTTGATTGATGAAGAGGATTTGATCAACAAGATGTAACAAGAACACCTAAGGGAAAGGTTGAGTTATGATATTGTAATGAAGTGCAAGAATCAGTTAAGACAATGGTCAACTAATGTATTGATGACAAACTCAAAGATATAAAGGTTGGTCACACTTAGATAAATTGGAGGAAGAAGTTGTAACAAGGATGACTGCAAGGCTTTAACCAAGATCATTAGTGGGTGCCAAGCAAGTTAGTTGAAGCCAAGCAAATTCTTAGTTGATGCCGAGTGATCTTCAAGTGCCGAGTAAAGATCAGGTGTTGAGCATCAGAAAATTTTCAATATGTGTCGAGTAATCTTCAGGTGTCGAGCATCAAGAAAAACATAGTTAATGCCGAGTAACATAGTATGTGCCGAGCACCAGTATTTCAATAGTGCCAAGCTGCTGCATTATTTCAAATGATGAAGATTCACCAAATCTAAGCCGACATAGTGGTTGCATTGAATTTTGTGAACAAGTTGGAAGATAAGGATGATGAGTTGTTAGCATAGAATCTTATGTAAATTGTTTTTGGGCAAATTCTAAAGGATTATTCAAGAAGTTTCTAGAGGAAATAGACTATGGAATAGATACAATGTATCTTACTTAATCCATGCGAATTGAAATTGAAAAATGGAAGAATCGAGTGGGAAAAGGAACTCCAAGACTTCTATTTAAGAAGTCATAGACCAAGAAGAAGCGAGTTGTTGATCCTATTGCTACAGAAGTGCCAAAAATCTATGAAGTGATTGAAAGGGTGTCAAGAAGGAGACATCTAAGAGAAGGAAAAGCACAGATGCTTTGCTTCTACAAGTGGTCATGAAGAGATGATTGCACTAGTACATTGAGTATGGAGACTCAAAAAGACAAAGCTTGAAAGAAAAGGCAAGCAGTTAAGAGTTGCAGAGATAGAAGGCCAGGCAAGGATATGAGCTGAGAAGTGATATGAAATCTGCAAGATAAGTTGTATGTTGTAGTCAAGTCAAGATTTTCTAATACTCTTTAGCAATTGTATTAGATCTGAAAATCCTATGGACTTAAGTTGGCCTAGCAGCCATTTGTAAATCCTTTAACAAGGTGGCATTCCAAGTGAATGTTCTAAAGTCCTTTTACCAAGACCACTTCTAACAGGGTGGTTAAATCCTCTAACAAGGTCACATTTAACAGTGTGTGTTGTAAGCCTTTAACAGGGCAGGCCTTTCACAGGGCATTACTTCAAAAGGGTGAGAATTGAGTAGCATGTTACTGGTGTTTTTTCCCAAATTGGGTTTCCACGTAAATCATTGTGTTATGTGTTGATTTCTTGTGTGTCGTACTTGCATGTTAATTTATAGTAACTTGCTAATTAGACAAGTTAAAGTTTGGAAGAGTGAATGCTTGGATTAGTTCACTGCATTAAGAGAAAAGTTTGAATAGGACATCTGGACCTTAAATAACTGATTCACCCCCCTCTCAGTTATTCTAAAAGCAATTCTAATAGTTTTATCTTTTCATGCCATAGAATTATTTCCATCTATTGTTTTGCATTCATAATAAGTTTAATTCCTCGTAATTAATTATTCTCCATAGTTCATGCAACACCTCACTTGAGAATCTAAGAGAAATAACCTAATATGTTTCAATATTTATTGAACTATTTTATTATTATTAAAGTTCAAACAACATCAAAGTAATAATGCAGAATCAACGTAACAATGCGAAAGTAATACACTCATACACATCAATCACACATATGCAAATACAATACATATTTTATTCCTCAAGGGTTCCTTCATGTTGAGACATGTTTAAGAAGATTATATTAATTAGTTTAAATCTCAAGTACAATGTTCCTGATAACATTTATTTGTAAAGTGGATGCTAGTATTAATTGATATTTGAAGTCTAGTTAAACTATTAGTTGCATATAAGTGATTATATATTTATTAATGCAAGTGGGAAGTTAATAAATAGGTATTTATGATTTTTATACATACTAAGAGAGGTTGTGGTGGAGCTCACCATGCAATCATCTAGTTAAGACTATTTATTATTATGAGATAAATTACAAATAATTTAATTAAAATTACAATTTCAAGTTTGAGTCATTTGTAGTTGCATTATGAATTTTTAAAAAGTAAATATTAATATTGGACTTAAGTTGAAGTCAAATGAATATTTTAAAAATGACTTTCATATTATTTTTTAATCTAATAATATAAGTCACGTATGATTTAAGATTTACTTAAATTAATGACATGATAATACTGCATGATATTTTATATGCACAAAGAGATTTGGCATTTAAATAAGTATATTAACTTAACAATTTATGTAAACATGTACATATGCTTACGTTATTGCTAAACACATCCTCGTGGCTCAATCTAAACATAGAAAATGATGAAATTAAACCATATGGCTTTAAGCACTATGTGTTTTCTTATATTTTCTTTATAGTCTTTTGATGTTTATTTTTGTGATGGTTTTCTTCGTGGATTGTTTAGTTGGCCAAGTTAGGATGTGCACTAGAGGCATCTTTGAGTTTTCTTTTATGATGATTATTTGATTGTATGCCATAATGTATTTTATTATTCAAATTGAGATTTACTTTATAAGTTTTATTTTGATGAGTATTTATGAGAACTTGGGTTTTGAGAACCAATGCTATTTTTGGGTTTCCTATCATGGAACCAAATTTTATCTTTATTGCTTTTGTGATATGGGACAAAATTGTGATTTCTGAGTTTTTGGGAAGGTAGTCTAGGTGCATATCTTTGGGAGTGGCTTGCAATAGGGGTCTGGGACCCAAAGTGGTCAGTATCAGGGTAAACTATAGTAAGTAATGTTTTAAGTGATAATCTAGTAATTAATATTTTAGGAAACACACTAAAATGATAAGTTAGAGATATTGCCTTGCCCATGTCTTGAGTGCTTGTATAGGCTAAGGATGGGAATGCGACAATATCTAGTGAGAGGTATGACTGGTTTTCCTCATTTTCATGAGAGGGTATTCTGGTTCAACATGTGTCGCATTGAGGGTTTGGGGTCCAGAGTGACCAGTCTAGGGTAACTCAAGTAGTTTGACCGTGTGATGTCACTCCCTAGCATGTAGCCTGAGTTTCCTTTGTAGATTTTATATTTTCCTTTGGTGGTTTTTTATTTTTTGGATGTATTTATGTTGATGACTTATTTTCATTGATGGAAATTGGTGTATTAATAGTTATTATACGTTGACATGTGGCTTTTGACTTGAAATGGATATTTTTCATTGATTTTGTCTCTTGATTGACGATACTTAGTTTATACTGTTGACTTGGTATGTGATGTTGGTATTGGACTTGACCATCTATTTTTCTTTAATAATTGTGTACCCTTGAGGTAGTGTTGGCTACTAGGATTCCTTGCCTAGGATTGTTTATGGTTTGATTATTCGTATGCAAATCATTCATTATCTTCCCTGCATGGTGGGAGTGAGAGCCTGATTAGGTGACCACATGATCAGGAGGTAGTGACTTCTTAACATTTGGGTCCACCTCAGTTTAACAGATGCCATATGTTCATTGACACAGTTGTACCATTATCATCCCTATTCTTATCTTGGAGACTTCTATCTAGTTAATGTATATATATATTTACATGTATCTTATATTTTGATGTACTTGTATCTATTCTTGCATACCCTACGATATGTGCAGTGTATGTTATTCATTAGATGTATCTCATGGTATCAGTTGTATTCATGCATTTTCTCATGAGATAACGTATCTATTATTTCCTTGTGATCATAAACATTGCACTTGAGATTTAAACTAATTAATATAAACTTCTTAAATGTGACTCAATATGAAGGAACCCTTGAGGAATAAATTATGTATTGTATTTGTATATGTGTGATTGATGTGTATGAGTGTATTACTTCTGCATTATTGCTTTGATGTTGTTTAAACTTTAATAATAAAAAAACAGGTCAATAAACATTGTAGCATGTTAGGTTTATTTCTTTTGGGTTCTTGAGTGGGGCATTACAACTCATCAGAGTCCTAATAGATGTGAGGTAGTACTTGGCCAATTCATCCCTCGAGGTTCCATCACTCTTGAGGGTATAGAATTCCTTTCCCCCTAAGTGGCATAGAATCCTTTTATTATATAACTAAATTAATTTTGTGTTTGCAATTGATCTCCTTTATAAAAAAAAGCCATTACATGTGAATTTGTATCAACTTATCACAATTTCATGAGAAATTAACTTCTATGTACACTCTGACCAATAAATGTGAAATAACTCATCATAAAACTAGTGTAAAAATTCATTCTAAATATCCAATTCAGTTTGTATTAAGTGAGCCATTACATACATATACTAAAAAGTTCAAAACAAGACTTGTTATAAGAACTACTTATAACTTGTCATGTAACTAGTTCATAAAAAATGACCATAAATTATAAAGGATCATTCCATACACATAAATGATTTTATTATCATCTTTTGTCGATAATTGTTCATTTGAATAAAAGAAAGTTATTACCACATGTTGAAAATATAAGAAATATCTTGAACATAATATTTTAAATTGCCAAAATGTGGGGCCCAAATGGTCAACTCCCATCTCTACGATAGATGCCTTCGCCACCATCAAGTCCTTTCCCCTAATGATCAAAATTCATATTTTGAAATTGATACTATGACTAAAATCATCATACTATTGATTAAATTTTATTACAAAACACACTTAATGTTACTTTTCAATGAATGTGAATCAATAAGGACGTTCCAAAAACTTAGAGCTTTAGTTGGAGTTCACCTTGCACTATTGCTCAAGATAAGATGAGTGACTCCTACAAACTAAAAACATGGCTCAGTTAGGGCAACAAAAGGTAAACCCAACCAATGAGAGTTGAATCTTGGACCTATATGAAAAATACCCAAAAACTTAACACAACCCTCCTAATCATTTAAATGAGGACAAACCCCCATAATTTTACCTTTGTCGAAATAAAAAAACCTAAAATTACTATATATTAAATACAAGAAGCAAAAATATCATTACAAAATATACTAACTCATGATGAAAATCCTCGATCCTTTTAAATACCTAGGCAATGACATCCACTACTTAGAAATACAAACAAAATCATCATCACATAAACCTATGACACAGTAAACAATTAAACCATAACTAAATTATTCCAATAATGAACTCTCCTCAAAACTTGTATACATCAATTATAACTAATTTGACTTAAGGTGGATCTAACACTAGAAAGTTTTAATCTTGTTTAACATGGATCTAATAGAAAGACCACAATAGATTGTCAAATCAAAATTCTAAATTCTTTAGAAACTTAAAAGATAACATATTCTTTGAACAATGACATCCACTATCTATAAATACAAGTAAAAATAATCACAAAAATCTATGATACATTAAACAAATAAAATATAATACATTCAAAATTGTTCCAGTTGCCTTTATATAAACTCTCAACAAAACTTATACAAATCAATTTTAACTAACCTCATTTAAAATATATCCAAATTCCAAAAAGTTTAATCTCATTTAAGATGATCCAATAGCCCAACCAATCTTATTTGACATAGATCCAATAACAAATCTTGTTTAAGATAGATCCAATAACAAGATAAGATGGATCCAATTGTTTAACATGGACCCAATAGTACGACTAGAATAGATTATGAGTTGAAGAACCCTTAGTTCTTTAAAGACTTCGTTAAAAAATAAATAATAATAATAATATCATCTTAGAACCTAGAAAATAACATCATCCTTTATAACTTAGAAACAAATAATATCATCCTTATCAAGATGGTAATTTTAAGAGTTTTATTAATCACTATAGTGGAGAGTACATATGGAGAAGGTAGATGTATAGAAGATAACACTTTTGAGTTTTTTATTAATTTTTTGGCTTTCCAAGACCTTGTTGAAAAAATAACTCAAAGAGGCAGTGGATGGGGAGATAAGCACAAGTTGTGTGTACAAACATACAAGGATAAGAGATTGAGATGATCAGCCTCCCCAATTCTGAATTGACGAGGAAGTGCATGGGCTATTTTTATGATGGTTTTCTTTGTGGATTGTTTAGTTGGCTAAGTTAGGATGTGTACCATGGGCATCTTTGAGTTTTCTTTTATGATGATTGTTTGATTGTATGTCATGTTGTATTTTATGATTCAAATTGAGATTTACTTTATGAGTTTTATTTTGATGAGTACTTATGAGAACGCAGGTTTTGAGAACCAACGTTATTTTTGGGTTGCCTATCATGGAACCAAATTTGATCTTTATTGCTTTTTGTGGTATGTGACACAATTGTGATTTGTGAGTTTTTAAGAAGGTATGTCTTTGAGAGTGGCTTGCAATAGGGGTTCGAGACTTAAAGTGGTCATTTCCAGGGTAAATTATTGTAATTTATGTAATAAGTGATAATCTAGTAATTAATAATTGGGAAACACACTAAAATGATAAGTGAGAGATATTGCCTCACCCATGTCTTGAGTACTTGTACAGGCTAAGGATGGGAATGGGATGATATCTAGTGAGAGGTATGACTAGTTTTCCTCATCTTCATGAGAGGGTATTTTGGTTCCACATGTGTCACATTGAGGGTCCTGGGTCCAAAGTGACTAGTCCAGGGTAACTCAACGCTTGAGGGTTTGTGGTCTAATGAGAGATCAGTCCAGGGTAGCTCAAATAGTTTGACCATGTGATGACACTTCGTAATGTTAGTTTGTGGCGACTGATTAGGGAAGTATTTTACATACTTCATAAATTCTTGAAATTTTTTTTTGGTACTATTCGCCAATTTCCCACTCAAGTTTGGGTTAGTATTCACCAATTTATGGCTGACATGTTGTAACCCTAAAGCGGAAAAAATACATGTATAAAAGGGCTTAGGGTTGGGGATTATTTCATTGTGAGCGATGCAAAAATTGGTTCTTGCAGCGGTATTGAGCTGCAAGGGATTACACATTATAATCAGGTTGTAATCACTGGATCATAATAATATTGTACTTGCTATTTGGTGGATGTAGCCCAAGGATCAGGTGAACCACGTTAAATCTTGGTGTCCTATGTTCTTTTCTGTGTGATCTATTGTTTTTTTGTTATTGGTTATATTTGCATGTAATTGTTATTTCAGTTCGAGGTTTAATCCTAACACCTAATATATAGCCTGAGTCTCCTTCATAAATTTTGTATTTTCCTCTAGTGGTTTTTTATTTGTTGGATGTATTCATTGTTGATGATTTACTTCATTGATGGTAGTTAGTGCATTGATAGTTATTATACTCTAACATGTGGCTTTTGAGTTGAAGTGGATATTTTTCATTGATTTTGTCTCTTGATTGATGATACTTAGTTTATATTGTTGACTTGGTATGTGATGTTGGTATTAGATTAAATGTCCTTTCAATTTTAACCATATTTTCTTCTTCAGTAGTTGTGTACCCTTGAGGTAGTTTTGGCTACTAAGATTCCTTGCCTAGTATTATTTTATGGTTTGATTATTTGTATGTGGATCATTTATTATCTTCCCTACATGGTGGGAGTGAGAGCCTAATTAGGTGACCACGCGGTTAGGAGGTAGTGACTTCTTATCATTTGGGTCCACCTCAGTTTGACAGATGTCATATGTCCACTGATGCAGTTGTACCATTATCATCCCTATTCTTGTAGACTTCTATCTAGTTGATGTATATATATTTACACGTATCTTGTATTTTGATGTACTTGTATTTATTCTTACATACCTTGTGATATGTGCAGTGTATGTTATTCGTTAGATGTATTTCATGGTATCAGTTGTATTCATGCATTTTCTCATGAGATGATGTATCTGTTATTTCCTTGCGATCAAGAACATTGTACTTGAGATTTAAACTAATTAAAATAAACTGCTCAAATGTGACTCAACATGAAGGAACCCTCAAGGAATAAATTCAGTATTATATCTGTATATGTGTGATTGATGTGCATAAGTGTATTACTTCCGCATTGTTACTTTGATGTTGTTTAAACTTTAATTAAAAAAAGTTCAATAAACATTGTAACATGTTAGGTTTATTTCTCTTGGGTTCTTGAGTGGGGCATTACAGCTCATCAAAGCCCTAATAGATGTGAGGCAGTGCTCGACCAATTCGTCCCTTGAGGTTCCATCAATCTCGAGGGTACAAAATTCATTTCTCCACAAGTGGCTATATAATACTTTTTATATAAGTAAAATAATTTTGTGTTTGTGATTGATCTCCTTTATAAAAAAAGTCATTACATGTGAATTTGTATCAACCTATCACAATTTCATGAGAAATTAACTTCTAGGTACACTTTGACCAATAGATGTGAAATAACTCATCATAAAACTAGTGTCTAAATATCCAATTTAGTTTGTATTAAGTGAGCCATTACATATATATACTAAAAAGTTCAAAACAAGACTTGTTATAAGAACTAGTTATAACTAGGGAAATGCATCTTTTGTCATGTAACTAGTTCATAAATAAGAATGACTATAAATTATAAAGGATCATTCCATACACAAATGATTTTATTATGATCTTTTGTCAATAATTGTTCATTTGAATAAAAGAAAGTTATTACCATATGTTAAAAATATAAGAAATATCTTGAACATAATATTTTAAACTATCAAAATGTGGGGCCCAAATGGTCAATTCCCATCTCTATGATAGATGCCTTCTCCACCATCAAGTCCTTTCCCCTAATGATCAAAATTCATATTTTGAAATTGATACTATGACTAAAATCATCACACTACCGATTGAATTTCATTACAAAACACACTTGATGTTACTTTTCAAGGAATGATAATCAATAAGGACGTTCCAAAAACTTAGAGCTTTACTTGGAGTTCACCTTGTACTATTGCTCAAGATAAGATGAGCGACTCCTACAAACTAAAAACATGGCTCAATCAGGGCAACAAAAGGTAAACCTAACCAATGAGAGTTGAATATTGGACCTATATGAAAATAACCCAAAACCTTAACACAACCCTCCTAATCATTTAAATGAGGACAAACCCCCATAATTTTACCATTGTTGAAATAAAAAAACCTTAAATTACTATATATTAAATACAAGCAGCCAAAATATCATTAAAAAATATACTAACTCATGATGAAAATCCTTGATCCTTTTAAATACCTAGGCAATGACATCCACTACTTAGAAATACAAACAAAATCATCATCACATAAACCTATGACACATTAAACAATTAAACCATAACTAAATTATTCCAGTACATGAGCTCTCCTCGAAACTCGTACAAATCAATTATAACTAATGTGACTTAGGGTGGATCTAGCACTAGAAAGTTTTAATCTTGTTTAACATGGATCCAATAGAAAGATCACAATAGATTGTCAAATCAAAATTCTAAATTCTTTAGAAACTTAAAAGATAACATATTCTTTGAACAATAGCATCCACTAGCTATAAATACAAGGAAAAATCATCACATAAATATATGATACATTAAACAAATAAGTTATAATATATTCAAAATTGTTCCACTTGCCTTTATATAACCTGTCAACAAAACTTATAAAAATCAATTTTAACTGACCTCATTAAAAATATATCCAAATTCCAAAAGTTTAATCTCATTTAAGATGATCCAATAACCCAACCAGTCTTATTTGACATAGATCCAATAACCAATCTTGTGTAAGATAGATCCAATAGCAAGACTAAGATGGATCCAATGGTCACTCTTTGTTTAACATGGACCCAATGGTGAGACTATAATAGATTATGAGTTGAGGAGCCCTTACTTCTTTAAAGACTTCACTAAAAAACATAAAATAAAAATAATAATAATAATATCATCTTAGAACCTAGAAAGTAACATCATCTTTGAGAACTTAGAAACAAACAAATAATATCATCCTTATCAAGATGGTAATTTTAAGGGTTTTATTAATCATAGTGGAGAGTGCATATGGGGGAGGTAGATGTGTAGAAGATAACATTTTCGAGTTTTTAATTATTTTTTGTTTGGCTTTCAAAGAGCTTGTTGAAAAAGTAACCCGAAGTGGCGGTGGATGGGGAGCTAAGCACAAGCCGTCAATTGAAACATACAACGATAAGAGACTGAGATGATCAGCCTCCACAGTTCTGAATTGACGGGGGAGTGCACGGGCTATAGCCGGTGAAATAGATATTTGTACCGGTTTCAGGTTTTTGTTTTTCTTGGAGCCATTTCTTGGAACAGCCTTGGGAAATTGTGCCCTGAATGTAAACATCCTTCGAATCGTTTTGTTTATAAAATAACGGAAGCTCTGAGTGGTCAGGAGTTCGATTCTGGCCGAGTGCCATAGTTAGAGATTTTTATTTTTTTGCTTCATTATGAGGCGCCGCAGAGGACGAGTTTACTTTTGTATACGCTAGAGAAAAGCTGAAAGGAATTTGGTTACAGTCTCATTTATTTCTCCGTTGTTTTCTGTAAAGCCTCTTAAATTTAATTTATTATGTATCACAGGCCGAGTTCGATTCGCAGAAAGGATAGGGAGAGAGAGTGAGAGAGTCAAGATAATCGGCGTCAGGTCATGAGTTCGAACCCTTCTGAAGTGGAGAAGACTGAGTGATAATTAGTGTGAGGATTGAAGTCGAATTTGGGTGGGGTACTAGAACCCTAGGAGATTTGATACATTTTGTGGCTTTAAGGGGGGAGAAAGATTGGGAATTTAGTGGGCTGGTGTGCAGGGAAATTGGGTTAGGGTTACACGCAATCGCAGGCGCCGGTCGCGGATTTGAGGCTGTCTACGTTGAGTTGTTTAGGCGTGGGGGTGGGGGGAGTTTATGGGGTCTCGTACTATGTTTTCGTCTAACGGCGGTCGAAGCTCGCAGTTCCAGCAATTGGCTCGGCAGAACTCGCTTTATAATTTGACGCTGGAGGAGGTGCAGAATCAACTCCAGGATGTGGGGAAGCCGCTCAGCAGTATGAATATGGACGAGCTTTTACGCAACATTTGGACGGCGGAGGATAGCCAGGCCTTCTCCGCGGCGACTGACAATAATAATAATAATAATAATAATGGAAATGTTGACCTAAATGAGAACAGCGGCAGCGGGTTGCAGCACCAGGGGAGCCTTACGCTGCCAAGAACGCTTAGCCGTAAGACTGTGGATGAAGTGTGGAAAGATATTCAGCAGGGGCAGCAGATGAAGGGAAGCGAAAAAACTAAGCAGCAGCATAGACAGCCTACGCTTGGGGAGATGACTCTTGAGGATTTCCTTGTGAAGGCTGGGGTTGTGAGGGAGGATAATAATTGTAATAATGGTATTAACAACACCACCACCAACAACAATAACAATGGCAATAACAACAGCAACAGCACTATGAGCAATAGTACTCTTGTTATGTCTCCAAACATGGCGGATAGCTCGCAGGTAGCAATGCCTGTCGGCGCAATGACCCCCACGATGGATGTGGCCATGGCACAGAACTTCCAGCCTGCGGAATGGATGCAGTACCAATTCAACCCAGCAGTGGCAGCCCAGCAACATCAGCAGCAGCAGCAGAGTATGATGGCGACTTACAATTCCAAGCGGGGAATGCGGCAGAACTTGCCGTTGACGATCCCCGGGAATTCCCTCATGGAGGGTGGGTATGGCGACAATCAGCTTGCGCTTTCATCGCCAATGTTGGGTGGCACATCTTCTGATTCACAGACTCCTGGAAGGAAGAGGGGGACACCTGAGAGTATAATGGAAAGGACTGTAGAGCGTAGACAGAAGAGAATGATCAAGAACCGTGAGTCTGCAGCAAGATCCAGGGCAAGAAAACAGGTATAATATCTTGTCTTTTTTTGGTTTCATTCTTAGCCATTTGAGTTTCTAATAGGTACATTGTGACATTGCCCCTGCATTTTATAAAACATTTCTATCTAATGCCTCATCAGACTTCAAAAGCGTTTCGTTTATGTTTTGGTACTCCACCAAAGGTTAAAGCTTGGGTGTTAAAATTGAGTTTATTGAAATTCTCAACCCCCCATCAACTGAATCCCTTTTACAAACGCCTCATTAGGCTTTCAACTTCTTTCCAGTTAGAGACTGCACTGATATTTATTTACTTTACTGAAAGATAAAAAGCTTCCATGCCAAGATTGGGCGTCTTTTATCTCTAATTTGGTCATGTAGCTGATTACCGCGACTGCCCTATTAAGATTAAAACATTTCTATGCTAACTGCATTTGATGGGCCTCTACTGCTTGAAAGTTAAATGGCTTAAGTCCGCATGCTAAAATTGTAATACTCATCTGCCATTGACTGATTACCAACGATGAACTATTGATTTTAAATGACATTTCAGCTTAACCCGCTTTTAAGGGCCCAAACTTTCTTCCCGTGTTAGGGTCATTTTAACACATGGAGCCTGGGTGATCATCATTGTGACCACTGTAGCCTAGCAGGACATGACACACTGATTTAAGAGAGTTTTTGCCGCTTTAATTGCATGGCACTTCTTGTTTCTTTTTCTCATTGTGCCTTTGATTATTTGTATTGCTTTGCAGGCATATCAACAAGAGCTGGAGAATGAAGTACAACAGCTCAAAGAGGAGAATTCGAGGCTCAAAATGCAGGAGAAGGTAGTAGATATTTTCCTTTATGTTTGTTATCTGGTAAATATGTTTCTTTTTCCTAATGGATGTACAGGGGTCTACTTAATTGCTCTGTGCTTTGGGAAAGGCACAATTCTGTGTATGCTACATTGCGAAATATTTTATATGCTTTTATGTCTAAAGGTGTATATGCAGGGTTTGTTTGATCAAAATCCATGTCACATCCAGGAACTATTTCCCTAGAAGAAACAATTATTTTATTCTTTTTTTTGGAAGTCTTCTTTGGTCTATAAATTATTAAATTGCGATCAACTGTACTATACTTGATAAGTTCCATGATATTCTTTAAAGCTCTAAGGACGATCAGAGTGGCAGTAGTTGGGATGCATATTGGTGATGCCCTTAGAATTCCCTACATTTCTGGGGACAGCACACAGGATCTGGACCTAAGAGTATATAAGGGAAATGACTGGTACTGGAAACTGTTGTTTTATTACTGATAATTTGTGGATTCATAACTAATAGATAAGATTTGACTAAATTAAGAAATTATAATGAAATCACCCTCACCATTGATGATGTGGAGAACTCATTTTTTTGATCAGTGGTTGCTATAGGCTGGAGTTACAAATCAGCGGGGTCGCAATGGCGGGTCAATCTCTCGGAACATGCTGAGACTTTAACACCTCCCTGATCTGACTCCTGCAGTTAGTTATTCTGTTGCTTTCTACCTCCTTATCACTCCTCTCAAGCTCTTCCTGGCATTGTCTCCTTATTACTTTCCTCCTCCTTCGTGTCCACCAGCGACATGTCCACCAAGAGAGCTTGGCCCCGGCATAAATGCCATCTGAGCCTTGTGGGAATTTGCACATTGGCTGCACCATTGACAATGCAATCACTTGACTATCACGTTGCATGATGAACCCCAATGTGGAGAACTCTTTATGATTTCAAGTTTTATTACTTACCAAAACAGGTTGTAGCTATTGCCTTTTCACAATCTTTTTTCTCAGAAATGCTTTGCATCTTGGATTAATTCTCTCAAGTATATCTGAGCCATATGTCAGCAGGAAATTTGATTTCAGCTGTATAACTAAAAATTAAAAAACTCAAAATTTAGATTTATTACATTATAAATATTTAAAAAGAATCAGCTATATTATAGCGTGAAAATAAGTATAATGCTTAACTTCCATCAATATTACCATAACCTTTCACCGTGTTTTCTTTTTGGAAGGATTTACTTCTCAATCCTTGTATTATATCAGGAATTTTAAGCTACCCATCACACAAGAAGCTTCTGTACATAGTTACCAAATCTGGACAGATCTGTTTCACATCCAGCCAAGCCTGGACTTTTCAATTCCTTAAAAAATTGAACCAATTGGTTTATAAAAATCCTGTACATACAATGTTTTTTGACCATCCGAGCAATTGAATTTTAAAACCTGGTGACTGATTCTGCATACTTAATCTTATGTACTACTCCATTGGATTTGCAATAAGAGAGTCCAATGTGTGATAAGGAAGTTTATGAACTGTAAAGCTACTTTTTAACAATTTCAACATAATGACTGTTTGCTAAGTAAACTTCTTAAGTGTAATGATATCCTACTTTTTAACTTAATTAATTTAAAATGGTCCTTATAGGCATTATGTTAGAAATGATAGGACATCCTTAAAAATAAAGGCATTAATATCACTTTCATCATTTCTTGCAAGGCCGTCCCATGGAAGGCTTTACACAATTTTCATTCTGATCACATTGTCTGGAGCTCATTTTCTCTTCTGCTAATCTTCACAAGGTGACAACTAGGGCCTTCTTCGACAAATGATTCATCCCTAGAATATTTTTTATCATTTCACAAGCTCCACAACTGGAGCCTTCTTCTACAAATACTTGGCACTTAGAATATGCATTACCTTTTTGGGAGGTCACGACGGGTACATGACTTACTTTTTTGTAATTTGACAAGTATAGCATTACTTTCTATTGTAATGTATGAGTATTGGTCTGTGAAGATGCAAGTAGGTGTTAGCATGAATGCTAATGCTATCACTATGAGGGAGCATTGCAGAACATTGATATGATGTATTCATGACTGTGTTTGTCATTGATGCCAACATAGTTGTAAATTTGTGAATACTGACAGAGCAGTAGACTATGATCTTTGTATTAAGAACGATATAGCACTCATCTATTGATGCGTAGTTTTCAAAGTACACAACAGTATGTGTTTGTTACAAGGGTAAGTGTGCGGAACCTGAATTGACAGTATACGGAAGATATTATTGATATACAGAGAACCGTATGGAAACAAAATATTAGGAAAGCAGTTCGTATTGTGTGATTGTTGCAGTTCAATCCAAATGTAATGAAATATTCTGTAGTTAACTGGAGACAGTATACTGGCTGGTGAGGACATTAGAGAATGCGCATGTACGAAAGTTGCATGAGCAAAAGTCTGCTTATGATTGTGAGCCGACAGCATTAATTAAATGTGTATTCGTTTAATTGACGTATTATAATTAAGTGGAAAGCTGACTCAAGGATTTATTATTGGGCATGGTATAAAGGAAAGATGTTTTTCGGTGTTTAAGATATAGAGAGCATATGAGACTTGCGAACTATTGAGCAAGCAGAGCGCTAAAGAAGTAGAGTGATTTACCTATGCGTGTAAGTGACCTTAAGGGTTATTATTATTGAGAACTGAGTTCCAAATCTGATTGCATGGTCTAAAGGAAAAGTTGTTTGACGTACTGTACAGAGGAAGAAGTAGAAGCTTGTTTCACATCTATTATTCTGAAAGGAATAGTACCGAGGTCAATTGGACAGTGGGTTCATTGATTTGATCCTGAAGCTGTTTGAACAGTGGGTTCAGCTGTCTTCCATAACTCCTAACAGGGTTGGAATCTCCTAACAAGGATTCAAAGTCTTCTAACAGGGACTCTTTCTACTAAATGTTTTAATAGACTCCTAACAGGGTCCATCCTCTAACAAGGAATATTTATATTAGTACATCATCTTGTGGGCATCATTCCTACCAGGGTCAAGGGTTTCCCTAGTCAACATATCTGGTGTAATTGTTTATGTTTATGTTTATGTGCATCTTTGTATGGTTGCTGTTTGCTTTGGTTGAATGGTTAAGTTTGTTTAAAGAGGATAAATGTTTTAACTGTTGGATAACTGATTCACACCCCCCCCCCCCCCCCCCAGTTATCTTGGTGGACTATTGTTTCTAATAGCAGGTTGCTGCATAAAGTGTCCAAGAAATATTGGAATGTTTGCTCATCTTAGATCATCTAGCTGAAGCATTATTTGGATTACTTTTTGTGACTATGTAGGTGTGTTTTATCCCTTTTTTGAAATAGGATGCAATGATAAATAATAATAATAAAACAACAAATAATAAAAAATAAAAAAATTTCATTTTATATAATTACAAGTTAATTATGTTTAATGAAAGGTCAGGAGGTATGCAATGAATAGTTGTGACTCCCTCAACATATTTAAAAGGGAGAAGAGTTCTCTTGAAAGGGGGGATAGAGGAAGGAAGAAAGAAGCGAGCAAAAGGAATTAAGGAAGCATTAACAAGAAAAAAAAGGAATGGGGAGAAGATAGGGAAGCGACTCTTTCAAAAAGTCAGAGCAATGATGAAGGGTTGTGACCCTTTCGAAGGGTGGTAATTGTGAAAGTTTGTGACCCTTATAAAGATGATTTATTTGAACTGAGAAATATTGACCTCAAATTAACATTCACATGATGAGTTACTTGCATGGGTTTCAATCAAAATTGCATGAAAATGGATAGGGATAGGGATACTAAAAATATTTTATTGAACATAACACAAAAATTCATATTTATAGAACATTTACACTAAAATTATATATATTGTGATTTATATATCTTAACATTTTAAATAATCATTTATCGTATGCATATACTATAATTATGCCTTTAGTGATTAAATTTTTTGAATAACAATATGTATGTGAACAATTTAAATTTTTTTTCTCACTATTTTTGAATGTTTTTTTGGAACTCTTAAACTGGATGTGGCATAAGATGACGTGGTGAAATACTTGGATATAGTATCTTTACCATACGTGGGAGCATTGGATCCTTATTTGGTCCACTATATAGCTAGAGGTATCCGGGTTGGGGAGAGTAAGTATACAACAACCTAGTTTGGATGTATCATGGACAAAATTCCTGATACTTGCAAGGTGGTATTTTCAATTTGTGAATCTCGCACCACTGGTTAATTTGACTTTTAAGTTACACTATGTTGCCAATCCCCAAGTTGATAAATAACCCTCGCAAATTTCACTTGCAAAATTGTTAATGTTTTCATTTGGCTCTTTTCAAACTTATGACGTTCCTTTTATTGAATGAAGTTATTAGCCAATGGTTTAGGCAATTGGAGAATTTTATTTGCATTTGAATTTGATGGTGAGGGGATTAAATGAAGGGAGTAGGCGCATGGAGAGTTTGGATTGTTTTGGATTAAGTGGATGGTTAAGATTGGAAGTTAATTTGAATTTGGAATATAGGTATTTGAAATGGATGGCTAGGTTTTGCTTGATTGCGTTGAGGACTAAATGCTACTTTTAATTTGAATTGGGCATTATGTATTTAAAATTAATTCTTAATTGATTGATTTGTAGTTGTAATTTGATTGCTAGGATTAGCTAGATGATTTGCATGATTAAGATGAAATGTTGACTCAATTTAACAATTTTTAGGAAATTTAAACTAGGTAAATTGATGTTGTCGATTTTGAACAAATATATATTTTAAATTATGGTGGACATAACTAAATAATTTGATTTGTTAAATTGGAAGTATAAAGCTAAATTTTAATGTGTACATTTTGTTCCAGTTTTAGATAGCATCATATGAATAAAAAAGTCGAGATGTTTAAAAAATAATATAGGCATTTGGTGAGGCGGTGTGATGCCACAATTAGCTGAAACAAAAGAAATTTGAAAGTGGATTAATAATACCTTTTGGAGAGAATCGGTGGGTTGGTAGATCCTAGGTGCTTTTTTGAAAAGAAGTAGGTTTGGAGAGATTGAGGAAGGGGGAGGGGGGAGGGGGGAGGTTGATTAGGTGCATGATGGTTTGGGATCATAAAGCTTGTGAGTAGATGGAGAAATTGTGGGGAGAATTAGGATGATATGTGATGAATATTATGTGATGATATGTGTGCTAGTGGATTTTGTGATGTGATGACAGGGATTTTATCATGGTGGTGGTGAAGATTAATGACAAGAATTTATTGAAGTGTAAAGCTGAATTTTAAGAGTACATTTTGTGCCATTTTGAGATTTGCATTATATGATTAAGAAAAATAGAGTTGTTTAAAAAATAATATAGGCATTTGATCAGGTGGCGGGATGCCACAATTAGCTGAAACAAAAGAAACTAGAAAGTGGATTAATAACGTCCCCTTGAGAGAATTGGTGGGTTGATATGCCCTGGATTCTCTTTTGAAAAGAGTTAGGTTTGGAGAGATATAGAAAAGATGGGTGTGTGTGTATGTGTGAAGAGATTGAGGAAGAGGGAGGGGGAGGCTGATTAGGTGCATGATGGTTTGGAATCATAAATCGTGTCACTAGATGGAGAAAATATGGGGAGAATTAGGATGATTTGTGATGAATATTATGTGATGATATGCGTGATGGTGTATTGTATGTTGTGATGACAAGGATTTTATCATGGTTATTGGCATTATGACGGTTTGATGCTGATTATGATTTTGTGACGATAGTTAACATTTGTGTTTCTAGGTACATGTGTAGATCCCATTGAGGAGATTTCAAATGTGCCTAGTAGTTTTTTTTGACAAAGCACATAACAACATGCACAAGATATAAGGATCAAGGTGACATGTTGTGATACAAATGAGATGTAGCGTGGTATAATGGATCTCATGTTCAATTTTTGAGCTAAGAAAATATTTTAACGGTTTAACTTATGTCGTACAAAATGTAACTTTTATGCAATAGTTAGAAATGAAAAAGAGAATAATATTAAATCACTTCAAATATCTATAAAAAGAAGAGTTGTGCAAACCTTATATGGTTAGCAAAACCCCATTCTCTAAGATACGACTCCATATGTTGATCAATATGCTCTTGGTTTATAGATTGGATTTGGAAATGAATACAACTTTATTCTTGCTATTATTAGCATATGTAAACTCTATTTTACCTAGTAACATGGATCGTTTTCTACAAATGTACTATTATTGCCAATGTAATTGATGTCTTCCAAATGCAGATTTGAAGACTCGTACATATGAGAGTAAGAGACACGTCTCTATAGTTAATCATCATTAGTTAATATATTGATTATATAAATAACCACACACACACACACACACACACACATAGAGACATATATATAAGAATATTTATCTAATGATGATTTACCATCAACAATGTATCTCATGATCGAATCAATCTGACTGCATCTACAAACTTAACACTCCATCTTAGTTAGGGAGGACTGATATTGGAACACATTATGCTCTTGTGTATATGAAGAGATCATCTCAGTATGATATTCTTGGAATGACATATTTAAGGATATCAACATGAATTCATCAACTTAGATGTTATATTTCAATATAATTAGAAGTATGATTCAACTAGAAATATCAATCATATGATATTCATTATATGTATATTCTTTTGGTATGTGCCTGGCATCAAATCCTTGATGCCTACCAAAAGAATATGTTATATCCTAGAAGGATATGAGTTATCTGATTTTCGACACTCTGGGACAACAATTTAATATAGTCTATTAGATAACAAGAAATTACAATGTCATGGTCTCTATCATGATCTTCGACGCTCTGGGACAACAACTTAATGAAGTCTAACATGATACGTTCGTTATCATGATTTCTAGCACTTTGGGACAACTTAATGAGGTCTGTCATGATAATAGGTCTATATGATTTATAAGATCATCACCTTACAATGGTTACCTTCTGTTTATATATATCAATGAAAGATTGTCACCTTTCATTACATATCATATGTGAAATAGTAACCACCTCGAACCAAGTTAGAGGATGGTACGAAGGCTTTCACCTCAAATTTCTCTCTAAGAGAGAAGAATGCATTACAAGGAATTTCACTTAGAACTTCTCCTCATAGAGAAGATATCGTTCACAAAGGATTGCACCTAAAAAATTCTCCCTTTGAATAATGATCTTGGGAATTCATGTCGTGTAGTTACTCCCTTTGAGACTCTCTTCACCCAAGGATGCCTCTCAGACTCCCTTTGAATCTGATATTAATCTTTCAACCTTAAGATGACAAATCGGCCCATCAAATCACGTAGTCATACACATGTATTTTTAGACTCCCATTGAATATCAATCTTTTGAGCTCCTACATTGCCTTTGAAGAAGAGCCAAACTCCCTCTTAATGATAGAATACTCATTATCTCAATCATCAAGGATATTTGCTTCAAGAGTCTCACTTTATCCAACCTAATGAATTCTGGATCAAAGCTTCTTTGTGTCTGCAGATTGTTTAATGGCATGTGTAAAGTAGCAACCTTCTTTTCCTGCAAGAACATTCCAGACATAAAGGAAAAGATCAAGGCAAATAGCTAATATGTATAGAAACACAAATAGATAAATGTAATACTCAGATAAATGAAATACTTATCTGCACATAGATAGAACATCTCCCCACTAATGATGGTTCAAGTGGGAATGGAACATTGTTTGTCATTTTCCCTCCCCACAATGTGAAGTTCCTATTCTATATTTCCATGTGGCTATAATAATGTATTGGATTGACTCTTGATTAATTAAACTTTGCATGAGTTTTTGTGACAACTGCACCAATTTGTCAATACAAAGGGCATGACCAAGGTACATATATAATACATTGCCCAACTTTAGTTATGACCATTCTTGATTTCAAAATGATGGCACAAAGCGTCAAAGAATCAAATAGGGCCCATAAAATATGAATTGGAATAAAGTTCTCTCAAGCATATTGAAATATATATCATGCCATCTTATTTTGACAATGGATGGAGAACATTTAAAAAAAATTCCACTAAGATTCATTATGCTAGTAGATTTATTGAATTTCTTTAAAATCATGGTGGTCACAACTTGAATCTTGTTGTCATTTTGTGTAGTGCTAATATTGATGATGAAGTCACACATGCCATCTCTTTGGAAAACTGAAGATTAATCATCAAAAGGAGTTGGGAGTTGTGAAATCTATTATTTCCAATTCCTCTAGATTATATCTTCAAATGTCATTCTAAGCTCGTCTATGAGTCACAGGCTTCCTTGACAAATGATAGTGCGAGTTCAAGCTATAAATTCCCTAGGTTGCTGGGTGTGAGTAAGTTGAATCGTTGGAAAGCCTAATTATTATGAATTTGGGCTATGAAAACCATAAATTGGTGGGAAGCCTTATTATGCATCCCATTGTCAGAATTTCATGTGTACAATTAAATTTGTAGGTTTCTCAAACATAAGACATAGTTGTGAATCAGGGTGCCATCACACACATGCCAAATGGAATTCTGACATACATTACAACACTTGGTGAATTATCTCCTACTTATCAATTGATGAGCTTAAGGGGCTTTCTAATGAATGGTTCATAAGGCACACACTTGGTGAAGGTTTTGCAAATGGGGTTGCAAGCAGAGTGGGTTTAACCATGGAGGAAACTTTGTAGTTAAGCACGTTCAAGTTGGAGTATTACTGGGATGGGTGACTGACTGGGAAGTCCCGATGCTTCACCTTTGTGAGCATCACCTAGATCCAATGAGTGCTAAGTGTTCCATTAATTCTCATGAGAGATGGATTCGTGCTGAATCACTACTCATGAAATATGGGTCAATGAGTTTGACTCAAAAAGTACACAGTTAAATCCTGATAGCAATATCATAATGCATTACAGAGATTCTAAATGCATGTGTAAGATGATGCTCAATGAAAGAGAATCCCTTCACCTGTGGATGGCTCAGCTTTGCAAGAATGATAAATCCGAAAATGTTCAAGCGTTTGGACTTCAGTGGCTATCTCGTGAACGATGGGAAACCATTTAAGTCCAATGACTCCATTCTCTTCCACTATGCTAATTTAAGGTTGCGATTTATCTTCTTCAAACCATTGTTATGCTTGGTATCCATCTTTAGTAACTCGTTAGTAGATTTCGATAGTAACTGATCGTGTGGCAATTGGTTATGTGTAGCCCATGTTTAGATCTTTCAAATTGACAAATTGACCCATGTTCAGATCTTTCAAACTAATAAATTGCATTTATTGATCATACCTTCAAAGGAGGCACTGAACTGCACAAGAAATTTTTATCAAACCAAGCTCTCATATAGTCAAAGAATGACGTCTTTCAGAAAATACTTGATCCACTTTAACAGTGCTCTTATTTCTTCAACTACTTTAATAAGTTCTCTTAAATTTATATCTTTTGCAAGCATTATTTACTAATTGCTAGTTATTCTTTAATATTTATCATAATATCTTAGGCTTCCCTTATACCATGATAAGAACATCTATTGAAGTATGTTGAGAACTTTAGAAATTGAACTACTCTTTATTTTGATTCATACAACTTCACTTGTGTTGTTGTGGTTTGGTTTATTCACTTTTAAAGGCAATCACCGTTAAAGTATGTAACTCCTTCCAAATATGAAATGTCGTTCGATGCCATTCGATCCTTTAGTTTTACTGTCTTTGCACTAGAGACTCTTTATGACTCGAGTTCCTCCTTCGTTATGTAGGCCAATCCTAGTGTTGTTATCTCTGCGTAATTTTCTTTCAATCCCTCCAATAGTATGCCTTTGCTAGGTCCGTCCAACTGGACACCTCAACCACTTGCATTCGAGTTTGCAAATGCCACATATAATGGAAATTGGTTTACGATCACTCTTGTTTTTTGATCGATGTCTTCCTCCGTGTTCGCTATCCAGTCCACTATCCTTATTTCTTCGATTGCTCCATCGAAATTGTATTCCTATGTGGGAATCCACTTGGCACATAACATGAAGATTGTGTTTCCATGTTCGCTATGTAGTCCACTTTCCTTATTTCTTTGATTGCTCCATTGAAACTGTATTTCTATGTGGGAATCCACTTGGCAAATAACATGAAGATCGTGTTTGGCATATTCCATTTGTACCAATTCATATTTTGTTATTTGCCAACCTTTGTGGATATGGCCAAATGACTCTGCTCATAACACATATCCTCCAAACATAGAAAATCGTATTCAACTTCCTAATATCATTGTACAACTTCATTTTAGAAGAATATTTTATTCTCTTAAAGCGCTCATCAGCATAATGTAATGAACACACGACCACGCACAACCAAAAATAAACTTTAGCGCAACACTTCTATCGTTTAATGCATCAACTTATTTAGGTAATCTTCCCTAAAACAAGATGTTCCACTGTGCATAAAAATAGAGCTTTGCTTTTAAAAATTGGCACCTTAACATTCATCTCATATGTTCTGCGACAATTGTAAGATTTCGTCTACTTAATTAATTAAAAAAACTGAATCCATGTTTTGTACATTCGTGGCTCAAGCTGTTTATTTGGTTTCATCTGAATATATGAAATCTTTCATTCTATTCATTTGGAAGCTTTGGACCCAACACAATAGCTTTCATTGTGCCTGCCGAGTTATTTCCTTCCCAGCTATGGTCAACTTGTAATGGTATCTCTGCAGGCTCTGCAATTGGAGTAGTTGCCTTCATCTACATTGTCGAACCAGAGGTACTTCACACCTTGGGTGACCTCTTAATTCCCTTCTCAATTTATTAGTTCTTGTTATTGCCTTTGCATTATCATTTTCTCTCTTCTTACTTACATTTGCAGTCACAAACTAGCTTCGATAACATGTTGAGTAACATGGACCGTTTTTTGCAAATGTACTAACATTGCCAATGTAATTGTGTCTTCTAAATGCAGATTTGAAGACTCATAAATATGAGAGGAGGAGGCGTATCTCTTCATGAGACATGTCTCTATAGTTAATCATCATTAGTTAATATATTAATTACATAAATAACCATATATATAATATAATATATAAATAACCATATGTATAATATATATTATTATATATAATATAATAAATGTAATATATATATATATGGCCCATTCATGGGCCTGTTGGGGTTAATCAAACTTTGAAGAGGGCAATGATGTTTTGGGCACCTCTAGAGGTTGGGTGGATTAAGATTAACTTTGATGGGGCAGCCAAGGGAAACACGAGTGTTTCAGGGTGTGGGTGTGTGGCAAGAGACCACAAGGGCAACATTCTCGCTCTTGCAGCCAAACGTTTGCAGGATGGTACAAATAATACTGCAAAATGTTCTGTAGCTAGAGAGGTTTTGGTCTTAGGAGCAAAAATTGGTTGGAAACGAATTCATTTGGAAGGAGATTCAGAGATCATCATAAATGGCATTAAGAGAGGGAAGATGGAGACATGACACCTTGATAAATTTATCCAGCAAATAAAAGAATTGCTTTTGGAATTCGATGACTTTAAGGTTTCTCACTCATTTCGGGAAGGGAACAGGGTGGTGGACATGTTAGCCAACATGGGTGCTAATGTAGCATTGGGTCCACAAAATGAAATCTTTGAGGACCTACGTTACCTGGATTAGACCAAAGAGAGTATTATTGTTTGGCCATTAGACACATTAATTCTCACATGGTACTTATCATACCGGATTATTTTAAGGGGAAGGCATCATGATTCAGAGTTCCGATGACATTAAATCATTCCACAGTATGCAAAGATTTCCAATCTCCTGCTCAATCCCTCGTGCATGTCAGCTTGAGTGTTTTCCTGCCATGGTACGTTGTTCCAGAGAGTTCTAAGGCAAATGATTTCAATTAGAAAGCAGGTAAAGTTCATTTGTTTCCTATTGTGACAGAAATGGAGGCAAACTTCGCTTTGGGCTTGGATTCTTAGATGCAGAGCTACAAAGGCAAGATTACCACGCGGCGTCTTAAACACATATTAGTTTTTGACGACTTGGCCTTTATGGAGGGAGTGCAACAAATGTTAGGGCCAGAATACTTGAACGTATTCTAGAAGAGGAGATCAAATCTGGATGTGGCATTGGTGTTTGTTGCGCTCGCGTTGATGGTTAGGGAATCAAAGGAAGAGGTCTGCCGTGTTGTTGTTGCATGTGTGTAGGCAGTGGCTTCTGGGCTTGGAGGACATAATTGAGAGAGCTGTTCTAGGTGTAGTATTGAGATGGGAATAGAGCCTTGGAGGCTAATTGGTGGAGGGGACTCTTCAACTCAACCATTGGTTGTGTGGCTTTCCTCAAATCTGTAAGGTGCCCATATCCCCAAAGTAGAACAAGGGTAGAAAAAGGTAGTGTAGCTCTCGACTGAGAAAATTTGGGCATCGGTGGAGAATGAACAAGGCTTCATGAAGGCCACATCGAGAAAGAGCACGCTTGCTCCAGGGCAACAATTACGCCACCAAATAGCAAAGAAGAGCCACTTGAAGGAGGGAGTGTCCACATCAAAGGAGTTTGGGTGGATGCCTCGTTGCTCGTCGAAGAAGGGGAGGGAAGTGGAAAATGTCGTCGACGGAGGCAGGGGAATTTGATGGACGACCATTCAACACCAACCTTTACTCGAGAGGAAGCTACCCGTTGGTTCAAGGAGTAACAAATACCAGACGGTGGTGATGTTGGTGCATACAAGCAGATGTCCTGTTTTGTCTATTTTGTCCATCTTAGTATATGGGATGGGTGGTCTTATCTTCTTCAGAGTGTACATACTCTGAATTTTTGTTTAATGGCATGGGTATGGCTAGGTTATGGGTAGTTAAGGTAGAAATGCATGTAGCCATACGAATTTACTGTAACTCTCTTTTTATCAATATGATACAAAATGTTACTTATCAAAATAAATAAATATTATATATATATATTATAATATATATCTAATGATGATTTACCATCAATAATTATCTCATGATCGAATCAATCTAACTGTAACTACAAACTTAACATATTTAAGGGTTTCATGTTAATGCAATATTCATTTCTTTTTAAACAATTTCATGGTATTAGAGTGGTGAGGGTTTTGGGCGAATTTCTTTGAGGGTTGAAAATTTAAATTTTATTTTAATCACTATATTTTTGGAGTTTGTCAATAAACTCTATTAGGGCTTAATTGCAAAATCTGTGGGTGTCTAAATTCGTGACTTAAACTCACGCAAGTTTTTCCTTGTATGTTCACGTATTTTGGTGCCATGTATTCAACTCACAACCGTGATTTTCGACAATAAAGAATGCATAATTTTCAACTTGCGCTCCCTATTGTTGTCTCTTAGCAAAGCAGGTGAGACCCAAGTTTCCTTGCCTTTTTTTGGCTATGTCAACAACATTGTGAATTGGGAAGTGACGTTTGTGAAAACAAAAAAACCCTGCCACATTAGTGGTATTTTCTATCGAAAAAAGCCCAACACCCAATTTGTAACTTGCACCCAATTTGTGCCAACTTAGCAACCACAACCACAAAAGACAAACGATTTTTTTTTGTTTCAAGCCCACAATTCAGCAATCTTATTAGGCATTATTTGTTATAGAGTAATTTGATGATTTTTTTGACATTCGTCAAAATTGCTCTTTATGAAATTAATTTTTGATATTTTTCCAATCAAGCCCTACTCCATTTTTTTGAGTTTTATGTCCCTAAGTTTTTAACCCTAACTTTGATTAGGGTTTTATGATATTTTAAAAAAAATGATTATTTTGCAAGTTCATCCCATTTTTTTTTTTTTTGCAATGTGTTCTATTTGCCTCAGTTTTTGAGTTAGTTCTAAAAGTTCATCCAATTTTACTTTTTTCCAGTGTGTTCTATTCGCCTTAATTTCCAAGCCTTCACTAGGTTGACCTGCAACCTTCATATTTGTGATGGTAACTTGAGCAACATTATGTTGGAAGGGAATCAATGATTTAAAGGCCATAGTTGCAAAACCTAGAAGTAGTGCATGATGGCGACATTTGAATATTGTTGTCTTGATAAATATCGTTTTGGGTATAGAGGCACGTCCTACTCAAGTTTAGACAATTTAGGACAAATGGGATGGACTTAATTGGGAAGTTGTCATGCTAGTCAAGCTTTCTAGTACATATGATTAGCTCCCTCAGGTGCCTTCTAGTAAAATAGCTAAAGAAATCTTGGGACATCTTGAACGATGTTTATGAGATGTTCGAGAAGTGCTGTGCTTTCTTTATGAAGAATTTGTTGTCTTCTATCATGATGGATGAGAAGACATCTCCAAGCAAATATGCTATAGTTTAAGGATCTATGTGACCTAGAGGTCATTGGTTGCAAGATGGAGGAAGAAGATATGATAGTGACCACGATGAAAAACCTAGCCTGATCCTATGAGTACTTGCATAGATACGCTCAATATCATTTCTACTAGTGTTGCCCAAACCTTCTGTGATCTTTGCAACAAGCTTTTGCAGCGGTATAGATGGAAGCAATTATTTGGAAGTCATGCTAGCTCCTCTTTTGAATAGGTGGCCTTTACTGCTAAAGCCTCCAACAAGAATAAAGGTAAGCCTCAATCAACCCAATAGAAAGGGTCAGGTAAACCTTTGACTTCTTTTAAGAAGAAGAGTGTGAAGTCCAATTATTGTCACCAGTATAGTCACCTGAAGATAGATTGCAAGAAGTGGTTGGCCATTGCCTAGTCTTCACAAAAAAGGGTCTCAGCTTTCAGCCCAAGTTGCTTTGTATTTTGATTAGAAACAGCTTACCTCCTATGTGTTCATGGCTAAATGCCCATCAAATCATGACACATCCTTAACTTGGTACATTAACCCTGGTGCCTCTTGACATGTCACACATCGTTGGGATTGGTTCACATAGTTCAAACCTTTCTTTGATTCAATTATTTTGGGAAGAGTAGAGGAGTATATAGTTTTTGGTAAAGGAAGTGTACAAATTTCATTTTGTGGGAGGGATATGACATTTCTCAATGTGTACTTTGTTCCAAGCATGAAGCTCATTCTATTGTTAGTCAGTTAGATAATGTTTAACTCACCTCAGCGGGATATTGTTTTTAGTGCGCACAAATGTACTATTGTTGATAAGAGTCATATTACAATTGTAGTTGGTCTTGAGGATCATGGTCTATACAAACTCATTGATATAGGTGATTCTCTAGACCAGGCCATGGAAGCTAAAAGTACTTCCATAAACAATCTTTGGCATTAACAATATGGGTGTATAAATATCCCCTATCTTGCTCAGTTGGTGAGAGATACACTAGTTGTTGGCCTACCTATGTGTGAGACACAAAATTATGAGGTTTGCGAAGCATGTCAGGTTGGGAAGCATCATCAGACTCTTTTTCAGATGGTGATGGTTGGAGGGCATTCGAGCCTTGTAGTTACCATGTAGATGTTTGTGGACCCATAAATACTCCATCAGTTATAGGACGCATGCATTTCTCTTGCTTGTTGATGATTTTAGCTGGAAAATGTGGGTGTTTTTTTTTCAACATAAATTAGAGGTTTTCAGTGTGTTTTAGAAGTTCAAGGCCTTAGTGGAAAAAGAGTCCAATTGTTAGATTGTCACTCTTAGGTCTAACAATGTTGGAGAATTTTGTTCCTTTGAGGTTTTTGATATCTTTGTATCACATAGGATTAAGCATCAACTTACTACACCTTACACCACACAATAAAATGGTTTTTTCAGCTTAGGAATCGTACAATGATTGAGATGGCTCGATTAATGTTGGAGCATTACAATGTTCCAAAGAAGTTTTGGGTAGTCACAATTTTTACAACTGTTTATTGTCTAAATTTGTCTCCCTTACAAATTTGTTTAAGAAGATGACTCTAGAGGAACCTTGGTTTGGACCAAAGCCCAAAATCAGTAATCTGAAGGTTTTTGGCTCTATACCATATGTTTGGATTTTGGATGCGAAGCACACCAATTTGGATTTCAAAACTCAACGATTGATGTTCACAGGATGTAGTGATACACAAGGGTTATTGATTGATTGATGTTGACATAGATTGTCTCATATTCAGTTGAGATGTGTTTGACGAAGACCAAGGTCCATTTTGACCTCCATTTTCTAGTCCAAAAGATCAATCTCCACAGGCTACAAAGATGGATGTTTGTCTTTCATTTGGTTCTCTTGAAAGGAGGGATTTAGTTGACAATTTGCAACCAGCTCCTTCACAAGATATTCAAATTTACATCTTGTGATTCCAGGTCCCATCCTATTGTTCCTATTGCAACAGATTTTGGTTCTTCTACACTTCGGTTAAAGTGGTGGGCCAAGACCATTGGTGATCTTCATGATGATGAGTTAGTTGAGGGTAGATTTTCCTGAAATAAGAGCAAGCAACATACCACATTGAATTTTGCTCTTATGACCAGTATTCATGGCATTTTTGTGCCCCATACTTATTCAAAGGTCAATATACTCGAGTAGGAACAAGCAATGACAGCTGAATATTAAACATCAAAGTCTCATGCAAAACAACACTTAGGGTTTTGTTTGATCTTCCACCAAGGAAGAAACTCATTGGCTGCAAATGGGTCTATAAGGTCTAGTATAAGGGTGATGGTACACTTGATAAGTACAATGGACGGTTGGTAGCTAAAGGGTTATCACAAAGGCAAGGCATTGACTACTGCCAAAAAGAGTACCATTCGTCTTGTCCTAGCCCTTTCAGCTCAGTTTGTTTGGTGCATCCATCGGATAGATGCCAACAGTGCTTTTTTGGTGATTTGTAGGAAGAGGTGTACATGACACAACCTCTAGGTTTTCAGCATTCAGGTAAGGAATATCAAGTCTGCAAATTGGTGAAAGTTCTCTATGGCCACAAATAGGTACCCTGTGCATGGTACATCAAGATTGATAAGTTTTTGATTGATCAAGGGTTTCAGCGCAACCGTTCTGGTTCTAATTTTTATGTCAGGCATGCTAGCAGTGAGATTCTTGTTCTTGTTATGTATGCTGATTATTGATCATTACTGTAGTGAAACATATTTGGTTGAGCTCGCCAAATAGAAATTTGTGCCAGACATTTGACATAATGAATTTGGGACTTCTCCATTATTGTCTTGGTGTAGAAGTTCGGTAGACAGATACTTCCATTTTCATATCTCAGTCAAAGTATGCCAAAACTTTGTTAGACAAATTTTAGATGCAGGAATGCAATCCCATCTCTACACCTCTATAGAAAGGGTCTCAGCTAATTCAGATTGACCAGTGGAGAATGAGTCAACATTTAGGCAACTAGTGAGCAGCCTTGTCTATCTCACCGCCACTACACCTAACACCAGCTATGCCGTTAGTCACATTTCTCGATTCATGACAACCCTTAAGCTTGAACTTTGGGTTATTGCGAATCATGTGCCGTGATATGTGAAGGGCACTCCTGAGTTTTGCATTCTGTATTGCAGAAATCAAGATCCTCAGCTCATTGGTTACAGACTTAGATTGGGGAGGTTTTATTGATGATTGGAAACCTCTTTCTAGGTATGGTTGCAGTTTGGGCACAGGTGCAATCACATGGGACCACCAAGAAGCAACGGGTAGTATCACTCTCATCTACTAAAGCTGAATACAAAGGAACAATTAAGGCCGCTTGTGAGGCAATTTGGCTTCAACAGATGCTTGCTTATTTGTATATGCCTCAAGCATGCCCTACTCCCCTGTTCTATGATAATGAGGGAGTTTTGAAGTTAGCCAAGAAATCCAGTCTTCCATAAATGGAAAAAGCATGTAGACTTTCATTGTCACTTCATCTGCTAGCTTGTTGAAGATGGAAACATGATGTTTCTATATTTACGCATTGAGAACAGCACTGCAGACATCCTCACTAAGTCTTTCAATCCAGAAAAGTTTCTCAAGTTTAGGTGGCAACTTGGTGTAGTTTATAGAATGTGACCATTAAGTAGGGGTATTAGAATATTTGAATATTTTTAGCATCCTAGGTTCTTGCTATTTTTAGCCAGTTCTAGAATCTTAGTTAATTGTCATTTAAGTCTTTCAATCCAGAAAAGTTTCTCAAGTTTAGGTGGCAACTTGGTGTAGTTTATAGAATGTGACCATTAAGTAGGGGTATTAGAATATTTGAATATTTTTAGCATCCTAGGTTCTTGCTATTTTTAGCCAGTTCTAGAATCTTAGTTAATTGTCATTTAGGCTATCTTTTTAGTTTTCTTAATATAGCCTATATTTAGATGTTGTTTTTATTTAGACAACTTTGTTATTGTTATTATTAATGTTTGTAAACTCTATTTAAGAGTTCATTGTTAATGCAATATTCATTCTGTTCTTAACAAATTCAGAAATTCCAGGTTTCAGTTGGTTTGCAGATGTTTCCAGTTTCACTTATTTTGGTTGTGGTATTTTAAAAATATTTTACAGCTTGGTGTGATATTCAAAATTTGTGTCAAGTGTTAGATTTTGGTTTGTGACAAATTATGAGCATTATACTAAGATGATTTTAGAATGTAAATTTTGTTGAGATTTTAGTATGAAATATTTTATTGTATTTTTGACCAATTTTAGGTAGGCTACACCTTTAAGTTAGTGCTGCTATTTATATCTCGAGGATGTGCCTATCCAGTATTAATTTTTTTTTCTCATTTCTGTGTAACCATACAACATTAGGGATTGGTTACTTTGATAATATTAGTTGATTTCTTACAGACATCTTGCCATGTAGTTGGGTAATATTGTTTTATCAATTTGCTGGTTAGTTTTATATTTGTTGAAACTTGATCTTAATAGTTTTCAGTGCAGTTGCTGCTGTCTGAACTAGAGACTTGATATATAACTTAGGAATTAATGCTTGGATTGTTAAAATGGATAAGTTGTTTGTTTAAGTTTGACAGGCTAATCTGCAAGACAGCAGTAGATTATTTTCAATTTTCAGCATTAATATTTCTAATGCTATTAAGTTGGAGCTAGTTTCAAGAACGTTTTAATCTCATTGGAGCTGTGTTGGAGCCAGAGAAGACTCAATTGCTTTCTGGAATGCTGCTATTAGACTTTAATGAAACGGAAGAGCAAAATGGCAGTCTTCATATTACTAGGAATAAGTTGATAACAATGAAGGTTCAAGAACTTCGTTAGATATCTGTAACAGAGAACTTGGAAGGTTAGAAAAATTGCCTAGGTAGTACTAGAATGGAAGAATAGAGGTTTGAATTGAGTCAAAGAGGGAATCAAAGGTGCGGGTAGCTGCATTGAATCCTTCAAGAAGTTGAGCTGCCAGAAAGCCAAGGAATTATGAAATTTGAAACCCACTCATAAACTATAAACTAAATTTGAATCATCATGGGAGGCTAAGTGTGTTGCACAAAGGTCCTCGCAAAGTGCTGGGGTTAGGAAAATTCAGGCTAAACAAAAATTTGAAACGCTCTGTATGATATGTTAGATTTAAACAGTTAAGCATGAACAAGACTCTTGGAACACAGAAGGAGGAGAAGCAACACAAGTGTGATAGTATACCATTGGCACTAAAGAAGCAAATGCCAAAGTGAGCACAAAATACAATGGGAAATTACAAAGATATGCAATTTCACTTATCATTGAGCGGAGTGATGAAACACTCAAAAGCTTTAGCTTGACTTGTAGGCTTTGAGTTGTTGGAGGTTGCAAGGGAGAAGTATTTCCATGATTGTCATGTCCCCTTTTGATTAAAATTGGATTTTGGAGAACATGAATCCATTTATTCATCCATGGGTTAATTGGACAAGGTTAAGGAAAATTAGTAATTAATAGTATATACTGAAAGGACATTTGGATATGAAATTAAATTTTTAGAATCACATAGTAGGTTATTCGAATTTGTTTCATTTTGGGAAATTTATTTGAGGATGAATTTTAGAAAGTTTCTACTGTTACAATTGGAGGAGAAGCTTTGATAACATAATGACATTTTGGAAACTGTAATAATCAAATTAGGAGGAATTTAAAAGGAGGGAGTTTGAATTTGAACTTATGCCATTTTGGGAAAGTTGTTACCGAATGAATTTTAGAAAGTTTCTATTGTTACAAGTGGCAGAGAATCTTCAATAAGTCAGTTACAAGCTTTTTGCGATTGTCATATCATTAAATGAGCAGGAATTTAAAGGAGACAGTTCAAATTTGGGCGCCAAAACATTGCATGCATGATGGATACAAATATTGCAATTTTGGTAATTTTGGAGTTTGCTGATTTTCAATTTTCTTCTCTACATGGGCAGATTTGTAAGAAGCTTCTGAGTGCATGAAATCCTGTTAGAGAAAGCTTGTGGACGGAAACTCATGAGCATTGTATGAGCAAAGGACAGAAACCCTTGTTCTTATAGAGCATTCCCTTTTAGAGATTGCATTTGAGTGAAGGAAACTAGGTAGATTGTTGGTTGCTTCCTATCCAGTTTCCAAGTTTACTTAGGGTGTTGTTTAGATTGCTTTTCAAGCACAGTTTCCTGATATGTATATTGTGTGAGGCTTATGGACATGTTACAGCAGTATGCTGCTGTTATTGAGTCTGTAATCAGGACTATGTATTATTATTTTGATTTGATGACCAAACTATTTCAGTTGGAAAAGTTAGGAGTAGATGGGGTATTGTTATTTTGGCATAGTTTGGCGAGTTGGGTCTAGAAGTTTGATGTGTGAAGCTATTATCTGGTTTGCTGTTATAAATCTGATTTTCAGACCTCTTATATTAAGAATATCAGTTTTCCACATTCCATTTGATTTATTTTTAGTGTTTCTGTTTTCAATTGTGTCAAATTTTTGAATCAACATTTCGGATCACACAGTGTGATCCATCATCAGGATGAAGAACCACGGTAAGAGAGCTCCAGAAGGGAAGTAACTAGTTGCAGATCTAGCTAGGATAAACAGAGCAAGAGAAGGATAGGGTACATGCAAAGCAAGTAGGCTGAAGGAGGGAAAAACAAGATGGGGACAATGGGGAGGAGGAGAAAATACCTAGAAGGCCACAAAGCAGGGAAAAAAAAAGAACCAATAATGTTGTTCCATGCCAGAAATCAATACAATAATGTTTATGTAGAGTTAACTAGTTAGCTAAATGTTTTCCTTGCATGGTTTAACATTTTTAAATTAGTTTTTCAGATCTGAATAATATTTCTGGTTTTTTGAGGATAAGGACATTACAATGACAGCATTGACTTTTGTAGAATCAACCTCAATACATGGTCAAAGAGACACTGCATCGTAGTAGTTTGTTAGAATCTACTAAGAAACACACTTCTTTGAATTCAAGTGAACCTTATATTCTTTGAGTTCTTGAACATTATGAAATTGTAGGATGTTTAGCTCATTCTAGCCTTGACCAATATGTCATATGTTATATATATATATATATATATATATATATATAGTGATATAATAATGGAGTATGTATGAATGATGATGTCATAGATGTTCGAAAGGTGCCTCTTATGCCCTTCAACTTGAAGGGCATAACTTGATAACACAATGTACTTTATGATTTGTTCATAGTTACACTGCCCTGGGGGATTGGAGGATGACAAAACGAGGGGACAAGTTTCTGGGACATGGGGACAAATGGGCCTTAATTTGGGGACGGTGGCAGAGGATCCAAGGGGGTTGTATATCCTATACATATGGTACTTAAAATGCTAGATATGAAAAGACGTATTGCAATATTGGAACATCGAACATTGAACATAAATAGTCAAATCAGCAAATACTTAACACTAGGATGTCCCCCCATCCTTGGCGGAGGTGGCAAAATATGGTGGCATCGTTGGGGATGGAGCAAAAAGGCGGGGGGGGGACACGTCTCCATGTTACTATGGATTTTTCAATTTTTTTTTTAAAATCTTGAGGTGCTATTTGGATTTGATTGTATTTGAAGAATGCATTTGTCTTGTTTTAGACTTGACTATGATGTCCATATTGGGCAAGGAAGGGATCATCCTTGTGGTATGTGGGCACTCGGAACCCTTTGCTTTGTCGACTATTCCAATGTTGGAGATCTAATGAAACTAATTGATGGTGTTGATGAAGCCTGCCCTAATTTCTTTTAATTCCTCTTTGACTAGGAGGGTAATGTTGTCTTGTGAAAGCACACATGCCCCATTACAAATGGGGACAAGCACATGTGGCCTATTACAAATGAGAACCCCCACTTTTTGCTTACGATTGAGTAGTAATTCCCTCAGATAGCCTAAGTCTGGTAGTCATTCTATAAGTTCCAGGTCAATGAGATGGGTTTGAGCAACTTTTAGAGCAAGTCATGCCTACTTAAGGGTCAAGCCTGATAGTGTTTTGGTTGCTGCAATTGTTACATCAATGGTTGTGTGTATCAAACTTCGTAATCTCTTTCTTGTTGATGTTGCTTTTGTTTATAAGTTTGTGTTTGCAGAATGACAATGAACTGTTCTTCAATCCTCTGTTGTATGCTATGGTTATGCTGAACCGTGCTTTCATTTCCTGCTTCCTGCAAAGGTTAAGCTGTATGGTTCTAATATTATCTGTAACCTTTGATGCTGTAGTTGGAGTGGATTTTTGTTATGCCTTAATGTTCGTGTTCATGGAGCAGCTGTATTGCTGTTGCCAACACATAATACCACCCTGTCCTCCACTTCATTGCGGGAGTCTTCGCATTTGATGCTTCAGATGTCTTGAAGATGTAATGAGACAATTCTGTAACCATTGCCAACCATTCTAATGTTGTTTGGAGTGCAAGCATTGTGTGGTTAATGAATCTGATTGGTATTCCCTTTTTTTGGAATTGAAATGCTCAAGTTCAGTATGCGTGGGGCCTCTCTATTGTGAGTATTGTGTATGCCAGTCTTGATTCTGGAATTCGGATTGATTGGAAAAACGATTTGATTTGATCATCATGCATCTATTCTGTCTGGAGTAAAGGATAGTTTTGCTAATGTTATTCAGCAGTATAATGTTATGTGAAATCATCTTGGTACTAGTTTTGTATATGTTATCTTTGATTCAAAAAGAGCAGTTTATTTTCTGGAGATGTCTAATCGTATGACACAATGCTAGTGTCCGTTATGTGATAACAGTCTTGGTGAAGAAGTCATTCTTCTGACTAAGCTTGTGAAGCTTTGTATTGAATCACTTGATTATTCAATAAAAGAGCTACTTTGAATGTAGCTGGGCTTTTTCCCCCAGGCTGGAAGGTATTCCCAGGATAAAATTGTAGTGTTGTTTTGATCTTTGTGTTTTTTAGAGTTACTGCTTATTGCATCTATATGTTCTTCTGGTTCTAAATTTTACCTGGTATCAGAGCAGGTCTAAGGAAAAGATCCAGAACGAGAACCCTTTAAGCTTCAAATTATTCTACACTCAATCAAGAACATGATGTTATCTAGGTAAGAATGTTAATAGTCCTCACAATTGTGGAAGTAGAGGAAAATAATTTTTTAGAGCTGATTTATTCTGACTTATGGACCTATGTCTGTCGCTTCTTTAAGTGGTTTTTGGCATAGTTGGCAAACTCGCAAAAGCCAAAAACTTCCCAAGGTCTGAAAAATAAGGGGAAACTCGGCCAGTTTTCAGCAAAAGCTCGGCAACTTAAAAAATTGCTTAAATTTAATTAGAAATGCATTTTTTTGTAAAATTCAATGAGAAGATACATCCAATGAGTCAATAAATGAGAACACAAAACTAACAAGCTTAGTCTAGATATATTTAAACACAAAGTAGGTACAAAATTGCATTCTCCTGAGGAAGACTCATGGCTGGAAGCAAAATAGTAAATAATTTATGTAAAACTAAAAATAAATACATCATTTCAATTACATCTTCCTCTTCTCAGTTCTAATAAAAACTAAGGGAGAGATAGAACTAGAGGGTCTGATCTTAGAAGTCTGCGCTGGCCATGATTTCCTTCTTGCTCAGTATGTCTAACTCAGTTTGTGGCTTGTCCTTAATCCTAGATATAGCTCTGCCGCTGGCGTCTCCTGGCATTAGCAGTTACTACTCATTCAACTCAATGTCCTCCATAGCCTACCTCTTCAAATCATTGATGTCATCCGCTCCAAACATGCTGCAAATGTGCTTCAAACCCGCCTCAGTTCACTTCAAATTGATCGAAATCAGTTTGCAAGTGTTTGGAAGACTTTTGCCCGCTCAACACAATACAAGTGAAGAAATGAGAAATGAAACTGATTTGGGCCGTTTTTTTGCCTTTAACTGTTGTTATAAAACTACGACTAAACAAAAACTCAGCAAGTACTAGACAAGTTCTTGCCAAAAATTTTGCAAGTTTTTGGTGCTAGTAAAAGTCATAAAAACTCGCCAAGCCAGAAAACTCGGTCAATTTTTGCAACTAGGAGAGTACCCCGCCAGTAGTACATCTATGGTTTTTGATACTAGTTTACTTTTATTGTTGATGTTTGGTAGCTTCAGTCGGATGAACCTATGACTTATTAAAATTACATATGAGATATAAGTTTATTATATGAGAGAATTTAATATAATAATGATACATATGTATAAATATAACTATGATTATATTTATTATTATATTAATTGTCAAATTGACGAATAGACATGTCCCATGAGGGGACATTTCTCTTCTTAGCCTTTGCTCATTATAAATAAGAGGTCGCTGCCATTTGGAAAACACATACCAAACATGATGGCAGTGCTTAGTACATTTACAAGTGTCCTTGAAAAAACATGGTATCAGAGCAGGTCGTTTGTTGAGAATATTTGAAAGAATTATATAATTTAATTGAACAATGCCTTTAGCTTCCAATGTGGTAATAGGATGTGTTGAAGGATGATCCAAGCTTGTTCATGAATGAACAAATTACAAACTTTAATGGAATCTGAGCCACAATACAATTGTGACACGATTAAGCTATACTAACAAGCTTGCAATATTTGCGAATCTTGCTCAAGTGTGGAATACATCTTCCTATGCAATATATTGGGTAATATGAATCACATCCTATTCTTGTCAGAATTTCAGTTTTTGACGGACTATATGTCTTATATGAGCTTCAACAATTACGATCTCTGATGGGGCCAAGCAAGTTGCACTATTATGCAACAAATATTTGGTATCACATACTTTGTGAGTGGAGGGAAGGTCAACTTAATGTAAGTTGTGTTTGGGGAATCATAGGTTGCTAATCTATAAAGAATTAAAAAATGGACGATAGATCGGTGGTTACATAGTGCTCAACAATGGTGGGTCAAGGTTTTTGTACAGGTTGTTGCATGTATCAAGTTCTGCAGTGATTTTTGAAGTTTCAGCTCGGGTTGAGTGGTGCTGAAGGTTGGATTGCAGTTTTGGTGGAGTCGCTTTTGTGAGATGATCTATGTCCTTGTCCACGATTGTGTTTCATGTCTTTGATGCCTTTGTTTAAGTTTGTGTGGATGCTCCAAGTCTTTTCCATGGGATTTGTGTAGGAGGTGATCCACAATGAGTATGTGAAGACGTGCATGTTCACCGTGACGGGCGTCTGAATTGATTGGTTCCCTCACAAACCCACATGACATAAGAGGGAAGAAAATGATATCATTGTAATATGTGATTCAAAGACCTAGGAAATAGGTTTTTAAATTATTAACAAGAAACTTCCCTCATGACCAGCTGAATGTGGTCTCCATCGATATACAAGTGTTGGAGCTGCAATGGCATGCAAGAGTGAGAACAAGCCGTTCATGGCAATGAGATCCATCACGAATTTGGCAGGAGGGATTGCTATTGGAAATGACATGATTGTAATTAGTAATTTATGACCAAACCATGCTTGTAAGATTAGGGATTTAGCGAGATTTGATAAAGTGGATAAGGATTTACACGAAAAATTATATAGGAAGAAAACAATATGGTAAATACATTAATGAGAGAGAATCTACGTGAAATTGGTGATCGAATCGGCATAACCATTGATGGTTTTGAATATTGAAAGTTACCTTATTTTTGTTCATTGACATGTATTATCAAGTTGATGGGAGCTGAAGATTTTATCAATGGCTAAAATCAAAGCAATACCAGTTTGTGTGACAAAGGTGGCCACAACTCTCATAATTCATCCATTGGTTGTTGACAATTGCCAAAACAACTTCAAGTGTATGTATTTATAGTCACGACTGTCATGTCCAATAATCTGGACTTTACCGTGGTTGGTGGCATACAAAACGCTTCAAAATTCTGATATATAATTATGTGGGCCATTGTGCTGATAGAGTTGAGAAATATTGACGATAGAACTCCATCGACACTGAAGAATATACACATAAATGGTCAAAGGAAGATAAAAGGCATGTTATTGGTCTCGAAAGGAAAATATGGAAAAGATATATTAAATCTTACAATGAGAAGGGTCATCGTCTCATTAAAGGACAATGAACATGGTAATAATAAAGTGGTGCATAAGATAGACAAGGGTTAGTTATCGGTTTTGGGTGCCGATCCCATTAAGGTAAGTATATGTTTGTTCCTTTCATTATTGGATTTTTAGAATATTGTTTAAGGGATGTGTCATCATTAATAATTATTTCTTAGTTATATTATATGAGATAGTGTAATGGAAAATATATGGTGACTATATTCGTATAAAAGCTAAATATATTTTCTAAATAATATGTTATGAATATAAATGAAATTGGTTACCTTAGAGTTTTATATGTGATAATAATAAAGGAAATAATATATTGAAAATATAGATCATTGTATATATATAGAAAATGAAAGATATATGCTCAAAGTGTATACATTTATCTATATTAGATTGGGATGGTCTTATATTATTATGCAAAATTATTATCCTGGAGTATTATCTCTTATCCATATTTCTATATGAGCTATGTGCCTTGATTTTTTCCTCCGAGAATATTACTGCAAGAAGAGGGAGATTGAGATTTAGAGGGAGCTTGGCATTTCATTAGAGGCAACTTTGAAAGAGAGGGAGCGTTTAGAGGATGTGATTCAGTCAACCTTCGGTGATCTCGGTCTTATTGATTCAAAGGGAGTAAACCATGTTGAGATGGATTCTCTAGTGATCAATAAAATGTTGTATGTGATTTTAATGGGCCTACCCCTTGTGTACATCATGAGGAAGTGGTGACTTCCAAATGGCGCCACTTGTATTTGCAGCAGATATTGAAAGGTGATGCTTTTGCAATAACTTAATTTTCTATTACGAAGGATATCTTTCGATAGCTATGTAGATCATGATAGATTATACTTTGCATGTTGGATGTTTATATGGTAAGCATTATGAGAATGCGTGTGCACATACCTTATAAACATTTTTGAGTAAATGGTGAATGTAATGCAAATTGATGTTCCAGAGGCCATTACACAGAGTACTTGGTGAATATCATGCAACTTGATGTTTTGGACACCATTACTCATAGTACTTGGTGAATATCTTGCATCTCAACATTTTGAAGGCCATTACTCAAAGAGTATTTGGTGAATATCATATATTGTTATTTTGGAGACTAGTACTCAAATGTGATATCAAAATGGTGAATATCATATGTTGATATCCTAGAGACCATTGCCTTATTGAGTACATGGTGAATATCAAGTGTTGATAATCTGGAGACCATTACTCAAAGTTTTGGTGAATATAATATGTTGATATTCTGAAGGCCAATACTCTTGATATCATGTGTGATATCAAAATGGTGATTATCTTCTGATCAAAGATATCTTTAAAATTTGCCATACCTAATATTACCAATGGTGTAATACGTGTCATGTGTATATCATCCCTAGCTAAGAGAGTTTTGATGTTTGGTAGCTTTAGTCGGATAAACCTATGACTATATAAAATTACATATGAGATATAAGTTTATTATATGAGGGATATATATATATATATATATATATCCCATGAAGGGACATGTCTCTTCTTAGCCTTTGCTCATTATAAATAACAGGTCGCTGCCATTTGGAAAACACATACCAAACATGATGGCAGTGCTTAGTACATTTGCAACAGTTCTTGAAAAAACAACATTTATTGATGACTTTTCACGCAAGACCTGGGATTTATTTCCTGGAATCTGAATAGTCTGACGAAGTGCTGTCTAGATTTAAATAGTTCGAAGCTCAAGTTGAGAAATTCTCTGAAAAAAAGATCCAAGTCTTAACATTGGAATATACTTCTGGTGTCTTTCGAAAATGCAACGAAAGCCATGATCCATATGAAGGTCTAGAAACCTTTATCTGGGCAGAATCTTAAAGAACAACTTTTTATCTTTTAACATTATAGTCCACATCAAATTTTAGATAATATGACTCAGAAAGAGGCATTCGTAGGTATCAAACTAGAAGTTAGTCATTTCAGAATTTCTGGGTGTCCAGTTTTCATTCATGTACCTAAAGATAGAAGGTCTAAGTTAGAACCTTCAGACAGGAAGGTAACTTTTGTTGGGTATAGGGAGTCTTCCAAAGCCTACAAGGTCTACATTCTATGACAAAAGTAAATTGAAATTAGCAAAGATGTGTAATTTGAAGATGTAGCTTTCAAAAGATCTAAATAAACTTTCATGGAAATTGATAGAGAACAAAGGAGGAGATCCAGAGACTTTTTAAGATATTGATATTGCTGCCCTTGATTCCCCTTCTGAGATTTAGAGGGAGACTTTCGAATTAGGAGATCCTAATGATCCTGCTGTTGGACCAAGTAATGTTTCATTTGACAAAAAGAGACCTTTGTGGGCTTGACATACTATGCAAGAGGTTGAAAAATATGCAGCACCTCGTGGTATTTACAGAGAAAGTGAAAGACCTCGTAAGTTTGTAGGTTATTGTGCTTTAATGAGTCATATTATTGAATTTGAGCCTTCAAGTTTTGAGAGACTTCAAATCATCTAGGTTGGAAAGATGCCATGATAGAAGAGTATCAGTCTATCATCAAGAATGATGTTTTGGATATTGTCCCAAGGCCTTGAGAAAAGTTTGTTCTATCTTCTAAGTGGCTGTTCAAATTAAGCATGCAACTGTTGGAAGTGTTGAAAAATATAAAGCTAGATATGTGGCAAGAGGGTTTACACAAAAGGAAGGTGGAGACTACAAGGAGACATTTGCTCTTGTAGCTCGGTATACTTCTATCAGAACTATCATTGTTATTGCAACTGTTAAAAGTTGGAAATTACATTAAATGGATGCAAAGACAACATTCTTGATACTGTAAGTGAAGAAGAGGCCATATGGTTTTGTGAATTCATGAGAAGAAATGACATGTATGTAGATAGAAAAAAGCTTTGTATGGCATTAAACAAGCTCCGTGTGCATGGTATTAAAGGATTGATCACTATTTATTGAGCTGGGTTTCTTAAAAAAATGTAGATCCAAATCTACCACATTCTTGAATGGTGTAATCAAAGATGTATTTATTGAGTAGCCATATGGTTTTGTGATTCATGAGAAGGAATGACATGTATGATTGAAAAAAGACTTTGGATGACTGTAAACAAGCTCCGTGTGCATGGTATTAAAGGATTGATCACTATTTATTGAGCTGGGTTTCTTAAAAAAATGTAGATCCAAATCTACCACATTCTTGAATGGTGTAATCAAAGATGTATTTATTGAGTAGCCATATGGTTTTGTGATTCATGAGAAGGAATGACATGTATGATTGAAAAAAGACTTTGGATGACTGTAAACAAGCTCCGTCTGCATGGTATTAAAGGATTGATCGTTATTATTGAGCTTGGGTTTCTACTTCAAGGTAATTGATGATAAAGCATTGATTTTAGTTCTTTATGTTGATGATCTGTTTCTTACTGGAGAAGATAATCTCATTGCCAAATGTTTGAGATGAAAGATCTCTTCTTATGTGTTACTTTCTTGGATTAGAAGTGTGGCAAAGACCTAATGAGATTATTCTGAGTCAGGGGAAATGACATTTTGAAGAGATATTGTATGCTTTATTGCAAGTCTATATTAACTCATACGGAAGCAAATCTGAAAAAGTTACATGAGCATGCAGCCAGTTCAGATTTAGTAGATCCCACTATGTATAGACAATTGATTGGATCATTGATGTATTGTAAGGACCCTTGCTAAAAAGTCACTAGGACTTACCAATGCTGAAGTATGGAATTTTGTCAAACACTTGGCATGCAATCTGGACTGTACTGCTGAAGAATGAAACTGAATATGTACTATGAAAATTCCGTCAAACACTTGGCATGCACGCAACTCTACTGCTGTTAGTAAATAACTGATTGTAGAAATTGTTGATGCCAAATCCACACATTACAATGATGCAAATAACAGTACCAATATATATATATGCATTCAATATAGATGTCAATTACAGCTTCAGATTTTTTACACTTGAACTATTACAAAATATGCAACGCTAAGAGTCCTTATTGAATGGACTGATTAGGATTTCCTTGTCTCACACAATAGTTCTAACTGAATACAAAATGACTGTATTTGTGCAAAGACTATTACACATTGACTGAATTTTCAGACCCTTATATCTGAATATAATATATGCAATTTTCATAATCAAGTGCAATCAAAATGGAACCTGATTACTTTCAAAATGCTGTGGTCGAATGCTGATGATGAAACAACAGTGCTGCAGCCCGTAACTGCTCCCAAACCAGTCCCTGTACGACCAGCAGGTGCAGCCGTACCTGTACTAACTGTACGGCCTCTAACAAAAATAAATGCTGGGGTTTTAGCTGCCGAAAATGCCAAGAAAAGGGGTGCCTAGGTTAGAAGAATGTGCCCCCAAAATTATAAAATCAGGCTCGCAGCTGATTGGTAGTTATGAGCAAAAATGTGTGTCTCCATTGCATAACAGGCCCTGTCAAAAACTCCTCAAAAATGCCCTGATTTCCTTCCAAATTGCTCCCAAAATGATCTTCTCGATGAATAAATGAAACACAAGTCCTCTTGCAACACAAATCACAAACCCTAAATCAAGTCTCTGTCCAAAACTGAATACACCAATGAAGTTCAACATGAAATGGCTGATTACCACATCCAATGTACAACCCTTCAAAAGGTCTTTCACTTCCTCAGTTATGCAATCTTTTGAGAGGTATTGTTCTCAAGGATTATGCTGAATATTTGCAGACCTAGATGGTGCCACAAATGCTCATAGAGAAAGGTAGTAAAATCATCAATTCCAGTGTCCAAATGAGAGGCAAAGACCTCTATTTATTTACTTTTCTAAGAAGTTACGAAGAATTTCTAGAAGCATCCTTTTCTAAGAAGATACTAAGAACTTCTAGAAACATCTATTGTAAAATCCATTATAATGCACTTTTATATATAAAAAAAAGTGCAACTCAACTTAGAATTATAACATGTAGGTCCCATATAAAAAATGATAATAAAATAAGATCTCCAAGAACATAATGAGCCATCCAATCACCAAATAAATGCCACAATGACTCTCATCAATCCCATCTGCCTACAAGAGTCTGTAATAGGCAAATCCACGAACAATGCCATGTCGTACTAAAGAGGGGACGTTACATGTATCTAGTCAATACTAGGCCTGATATATGTTATGCTGTTAACAGTCTCAGTCAGTTAATGTATGAGCCTAGACAGATTCATCTTGTTGCAGCAAAGCATATATTGAGATATGTGGGTGGTATAGTGGGATATGGTCTAAATTATACTTCATATGAACATTTGAAATTGCAAGGCTTTTTCTAATCACCCCTCCTTTTTAATCCTGTTTGAGACGTATTAGTGGAATTATAAATTCCTTTGATTAATGTTAGTCCTTTTTGATTAGTGGTAGTGATTGAGCTTTATTAGCAACTCTAAGGGGAAGAGATAACTAACTGTTAAGCTAGGAAGCAGAGGGATACATACACACAAATGCGAAGTTTTAGGATTCAGGTGATTAGAATACAGTGGAGATCATGTGATTATAAGGGCCATTGGGGACCATGCAGGATTGGACAAATGGAATTGGTAGCTTGCTGTTTGGCATAAAAGCATCAATCAGAAGGTTTGTGATGGTGACTTTTGGTGCGATTCCAGAAGAAATGGAGGGAGCTGCTTAGGTATTCGTAGTATGAGATACTAAATGGGATAGTCTATTTGTTTGCATGAGATGCATATTTCAGTTAACAAAGTAATTTTCATCCAATAAAAAATAGTGTGACGATGGCTGCATCAAAGCTTGTTTACCTTGATTTATGAGAGATAGTGACCAGGTGAACAAAGAACTGTTAAAGTTAAAATAGGTTAGTTGCTTTTTTGGAACATGTAAGAACAGTTTGCAATACGAAGGCTTGTAAATTTAAAGCATTTTATTTTTAATATGATGTTTCCTGATATTTTTTATACAAGTTTGGAATATGAAGACCTGTAAATAAATAAAATGATTTAATTTTAATTTTTAATTTAACATTCCCGATATATTAGTAGCACATGCTCCTATATGTCAAAAATAGTGAACCCACATCATAGTCACAAGGAAACTTGGTTGACAAATTTAGCAAGCCTTCATTCTACAAACATTTATAGAGTAAGACTGTAATGGAGACTCCCAAATATAATGAAGTTGTATAACAACAATGTAACAATACTTGGACGGTCTATTCCGTGTGGCTGTGTGCGTGCGTGGGAGTGTTTAGAGGTTTGTGAGGGCTGAGTGCTACCGTTGGGATTAGTTGTGAGGGAGTTTGTTTGCTGGGCTCTTATGGCCGCGAGCGGGGTCACCAAGAGTCTCATTCTTGCTGGAGCCTCAACTTGTGGTGGATCTTCTCCTGGGGTGAGTTCACAGGAGGAGGAGACATTTTATGTTTGCAAATGCTCAAAGTTAAATAAAGTTAATGGCTGCCTTCCATATAGTCAGGATCGGCCTGTGTTGGTTATCCCTCTGGAGGCAGTAATGGAAGATGTGGACTATTTGGCCACACATGCATTGATATGCAAGTTTCTTGGTATCTGGATTTCCTTGTTGGCTCTGGAAGCTTGGATTCGTCGTTTTTGGTAGGTGGAAGGTGATATGGATATTACGCTGGCTGGTAATAGCTACTTTTTGGTGGCTTTCTCTTGCATGTCAGATCGGAACCGAGTCTTTGAGGGAGGCCCATATTTTTAGGACTGTGTGGGTCTTCTTGTCAAACCTTGGCATATGGGGTTCAATTCCGCTAAGGATCTCCCTTCAAGAGTTCCTGTTTGGGTCCTCTTGTTGCGGCTTCCTTCGGAGTTTTGGCGAGAGGATATCCTTCAACAGATTGCCACTGTCCTTGGGAAGCTGATTGCTATAGCACATCAATCATTGGATAAAAAGATAATTTCTTATGCCTGTATTTGTGTTGAAATTGATTTAAATAATCCTTTGCCAGATTCTTTGGAAATCTGCCTAGGCCCTTCTTCTTGGATTCAACAGCCAGACTATGAATCCCTTCCCTTCCGATGCCACATTTGTCATGCGTATGGTCATTTATAGCGTCAATGCCCTCAAGCCTCTAAAGGCAATGGCACCCTTGGCGGGTTCTGAGGCCCAAAGATGGCAAATGATGGTAAGGGGATTGGTCAAACTGTTAGTACTGGAAAAGAGAAAGTTCAGATTGATAGTACTAGTAAAGGGAAAGCTCAAATGAACACTTCAAGTCAGGGGCAAGGGCCATCCAATACTATTGGTCCTGATAAGGATGGTTGGAGAGGCTCTGACCACTGGCCTATCAAGCTCACGGCTAGTTATGTTGCTGTCCCGAAGAAGCCTCCCTTTAAGTTCCAGTTGATGTGGCTTCGAGACTCTTCTCTCCATGATTTAATGGCTCACTGGTGGCGACAGGGAGGCCTTGCCTATGAAAGTGCTATGTTCTCCTCTAAAAATTTACAATATGTCAAAAGGAAGTTGAAGAATTGGAACAAGAATTGTTTTGGTAGTCTTCACATTATGAAGAAGAGGGCTCAAGATCGTCTTGATGTTATTACTAGGCAGATTTGGATTTATCTGAAGCTCTTGGCATAGTGGAATCCCAAGCTTCTAGTGATTTAGCAGAGTGGGATCTTAGAAAAGAAATTTATTTGAAACAGAAGGCTCGAGTTGACTGGCTTCAAGAAGGGGACAAGAACACCGCATTTTTCCAAAAATCTGTGCAGGTTTGACGTAACATGAGTTACATTTCTTCTCTTGTTACTTTTGATGGGACGCATCTGACCTTCTCTCAAGCTGTGTCTAGGGAAGCTATTCAGTTTTACTCTACCCTCTTTTCAGATGACTTGCCTCCAACGGAGATTAAGGAGAATATGATCTTGTCTTGTATTCCCTCTATTGTGACCAGGGAGATGAATGACTCTTATGCGGTTGATTTGTATGTCAAACTTGGAGGAGGTGGTCTTCAGCTTGTGTAAGGGTAAAGCTCTAGGGCTTGATGGCTTCCCTGTTGAATTCTTCTAAGAATTTTGGGATATTATCAATCATGACCTTTTGGATGTGGTTTAGGAGTTCTATTCCAACAAAGATATGCTCCGGGCTTTGAATGCTACTTTCCTAGTCCTTATTCCGAAGAAGGAAGAGGCTAATCAACTGGACTTCTTTAGGCCCATTGCTCTTTGTAATGTGGTCTATAAAATCATTACTAAGCTCCTAGCAGAGAGGCTTAAAGTTTGGCTTCCCATGGTTATTTTTGAGGAACAAGGGGGTTTTGTCGTTGTAAAACAAATTTTGGATGGGGTGGTTATTGCTTCTGAAGCCATTCACTCTATGTGTACTTCTAGAGAATGTGCCATGTTCATCAAGCTTGATATGGCTAAGGCTTATGATGGAGTCAATCAGGGTTTCTTGTGGAAAGTTCTTTTAGCTTTTGGCTTCAGTCAGAAATAGGTTAGTTGGGTTTTGAGCTGTGTTACTACTCCCTCCTTCTCGATCCTTAATGGTGAATTGTTGGAGCCTCTAGGGTTCTTTGTCAGGGAGATCCCCTTTCTCCTTATTTGTTTATCATTATGGTTGAGGGACTTGGCAGACTTATTAAGTCTCATGTTTCCCAAAATCTGATTTAGGGATGGCATGGGGAAATGGTCTATGCACTCTTTCCCACCTCTAGTTTGTTGATCGTACGACCCTTGTCGAGAGAGCTCAGATTCGGGAAGCTGAAGCCTTTGGGCTCACCTTGGATACTTATTTGGCTGCCTTTGTTCATAAAATCAACGACCACAAATCCTTTATTTTTTTCTTCAACACTTTTGAGCCTATCCAACGGAGGATTGTTAATATCTTGAGATTTCAGATTGAGTCTCTCCCTCTGACTTACTTGGGGGTCCCTATTGTGGTGGAAAGACAGCCTAGGCTCTTTTGGCAGAGCTTGCTTGACAAGCTTTGGCAAAAAGTCAATCATTGGACTCATAGGTGGCTCTCTACTACTGACAGGGTGACTCTCTTGCAATCTGTGATTTAGGCCCTTCCCATATATAGAAGCATGGTTCAGGGTGCCTTGATGTACTTTCTTAAGGAATTTGATGCACTTTCTCACCAATTTCTTTGGAGTGGCAATTTGCAAAATACTAAATGGAGCCTCATCAATTGGGATACCGTTTGCAAGCCAAAAAAGGAAGGAGGCCTCGGCCTTCGTTCTACTATCTTGTGCAGTCAAGCTCTTGCTGCCAAGCTCTATTGGCGCTGGTGTTCTAGTCAGTCTCAGCTTTGGGCCTGTATCTTGTCACACAAGTATTTACTTGGTGTAGAACCTTTAGATGTTTCCAGGTTTCCTCTTGAGGGAAGAGGCTCTATGGTGTGGAATACCCTCAAGATTGGTGCTCACTTGGTGAAGAGAAGTCTATTTTGGATTTGTAACAGAAGCACAAAGGCTTTGTTTTGGAGTGATTCCTGGAGTGGGCATCCTCCTCTCTTGTCCTCTCATCCACATTTACAGTCTCTTTGTGATTTTTTCCTTTCTACTGGAAGGAATAAGGTGGCTCATTATAAGGAGGCTCATAACCTGTTCCTTGTTGTTGGTTACAGATGGAAGAATTCTTCTAATTGGTTGCCGGGTGGCTTTCTGAGGGATCGGTTGGAGCATTCTCAGATCTTGGCTTCTAGGGAGTGCAACTCTTTGCAAGAACTCGATGTTTTGGCTTGGGGAGATGCTTCTTTTGGCAAGTATTTTGTTTCTTCAGGGTACCTTGCGCTAAGTAAGCAACTGTTCGGGGAGGTGGAGGTCTCTTGGTGGAAGAAAGCTTGGAATAGCTTTTCTTGGCCTAAGTGTAACTTTTTCCCCTGGATTCTAGTTTACAATTGCTGTCTTACTTCGGAGAATCTTTGCAAGAGAGGCTTCCAGGGGCCCCCTTCATCTGTGTCTTATGCCATGATAGTGAAGAGACTATTTCCCACCTTTTTTTCTAGTGCCCCTTTGTCAAGCAAATTTGGCACTTTTGGTGGAGTGTGTGGGGATGCATGTGTTGGCATGTTTCTTCCTTGTCTGAGTTTTGGGACTGTGTGGGCCATCCCCCTTCCAAGAGCTCTTTTCTTCAGGTTGCTTGGACTATTGGCCTTCCCCTTATTTTATGGCATGTTTGGCTTGAGAGAAATAAGAGGATCTTTCATGACGTGCAGCTGGGGATCAGGCACCTGTGGGGGAAAATTGCTCATTCTCTTCATGGAACACTCCTGGCTAAATGTGACTTTGGTGGAGGTTTGGACCCTGGAGATGTTGGTATTTACTCATGCCTCTCCTTTCCTCTTCAGGGCGGTGCTCCCTCTCTCCCCCACAAATGCTCTGGGAATAGAGCTAGGTAGCCTGTTGATTGTGAGGGGGCATTGGACTCCTCCCTAGGCTGGAGTTCTTAAAATCAACACTGATGGCTCTTCTCGGGGAAATCTTGGACCGAGTGGTCGGGGAGTTGGGCGTGACAGCTCCGGTGATGTTTAGTTTCTGTTTTCTATCTACAAGGGTTACCATACAAATAACCTCATGGAAGCCCTTGCTATCTTGGTTGCAGTGGAACAATGTTGTCAACGTGGCCAAAGAAGAATTATCTGTGAGACTGACTCGCTGGTGGTTGTGAATTTATTGAATAGACGGAACCTTGTGGACGTGGACTGACATTTGGCTCTGGTTATTCAACAGATCACTCAGTTATGCAATTCTCTGGATTCTGTGTCTTTTATGCATATCCCTTGGAAGTGGAACGGTGTGGCTGATTGCTTGGCTAAATGGGCCTCCGAGCATGCGCTGGATTGGATCATTGTTGATCATAGGATGCTCTCCCCTGATTTATCTCATAAGCTGGCTTAAACTTGTTGACCAGGATAAAGCTCTTTAGTGCTCTTTGTTTTCTCTGTTGTTCTGTTCTCTTTGGTATTCAACAAAATTTTTACCCCTCTTTTAGTTCACAAGGAAACCTGGTTGCAAGGATATGTGCTCTGTTGCAATCATTGTCTGTTCTGGTAACTAGATTTTACATTTCAAAACTGTCCATTGTTCAAAATGGCATAGTCATGTCCCTGCATCTCCACCAGTAACATGTTTGGTGCATGCATGTTGTATTTCACTGTAACAATTTGCCTCTTTATTCCATGTTAAAGTGGAAGTCACTGCTCTTCATTGATTTTTTTTTTCTAAATCAATTAGTTTTAAGGGGATTGGAATTGGAATGCCCTGGCATTTTTAAATACTCACATCTCTAATTACGATTGGGATTAGAAATGAAGCTTTTTGCAAGAGTATCAGATTTGATGATCTTTAATTCGATGGCAATCTAATGAACACCTTAAATTGTTGAAACATGTCAAGCCAGTGTACACCTATACTAGGAGTCTCCTTTGGCTAAAACTGCCATAATTAGGGGGATCCAGTTTGAAAATAGTGAAGATTCTACAGATTTGCTGAGTATGATTTCTAGGTCCTTAGGACAGTTCATCATGTTAAACTCTGGCTAAAATGGATGGCCATGGATTTTTTTTTCAGAAATATGCCTGGAATTGCTGTCTGTATCATTATATCGTTTAATGACTGGTCCAAGTTATAAGATGCGTGCTAAAAGATCTCATGGAAGAAGAACAAAAGGAAACATTGCCGAAGATGTCTCAAGACAAACAAGTTGTTGCAAGTGGCGTGATTCATCAACTTTAGTGATCCTTACTTTTCAAGGACACCATGCTTGATAAATATACAAATGAAGAATTGCAAGATGTCCCTAAAGAAAAATCAATTGGCAATCTCATGTCAGATGGTGAAACCCCAAGCACCAATGGAGAGAATGTGCAGGATGATGAACAAATTGCTCGTGGAAGAAGAGAATGAAGGACAACTCAGGGTGGTGTGACAATCTGATATGGCATTTGAAGGAATACCTGTACAAGTGTTTGAAGATCATCTCATCATTGAATCCTTGATTTTCGAAGACATGCTTACAAAATTGCACGAGGATGCATGGTTTGTTTTACACAAGGATAAACAGGTGGAGGAAATATTCGATGGATTTGACTTCAGGTTCGATCTTGCCTTGATTGCTCAAGTTCAATCTTGATGCGAGTAGGATGGTACACCAGTTTGAAAATAGTGAAGATTCTACAGTTTTGCAGTGGTGATTTATAGGTCTTTAGGACAGTTCACGTTAAACTATTGGCCAAAATGGATGGCCATGGAAACTTTTTTTCATTTTTTTTATCAGAAATATATCTGGAATTGCTCTGTATATCATTATACCGTTTATCTGTGTAATGACTGGTTCAAGTTATATGATTTGTGCTTTATCCATATGCCAGTAATTTCTTTATTTTTCTTAAATTTTAGGTACTCCATTTATGATTTGTTAGTGATCTCTTACTGTAGACATGGTAACTTGGTGGAAAAAATCACAATTTGTTCAGGGTTGCCATTGAAACATCAATGCGTACGTGTTCATTAAAATTATTGATCATATAATAAGTTTTTCATTATTCATATTTTGTTTCTACAAGTTGATATTTGATTGACAATTATTTTTCCTGTGACAGTTCATGGCAGAAATGCCGCCACCTCTATCACTATTAAATCTGAAGGATCCTCTTAGAAGGCTCAAGGATCCTCTTAGAAGGCTTCACTCTGCTCCTTTTTGAGGTGGATTCGTATAATTTTTCGGTTCATCACGGCTCCGTACATTAGTGCACCTGTAATATTTTTGCATCTCAATTCAGACTGATAGGTTATGTAGTCTTAATTGATGATGAGATTGGTGACTTAAGGAGGGGCCTAACATTTTCCATATTGAAGATTCTTGTGGAGCATTATACATATCATAGGATAAGTGAACGGGACAAAGCTACAAGTTTTGAGGCTTGAGCATGGGAAGGGAGCCTCCGATTTCAATGTGTTAAACAAGAGAAAGCTTGCAAGGACTTGCATGCCACCCTGTAAATGTATCTTCACGCCTTTTGTGGTCCAGGATGACCTACATGTGCAAAATTAGTGTGTTACTCCTGGAAATTCACTGGCCACAAATCGATCACAGTTACATTTCTGTTTATTAAACAAAATATTATTTGTAAGCGCCAATCTGCCGGGGTTGTGTACTTAGTAGGCAGGTCGAATTATTTATCGTATCTTTTGCTATGAAAGCTGGGTTATCTGGTTGAACAATTGAAAGTTTGTTGCCAAGTGATTACAGATGGAAGTATCTCGTCTGCCTGGTTTTTTGGAAGTGCTCAAGAGCTTTGGGCATTTTCATAAATCACATATTGTTGACATGTTATGTAATTTAAAATCCAAATTTTCTTTGTGCTCAATTCGAGTAATTTCTCAGCTGTAATATTTATCCTGTATATCACTAGTATAGCTTGAAGAACTGAGGCATTATTTTCAAGAAAGTATGAAGGCTTGTTCAGTGTGCCAAATTCACAAATCAATCAAGAAAACCAGAAAATTTCTCAAATTAATTGAGCTCTTGTTAATTGATTGCAATGGAAGAATGGTATGCCTTGGTAAATCGACAATAGTGTTTAGGAAGTTATCATCTTGCTTTCCAAAATTGATCAAACTCTCCATCTAATCTTCTATATCTACGGAAGGTGAATTATCTTGAAAATTAAATCTAAGATACAGCAATTATAAGAAATCTAAGATACATAAATTATAAGAAATAACCACATTAAGTTATCTAGCTAGACGTTGTGAGCCCGTCCATTATTTGTCAAATGCTTAAACAAAGGAACCGTAGGAGAGAAGTAAAATTGAAGATACAGCAGTTATAAGAAATAATCACATTAAGTTATCAAAGTAGATGTAGCGAGCCGGTCGATTATTTGTCAAATACTTGGGTTGGAAAGCAATGTTAAAATTGAGAGATCACCGTTTTGGTTTTTCGTGGACATTAATAATTTTATCTTATCTTATCTGTAACAATTCTATTTTTCTTGTACTTCTATATGTACTTTCATGTTACATTTGATTTTGATAAACTGCTATGGAAGTCTGTCGTCCATATGGGAAGATCATCAAATTTTCTTTGCACCGCACAGAAAGATCAGAAGCTAGATGTAGCAAACTGTTATTGGATAATGCAAGGCATTGTTTTATACAAGAACCAAAATGCTCGAGTGATATTCGTGGGTATTGTTACCACTGAATAGAGTGCTGGACAAGTACACTGAAACTATCCGCAAGCACATTGTAATGAACATTGTGCCAAAAATGTTACAATAAGAACTTGGTGACATATTTGGCATTTGCATGCACTTGATTGTGATAAAATTTGGTTACAATCTCTTAGAACCATGGCTCTTGTCAGATGAGAAGCTTTCTTGCAACAAATTTAAGACGGTGGATTATGTATGACATGATTGCAAAAGCTGTGAAGGACTCACTAACCATTTCAAAAATTAATTAATTACACATTTCTCACATAAATAATGAAATTAAAAATAATTAACTCTTATTGGTCCTTCCATGTCTTTAGCTCAGGTGTCTGGGGGGTGATGTGTGTCTATAGGATGGTAAATATTTAACATAAACTCCAATTCCGTTGGATGTATACAAAACACTTGTTAGTTCCTGTCTAAGGCAGGTAACTATTGGATTCATTACGCCCATCTATATTTATTTTTTGTTCAATCAAATTTCAGAATTTTTAAACCTATTTATATGTGGTATAGTTTGATAATTGATAATATTCTACAATTTTAATTCCAAAAAAATATTACCATCGCTTTAAAATGTGGAATATCATTTATGTCACGGAATCTTAATAAATGAAATAGTTGTCACAGCTATCAATCATGATGTACCTAAAGTCATGACCGATTCGAAAGGACGAGTATGATTTGTGCATACTTAGTAATATGGTATCCAATTTTTTTATTATAAAGAAGATAAAAGATGTATAATTTAGATGTATCCAAGCCAACGTTTCATGCGATGGGCCGTATTTGGCAACAATAGCTGATAGGTTTGATATTGTTTTAAATTATGCAAAATGATTCTTATAAATTGTAAAATCTAATTTTTGTATCTTAAATTTTTGAGGAATTTTTCATTCAATTAATTTTTTTAATAAATTAAATAATGTTTATATGTTTTATTTTAAAATATTTTTATGATATTAGTAATTTATTTAATCCATAAAAGAAGTCATATTAATTATATTAATAGAAGAAAGAATTAAAAAAAAGAACAAAGGTTCTATACATTAATACACAGTTTAAAGGGGCATATTGAGATTATTTAAAAGTGCCTTTGTTATATTTAGGATCTTTGGGAAGACATTCATTCCTTTATATTATAAATTTGCCTTTAAGAAATTCTATTATAAAAATATGCTAAAATGTCTATAATTAAAGTTGAAAACTTTTTAAATTATTTCATAAGTACTTTTATTTTAAATAAAGAATTTTCATTCTTTTTAAAAATAGTTTGAATTATGCTTGATTGAATTATATAATAACAAATTTAAAGATTATATATAAATATATAATTAATTTAGTTGAAGATATATAAAATATAATTCTTTTATTAATATAATTAGTATATATGTAAAAATTAGTTTATAATCTATTTAGAAGTAAATTCAAGAAATAATAAGATTTTAGAATATAAATATTTTTAGTTTACATTAAGAACATAATATAATTCACATATGACTATTTTATTAAATTTGATAAATATTAGAAATATAGCATATGTTATCTTTTGTTGATCTTAAATAAGCATCAAACTAATTGAAAAATATTTTTTCAATATATATAGAAAAATATAAAATTACATCAAATAATTTTTTAAACTATTATTAATCCCTGCTTTTAGGTGGAGGACTATAGTTTTCCTTTTCCTATGGCTTTCTGTTATTAATATGTTCTTAGGAAAATTATTTAACCATTATTAGTCCCTACCTTTAGGTGGAGGACTATAATTTTCCTTTTCATGTAGCTTTTTGTTATTAATCCGTTCTTAGGAAAATGTGCAAATTCCACAAAACCTTGTACTAATAAGCTATTAGCGGGCCTAGCCATTTGTTTCTACATATATGTGACATTGACATATGTTTTTCAATTATAATGTCCTATTTCAGCAACAATAGGCAAAATATCAGAAGAGTTTAAGTGATCTCTAGTAATTCAAGGTGGGCATGTACATTGATGACTTTTTTTTTTTTGGTAGCCCGTGCAACCCTAATTGGTAAATGCCTCCATGATTAGTGATAAATGGTTCTATATGTTTGGATCTCTTTCTTTCTCCTACCATTGAAGCTTGAAGATTATTTAACAGAGGGTTGATTGCATTGATCCATGGATTTGTTTGAGCTTCTCGGAGGGATGCTTGAAGCATTGAAAAATTAGTTTGCATGGTAATCAATTATTAATTTGCAATTCCCACCACATATTGTGATTTGATATCCTACAAGGGATCATAACCAATCTCATCATTAATCTTGATGGTAGACAAAGTAATATGGTTTCAAAGAATTGATCCTATCAAATCTCAATGTAGGCTTCATTGGAAATTTTGTGCCTTTGAATCTAATTCGAGCATTCTCATTAGCTAAGACTATGTGACTATTTTGCCTATAGCTTAAAGTGGTTTTAAAGGACCTTATTTCAAGTAAAGATGATAAGTCTTTACCAAATTTGAATATTTTGAAAGCACTACAAACACTTTCAGGAGAGCATTTAGTTAGTTCAAAATCTTATAAATGCAAATCTTGATTATCTCTAATTCAGTTTTATGCTTCAAAATGAGATATTTGGAAATAGTTATGCCAATTTACTACTTCTGAGAAAAATATAGATATCTGGCATGTTTCTTATTATAGAAATGTACATATTTGCAACCTTATCATGTTCACCAATTTATATCTTTCTTTAAAAAGGATACTATGTTTGCGCACCATACAAACTTACATTTTAATGACATGAATGGTAGTGAAGATGAACTAATGGTGATCCAAAAGGAAAGATTGAGAAATACTACTCTGATAGCTCAAACAATGTAGATGACTATGGGAAGACTCTCCCCCATTTACATTTGCACTTCAGCCTTCAACATAAGGAAATAGAAGCAAGTACGAAACTTTAATATTTCAAATGTACGATAGATAATTGAGTTGTTCAGATTTTATTTGACTACAAGGAAATGCCCAAAGTTGTATTCCATAAGTTTTGCATTATACATTTAAAAAGCTTGAGTTGAGGTCCACATTGTACAAGCCCCATAAATAAAGATCACGGGACTTGTTAAAGTGTATATTTTGAGGGGGGTGTAGCTAAAAACTTGTTTGTAAAATCCCCAGGATCCCAATTTAAGAGTAGGTGAAGTTCAATTCTACACTTCATTTTGCAGCCCTCTAACAATGCACAATGACATTCCAAGGGTTGCCTGGCCAACAAGAAATTGTGATAATTTTGTAGACATGTGATGAACACTTACATTAAACCTACAAATTATTATACTATGAGTGAATATTGATCCCAATATTTTGAGAATTACAAGTCCAATTCATCACAGTAGCACTCTAATTTGTTACTACAACTCAAATTGAGTAAAATAGGCTTCATAAAATTTATGTCCTATTGTGTATTCATTTTGGAAGACCACCATTACAAATCAACTTTTATTTTTTATGTAATTTTATAGGCCTCTAAAAGCAACACATTTTTTGTAGTGTTAAAGCTTTCTACAACGACACAAAAGGCTACCTTATTTTTAGTCTTTAATTGGGGGCGAGCTATCCTTGCAAAAGCCTTTTCTCTGACCTCAACTCTCAAAATTATGATTTCAACTTTATTTGTTTTACAACCTACATACATATCTTGCTCCTACAAAATTTAATTTTAAAACACATTTTTCAAGAAACATTCTCCATCATTAAGCCAAATGGGACTTGAAAGCTTAAGAATTCTCCCCATTCCTTACACATGTATTCCTACATAAACAAATAAGTAGTGCAATAGCTCTATTTGTCATGCTAAATGTATATAAACCATACATTTCTCCCCTATTCTAGACAGTAGTACATAATATGGACTAAGAACTTTAGAAAAATGGTTAAGCACAAATAAGTACATATTGAAGTTGAACTATAGTTTTCAAATGACCTAAGTAAAACTGTGCAAGACCAAATTTTTTTTTTTCTATCCTATGCTTTGAACAATTTTGTTTGGTGAATATTGAATTTACAATTAATTTTTCTTTATTGGCTTAAGTCTATTTTTATGTTAGTCTTTCCTATTTTCTCTTTGAAAAATTGGTTAAAAAAATAAGTTGATTGTTGGAGACGTGGCATTACGCATAAGTATGAACTATTTCACATGGAGAATCTATATTTTTACATTTTGCTATTTCACGTGTGTCTCCTAATGTTCACTGTATTTTAATTCCCAACAATAGAATATTTACCAGTGGCTTTCAAAAGGAAACGTGCACAAAATATTTCTCACCAATTGCTTCTACTGAAACTGCCTTCTATTTATAGATTTCTCCTCAACTTTGTTACAAACACCTTAACTCTCTTTAGACAACTATTTTTTTCACCAATTAAAACTAAAATTAGATCTCTACAGCTTAAAATGGGATACTACTTTGTTTCATATTTAATCAACAAATTTTAGATTAAAGCAAATATAAATCTAAATTCGAAAAAGAAGAGATGCATTGTTGTAAATGGTGGGGAATTATGAAAGGCTATACATAATAAATTAATAAATTTTCTCATGAGGCCATAAAAAGGTTTTGGCTAGAATAATAGTTGCTTCCACATGCAGACGATATATATTTATTTGTCTTTTACATCTTTAAATAACTCATAAGTCATTGATATTGGAACCTGGTTGTGATAAAAAATCTAAATTTTTGTATAAAGAAATTCTTATCCTTCAGCTTTCCCTATCCTACCATGAAGCAAGTAATTTTCATATTTGATGGAGCAGACCTTTCACTGCCAGATCTTATGTTGGAATAGTTGTTTCTTCTTTTTAGTTTCTTATGTTGATATTTTTTAATGAGCCGTGGGTTTGACAACAGGGTTTGATTCTCATGGTCATGAGCATCTAGTCGTGGGCCATGGGTTTGACAACAGGATTTGATTTTCATTCGACAATCCCTCTGATCATGAGCTTCTGGTCGTGAGTTGTGGGTTTGAGCAGTGAGCCGTGGGTTTTCCAGTGCGTCTGTTGCTTGATTTGTTCGAGACCTGCGACCCTAGGGCACTTTGTGCGTTCGCGAAGGCTTTCCCGTGTGTGCAGTGTTCTTGGTGTTTTGGCACAGGGCTTTCCTCATTGTTTCTTCTTCTTCTTTTAGCCGTGAGATGAGGGCTTTCCCGCGTGAATAGTGAGTCGTGGGTTTTCCAGAGATTGCATTGTTACATTGTTGATTTCTTACAAGTGTTAGGTGTTTGGCAGGTGTTTGACTGAATGCTTTGCTAACTGGAAGTCTACACGGATTTTATCTTCTACACACGGGCCCTTGTGTCTTTTATCTAGCTGCATGGGAAGTGTTTGACAGAATGTCAAACCTTTATAGTCATCTGTATTGATCTTAGGTAGATCTATATTGCAGCGTCGTGGTGGGTTTACTGTTTGACAGAATGGCAGACCCCCAACCCGACCCATTCACAGTCCAAAAACTACTTGATCGTATGAAGATGATAGAGAGTGAAAATACAACCCTAAAGGGTATTGCTGTGGACGCATCCTCACTCTCTCTGAAACTTTGTGACAGAGTGGTCAAGTTAGAAGCCGATAACATCTTATTGAGAGATCAGATTGGGAATATGACGACAGAACTCACTAATCTCAAACTGTCTACTGAATCGAATATCCAACATGTCTCAGATACTTTCATCTCTGAAACAACAATGCTGAAATCCAATATTGAGGCAGTTATAGAACAACTTGTTGAACTGGATAAAATCAAGGATCAACATACCGAAATGGTTGCGAAAACAGAACAGAAAGTCAAGACATGGGCCTCTCTTTGTAGTAATTTGGATTCTCAACCTCTAGCCAGCATTGATAAAATTGTACAAGGTAAGATTGTGGATGAGAGAGCGCGACGGTCCTGCGAGCTCAACCTGCGGGTTCGAGGACTTCCCTCTACCCATGATCCTCTCGCCGCGGGCCACTCTTTCCTTGGTGATCGGTTTGGTCTTTCCGAGATTAAGCTTGATAGGTGCTGGTTTGGACAAGGAGATGTCCTTTTTATCAGATTCTTTTCACTTGCAGACAGGCTTCAAGCTCTCCGTGCTAAGAGGAAGTTGTTCTCTCTTCCTTCAAAGATCTTCTCGGATGAAGATCTCATGAAGACACAGGTTGTAGAGCTTAAACATGCTCGTGGTATTGTCGCTAAAGCGAGACTTGATGGAAAATGGGCAGTTATCAGAAATTTGAGAGCTGTGATTAGAGATTCGGCCCCAAGTGGTTGGGAAGACAGGCGGGCCCCCAAGGCCAAATGACGATCTCACCAACATTCGAACAAGAGGGAGGCCCCCACTTGCTCCCTTCTTGTTAACTGCTGGAATGGTAATGGATCCTTGTGGTCCTTACCTGGTCTTCTTCTTGATGCTTTGGGTTCCGCTAATATTCTGGTCATATCTGAAACTCACGAGAGTCCAGTGCGTCCTCTGCCAGGTATCACAGGATATCAGTGGTTATAGATTTTTAGGGACGAGGTTCGTACTTTGGGGGGTGTGCGGGGTTCAGGGGGTGTAGCTTGTTTGATTAAGGATGATATTTTTGGTAGCACTTCTATTGTACACTCTGATTCATTTGCCAGATTTGTGTGGGTCCATATTGATCGTAAGGGTTACCATCAGAGGGATATCTACTTGGCTGCATGCTACTTTCTGCTAGTTGTGTCTCACTATGCTATTCATGGTACCGAAGACGGTGATCCTTTTTTCGATCTTTGCGAGACTTTCTCTTAGTTCACTGTGTTAGGGCACATCATTAGTCTTGGGGATTTCAATGCAAGAACCAAAGAGCTGCAGACTCCACTTTTTGATCATCGCTTAGACTCCATTTGCTCCACCGAGATTGATCCTACTTCTTTAGGGCTTCATAGACTTTCTGATGATGCTCTTGGGACGTTATCTGTGTATGGTAGACATTTATTGCGGCTATGCGAGTCCTCTGATTTTGTCATCTTGAACGGCCTCTCCTGCTTCCCTAGTTCTAAGCTTTTCACATGTTGGCCTCATGCTGGTGGTGCTAGTGTCGTGGATTATATTCTTGCCCATCCTTCCTTCATCTCTTGTATTCACAGTTTCATTATCCGACGCCTTCCTCTTGCAGATCACTCTCTTCTCAGCATGCATTGTAGCCTCTCCCCTCTCTCTGCACCCTCACTCATGTCGCCTCTTCATTCCTCGATGATCGCTCTTTTGCCCATTCGCTTCCATTTTTTTGAGGGTGATTGTGTGCTCTTCTCTGTTCACCTTTCCAGACTCCTTAGCCCTTCAGATTTCTCTGACTTGTTTGAGACCACCTCCATGTTTGACTTGCTCACTTCAGTGATCTTTGATTCGGCCACCCTTTCCATCCCTCATCGCCCTCCATTGCTCCTTCGCAGTAAATGACGTAATACTTGCCCCATGAACTAGTGGTTTGGTTTAGATTGCAAATCCCTTCATTGTGTTATGCGCTCTGCTTTTGAGGCTCACTCCATTGACTTTGCTAGCATTCGCTCATCTTATCTGTGCTTTCTTCGAAAGAAGAAGTGTAATTTCACTACCTCTAAGTGTAAGTCTCTTTGCTCCACTTTGATTCGCAATCCCTAGCTCTTTTGGCATACTCTTTTCCCCCATCATCCCCCTCTGCCTTCCACCCTTGACTTTCACTCCCTTGCATCACATACCATGGTTCTTTATGATATTCCTGGGCAGCCCTCCATTCACCCCCCCTCACCTCCTTTCATCCGCCTTTTCATCGTTTCCCATGTGTTTGAGGCTATTAGATCTATGAAGTGTAGTAGAGTTGCTAATGAGGAAGGTTTCCAGGCTGAGCTTTTCAAGTTTGGTTCCTCTGTTTTGGGTCCCTATCTCTCTATTCTTTTTAATAGAGTGATCCATACTGGGTTTTCGGTTTCTTGGTTTAGGCACTTGATTCATCCCATTAATAAGATCGAGCCTGTTTCTGATCCAAGGAACTATAGAACCATCATGATCGGGCATACTTTTGCCAAACTTTATACTACTGCTCTGAATAATATGTTATCTGCGAAACTTGATAGGATTGGTTGTAGGGCTAGAGGACAAGCAGGCTTTCGGACAGATTATCAAACTATGGATCATATCTTCACTTTACGGCCTATTATTGAGGAGGCTAGACACAGATCGAAAAAAGTTTATTGCTGCTTTGTTGATTTTCGTAAAGCCTTTGATTTTGTTCCTAGGGTGGCTCTATTTGAGAGACTTAGGGAGATCAGTATTTCTGAGATGCTACATATTGCTATTATGAGACTGTATGAGACTGTGGTTGGCAGATTTCAGACTCCTAATGGCTTCTCAGATCCTATCCACAGTACTATTGGGGTTAAGCAGGGTTGTCCTCTCTCCCCGACTTTATTTGGGTTATATATTGTTGAGCTTGAGGACTTCCTCTTGAAGTCTTCGTTCCCGGGTGATGGTTGTTATCTTTATCAGGTTTTGATCTCGATCCTCCTCTTTGCAGATGATATTGTTCTCCTTGCATCCTCTCCTGACGGGTTATAGAGACTTCTTAATAGATTGGCTTTATTTTGTGATCAGAGACAACTAGTCATTAATTTGGGTAAGACTTGGGTCATGGTCTTTAATTGTTTAAAGACTTCTCATCTCCGCTTCATATTTTAGGGCCAGGAGATTGAGATTACTTCATCCTATTTATATCTAGGTGTTTTATTTGCTAGACTGCGGTTCAGTATGAGACCTGCTATTCAGCCCAGAGTTAATAAGGGTATGGGTTCTCTTGCTTTGCTTGAGAAATAGTGCTTCAAACATCACTTCCAGGATACCCCATCTAAGATTTCTCTCCTTGATGCCCTTGTTCGACTGACTATTCTTTATGGCTCTGTGGTTTGGGGCCCTTCTCTCCTTAGCTCAGATTGGGCATCGATTGAGTGAGTTCAGACTTTATTTTTACGGCGCATCATCAGATGTCATAGATCTACTCCCCACAGTATCATTCTTGCTGAGTTTGGAGCTCATCCTTTCAGACTTGTAGCCATCTTTGACTTAGTATGGTTTCTTCATCACCTTCGTGGGTTCGTTGATATGGCGAGTGATTGTGATCGTTACTCCTATTTAGCTTATTGCTCCTTGGTTTCCACAACGGCTGCTGAGTCTAGTGCTCGGGTGTGGTGTTGGTATGCACAGGTTTCTTCTTTGCTTAGTTCTATTGGGATTGATATTGATTGTCTCCCTCCTTTTCAATTCTCTTTAGATGCCCCTGCTCATCTTCTCCCTTCTCGGCAGGAGTTGTATGAGCATGTTCGTTTTGATATTTATCGATGTTATATTACTGCTACCTGGGTTAACCCTCCTGGGGGGTTACACCCACGGATGTCATTTTATGCGACACACTTTTTGGAGATCTCAGATGGGATTATTACCCAGCCCAACTATCTCTCACAGCGTTGGTCTCATGCCCTGCGGATTTCTTTAGGTTCTTTTAGAGTTGGTTCTGACCATCTTCAAGCTCAGTCAGATCATCAGATTGCCAGAGAGGAGCAGACTTGTGTGTTTTGTACTTTGGGGGAGGTGGAAAATGAAGCTCACTTTCTTTTTCGATGCCCTATTTACTATGAGATCAGAGGGAGATTCTTTTGTTTATTTAGAGAGTGTTTCTCTCTCTATGATTTCTTCAGCTACTATGATCAGAGATGCCTTGCACTGTATCTTCGTGAGGCTACTATGCTCCGGGATAGTATGATTGGGACTCTGCTTCTACACCCACACTCATCTACTTAGCTCATTACTACCTTTTTTACACCTTTATCCCCCTTACATGGTGTGAAAAGGCCCTCTAGCTCTATTCGGCTTGATGAGCCTTCTAGACATGTCAGATCCTGTTATGCTTATATGCACCAGTGACATTTTTCTGGGAATGGTCGGAGACAATATAATATTTCTATGCATTGGCACGTGTTTCATGCTGTGACTGATTTCTTTTTACCCATGAAAGCATCATAGTGCTTTTTGTTGCATTTTGTTGCTTCTCTTTAGACACCTTTGCGTGCTCCTGCTGGTTTCTATCCTACTTTGCTATAATCTTTCAGTCCCATAGACCTCTTTCTGGTCTTTTGTTGGACATTAATATTTTTATCTTATCTTATCTTATCTTATCTTAATGATATTTTTAAAATTACCCATCATGTAGTTGTCATTGTGGTCATGTCTTTCAGTGGTTGCATGTTCTATTTAGGGTTGTGAATTATAGGGACTAAAAAATGGAATTCATTGTTAATTATAAGGACTAAAAAAGAATATAAGGACTAAAAAATGAATTCGTTGCATGTGAGATGGAGGCAAAATAAAAAGACAATGCTCAAGGGAAATGTTTCACATATTGAATCCATTTTTTTAATATGTTTTATAAGAAATTTTAAACATATTAGTGTAAGAGTAATATTTTAAATATCCCTTGAATCCTTTTTTTGAAATATGTTTCTGATTAAGGAAAACAGGTTCTGAAGGGTGCTTGAAACCCTTTACATCTCGTAAAATTTTCAATGGAACCCAAAAAAAGTACAGTCCAATGGTGAACCAGGTCAACAATCAAGTGTGACCAGGGTGGCATCGCATAAAAAATAGTACTCATTAGCCACCAAAATAGGTTTAATCTGGGCATCTGAAACCCCATGGTAACAAAGAGGGTAAGATAGTAAGCCCCATACCATGTCAGACTACAAAGAACAAACATGCCATAAGAGCTAGGAGAACAAAAAACGAAATAGTCACAACAATGACTCAAGCTTTCCCTTTTGGTCCTATTTTTTGAGAGTGTAATGCCATATCAAAAGGAGTGGAGGGCTTTCCTTTTTTACCTTTTACTATGGTCCATCAATCCTCCACAAAAATGGCAGCCTTTTTCCATGCAAAGTCAACATCCCCACCACCAACCACCATAACCCCTGCCGATGGGGAACAGACTGCAGTAGATACATGGGCAACAACAGCCTGAAGTGGGGCAACAACATCTGGCATCAGAGTCCCAGGAGGGGCAGCAGGTGAAATGCTAGAGACAGTATCCGCTAGAGGGTGAACAAAGGATGGCACCAAAATAGGGTCAACGATCAAGCCATCCGAAACAACAGGTGAGGATGTCACCAAAATATCCTGAGAAGAGTCACCCTCCCCAACCGGGGGGGATTTATGAATCATGTAGTGATCATCCAAAACCCCCTTCCACCATGAAGGAGACTTCTTCGGTCTTGATTTTTCAGAGGAACATCGAGGAGCAAGGTGCCCGGTCTTGTGACATAGCCTGCAATAGAAGGGGATACCCTCATAATCAAGAAGTTAGATCCAAGAACCAATCAGAGAGTTCAACTTGATCTTTTCAGGGAGTCCCTTGGAGATGTCCATCTCAACCAGGATGCGAGCATACATTGTTCGGAACACATTGGAAGAAGCAATGTCAATTAGTAAAAAGTCCCCTAGGGCATCCTCCACTGCCTCCAAGATTGAGTCCTACCATAGCTGAAGGGGGAGATTTGACAGCCTGACCCACAAAGGGACCTTGTTAAAGGATTCCGTTGATGGATCAAAATCCAGAAACCAAGGTTTAGCCATCAAGGGAAACTTTTTCCCCCAAGAGAAACCATGACACACGATGGCGTTTCTACCATCAGTAGTATCAAACTTCACAATGAAAAAACCCCTTGCCACAGGGTATATTTGAGCAGTTGCCGAAATGAGGGGCTCCCAAACTTGACCAATCCAGGCGTGCAAGTCTGAGAGAGGGCTAGAAACCCTTAAAACGAAAAATAACAGCAGTGGAGGAGAGATCATCCGAATGAGAGGATATGTCATTGAAAACATTAAGCTCTAAGTCAATCATTATTGGGTTGCTGACAGCCACTGGCATAGCATCCCAGAACCTCGAACACACAATTGAAACCCCAGGCCGGCCTCATAAACAACAATGTCCGTGTAGGAAATGGCAAAGCCACCAGCAAAACTAGTAGGCAGAGCAGTGACTAACCCAATAGGTGCAGTTGGAGAATGACCTCCAAGATCAGCATGAAAGCAAGCATGGGCGGGAGAAGACGGAGCTCCAGCTAGGGCATCACCACACAGGAAGGAGTCCTGTGCAAACAACGTTAAAGTAGGCCCACCAACAACCACACCCTTGGGAGAGACAAACGTGAGCCTAGAAGCACACATCTGCGAGAGCAGAGGAATAGGCCCAAGCATGGGCAAGGACACGGCCACGAGCATAATAGCAGACGCAAGTATTAACTTTTTACTAATAACCCGAGTCTTTTTTTTTAAATATGTTACTTTATTAATAGAAATGGACTATTCATTAAAAAAATATACTTTTAGAAAAAAATAAATTTAAAAATAAATTTTCTTTTTACAAGACATTATTTTCAACAATTTGAACCACATAACATATCAAATTAATTTATTAGAAAATGAGTTGGAGGTAGATCCTTCTGTTTAGATCTTTGCTTCCTAGTTGGTTATTTTGTTTTGGCCGGTGATAGGCTTTTATGTCACCATGGTTACCCCTGTTTGGGGGGTGACTAGCTCCTTTTCGGTTTGTTTTAATTTTGTCTCTGAGCTTATTGAATATCTAAAGCTGTGTATAGGGTTTCAGGCACCCCTCAAAACCTATTTTCCTTAATAAAAAACATATCAAATTAATTTATTAGAAAATGAGATTTTTATTTTTAACATGTTCTTTATTTTCTCTTTCCTTGAATTATGATATTTAATGTATTAACAAATAAATTCAATACAATAAGAATATATGATATTTTATGCTTCAAGCCACATGACACATTAAATTAATTTTATTTTTAATATGTCATCTTCTTTATTGAATTATGATATTTAATATATTTAAAAGTTCATCAAAATAAAAAAATAAGATGTTAAATTTGATTTAGTGAATGTTATAAAAACAAGTGCCACGTTGTGGCTTAGTACTTGCCTTTTATAGTATTAGTTGTAATTTTATCATATATTTATTATATAAGTAAAATAATAATTTTTTTGTTTCACAATATCACTAATTAATAAAAATTGAATGGCACTCAACTAAGAGTTGTAATAAATAATTAGACTAAACATTTAAAATCTAAAAAAATATATTTAAATATATTTTTATAATTAAAAAATATATTTATAATAGTAAAAAATGAAAGATTAAATTATTTATTATATTATTATAATATATAATTTTCTATCTTAAAATTCATATACAATAATTATAGTTTTAAAATAGAAATATAAAGGACAACAAGTGTGCTAAAATATGTGCTGTGAAAATTAGGGATAAGATAAGCAAATTCAAGTATTTTCTTAAAATTCATTTCTGTTGAACTCACAAGTCCCCATATAAGACTCTAATTCATTCATCCAATCAGAAGTCAAAAAACTAATATATATTAATTACGTAGTTAAAAAATTGGCATGCATATTTAACAAACATTATAATTACAAAAAAATATTAAAAAAAGAATTTTAATTGGTAGAAAAGTAATTCATTTAATAACTAGTTAAGTTAATTAATCCAAAAAGTGACACAATAGTACTAGCCTACCAAATAGTAATAATCAAAATTTATGTTCAATGTTAATTGGTGGGAAAAAAGTCATTTTAGTAATCATAATAGAATAATAATATGTAGGAAAAAATCAGTGTTGATTGTAAATAATCTATTCTTGTTGGAAAATCTTGTAAATTCAAAATGGTTCTCATATCTTAAAATGTAGTGCCCGCCCCTAAGTCGCATTTTGTTTTAATTGCCAAACTCTTTTAGGCCAGTTTTATACTTGATGTTTAGTAGCATTACTTTCAGATTATCAGATATTGTTTTACATTCAGTTTACTATATAGTGAGATTACTTGGTAGTCTATATTTCATGTACGTATGATGATTATTCAATGTTTTCAATTATCGATGATGATTAGTTAGATGGTTTATTATCACATGTGTTTTCTTATGGATACTTAACCCATACTGCATGTGTATGGTGTGCGTGTTCGTTTTCTTTATGTATGGTGTTTCTGATGTGGTTAAGGAAGGGAATCGTAGTCACCTGCTAGTCGGGATCTACATGATGCACCACTTCCTGCCATTTCTTGTTTAGCTTAGTATATTGTGTCTATACATGTGTGGATTTTATGCAGGTTGTAGGTACTGAGTATCGACTTCCCTAAATTGCTAGGATGAGCGTACCCTATTGCATTATTCAATGGTAAGAGAGGGGAGATAAATCTTAAGTCCAAATCATAAACCCTTTAGCTATTTGTCCTAATTAAAAAATTAGGACAAGTATCTGAGTCAAGTACCCTCCAAATGCGTCAGATGACGTTAATTCATGATTATAACCCTTTTGTTTGATTTAGTATGTGTTCTTCTATGATGGGTTTTCATATGTTGCTTTATGAGTCCTTGGTGTATTTTCTATTAATTAAGTCTAATTAAAAGATTAATTAATGATTTAATTTAATGAAAAATTAATATGATATTTTAATATTTAATTAATTGAGAAATTAATTAAATAAAAGAATTAAATTTGGAGATTAAAGTTCAAGGATAAATTTAGAACGTGATAATATTTATTTAATTTAATAATAATATATTTAGAGTTCATTTTTAAATAAATGCTAAATATTATTGTTATTTAAGTTAAATAAATATTTTATCAATTAAAGTTTCTAAAATAAAATTAAAGTGGAAAAGATATTAAATTATTAAAAGGTTTTTAGTTCGCATGATGTATGCATGAGCTTAAAATAAAAGAAATTAATTAAAAAGATAAAATAAGAGAAAATAATAATGTTATTTTAATTTCATAAAGTGCACATGAGATTAAAGTAATAAAGATTAAAAATAGAAGTCAAGAGGAGAATTAAATAAAGTTATTTAATAATTCAATTTAATGTGCATAAAAAGATGTATGCAAGATAAAGTAAAGATTAATACAAGTTAATTTTAGAGTTAACTCAGTTGAGCAAAGAGTCCTCTCGGGTGAACGCACAATTAGTGCCCCGATTTGAGGAGAAAACTCCTTATCACAACTTGGGGGTTCATTTTCCAAGGGATCGTGAATTTTGGAGACGAGAATTTTGGGGAGAGCTTTTGGAAGCAAATTTCAAAAAGAGAATTCTAGGAAATATTTTCAAAAGAAAGTTATTGAAGAGGAGCGAGTTCTCTTACAGTTTTTGGGGATTGTGTATTAGCATCAGGTTCAGGTGGGGTCTGGTATTTTGACTCCTAAATGATTTAAGAAATTTAATATGTTTTGTCTACTTTGTGATTGTAAGAACTTGTCTTCTCGAATGTGTGAATTCTTCGTTCTAGATCTTTTGCCATTCGATTTCATCTGTAAATCTAGATTGGAAAACTAGTTAGAAAACCTCGTTCGTAGGTAAAAAAGGGAATTTGGATTAAATCGGGTTTTGGGTTGAATTAAAATTGAATTGAGGAATTAAATTGAAAAAAGTTTGTTATAAAATCAAAATTTTACCCAATAGATTTGACGGGTTGGACGTATTTTCCCTATTAGATTATCGTTGAAATTTTTATTTAAAAAAATAAAAATAAAAATAAAAATAAATAAAAGTTAAAATATATTAAATCCTTGTTACGAGAGAATTGTTTTAAAACATATATTATAATTCTTAAATGAATTGTTTTAAAGCATATTTGATAACTCTTAAGTGAATTATTTTTAAAAAATATATATTTCATAAACTTTAAATAAAAATAAAATAATATGTTTTTATTATTAAAAAATAAAATAAAAATTATAATATAAAATTGGGGTGAGCGGGGCCACCAACCCCCACCCCCCACTTACCTTTTTAATTGGCAAAGCGTTGCCTGCTAATTCGCAGAGCGCAGTACCTGCAATGTATGATGTGGTCGCACGGCTATATTAATAAGCCGATGACCTGCGATCTTATTAAATCGCATATGCTTTGTGAAGGATGTTAAGTTTTGATATATTAAATGAAGTTTATTTTAATATTAATTATTAATAGATTTAATAAAAGTTTTAGTTAATGATTAATAAAATTTTTAATTGAATATTAATTTAGCTATTATAAATTTAATTAATAGTTATTGACCATATTTATATTAAGATTGTAATATTATTGATAATTAGTATTTTATTAATCATATTTATTTTACTTCTTTATTATGTAATAATAAGTTTTATTATTATATAGAACATTTAAATATAGTTAATTTTTAGTTAATAAAATTATGGATAATTTTATTAATTATTAATAACGGATAATTGTTGAGAGATTAATATAAGTATTTAGTTGGATAATCATTAAATAATTTAATTAAAAATTTGTTAATTAAATTTAATTAATGATGAATATAGTTAAATTAAAATTGTAAGTTATCTTAATATTATTTTAATAATATTGTTTAGATTGGAACTACTTATTTATTTTGATAAGTAACTTGCATTTAGATCATTTTAGAAAATTGATGTAAAGTCAAAAAGTATAATTCTAGTTTCATTCGAACAAGTAAATGGGTCAACCTGTAGGGTAATCTAGAAATCTTTTGAACTAGAATCATACCTTGAAACTAAAACTGAAACGTTACATTAACTCAATAGTATATTATCAATCAAACCCAAACTATGAAACTATATTGTTCTGTTTGTATTGACTATGCTTTGGGGGTCTTGGGGTTGTTTAGATGTTGACCAGTTTAGGTTGTTACCAGAGGCTCGGGGGTTTTGCGAATGTGATGATATGATGATTTGATCTCGATCTTTTTACCCAACCATGGTAATGTGATGGTATGCTCTATGATATGGATGCTTTTACTATTTGTTATTGCTTTCCAGTTTCCTTGTGCGAAGTTGAGGTGTACGTATTTGAGTTACCTGACTTAACCATTTTTGGGTCATCGATCAGTTATATATTTGATTTGCTTTCCAGTCACTTTGAGAGGACTGAAGTGTATGATTTGTTCTTGATGATGTCATGTTGTGACATGTTTGACTTGACCATTTTGGAGTCTTCGATCAGTATTGTGATTTATTATTGGGATTCTTTCTGGTTGCTCGTTGGAGAACCATTGGATACTGTGATTTATCATTGATGCCTTCATATGCTGATAGAGATCTGTTGCGATCGTTATGATTATTATTTGATGCTATTTAGTTGCTCATGGAGAATTGATGTGATTATTGTGGATTATATTTATGATGCTTTCAGTCGCTAGTATAGGACTGAGGTGATTTTATTATGATTCTTTGATTTGTGCTGTCATGATCCTAGGGTAGGTTATCTATGTGTAGTGTCGGTAAGTGGCTTGCAATGAGGGACGGGAGACCCGAAGTGGCTTTGGGCATGACTCATTGTAAGTTGTTTGTTTTAATAAGTGAAAACATCTCACCTAAATACTGACTTAAATGAACCTAATAAGATAACTGTATGTTCTCTCCCATGCCTTGAGTGCTAGTACAAACTAGGATGGGGTAGAGAGAATGAAATGTCCCTTTCTCTGATTTTTTATGATATTTCAAGCCTCAAATCAGATCTTTAAAATCAAACAATCAATATTTCAAAGATCCACCAATTTCTCAATAAACCCCAAATCGGGTATGCCAGAAATAGTGCCAAAAGCTTCACAGCTTCACCTATTATTAATAAATCTGAAAGTGGACATTTTTATAGAAATTTCAGCAGCATAACAGCCTACAAAATGAAATTTTCAGATCTATATAAAATTTACACAACAGCTCCCAAACAGAGGATAAAAACAATGCTCATTGGGCTCCCGAAAATAACATAGAATAGCCCGGAAACACCACAAAAACACTAATAATATATCAAAGAAGTATAATCATGAGAAAATACATATATTCAACTCTATTTTAACATCTAAAAGTCTAAAATACAGCAGCAACCCAAACTGATATGAAATACTCAACCGGAAAACACCAAACTCTTACAAAAAAACACACCCGAAAAGCCACAAATCTGCACTGTTTAGTACAAAGGAAAACTCTGCATGAGCATGCACATGGAATGGCTTCAAACTCCCATCCTTAGCCTTCCTAGAAACCTACAAACTCCCATTCTTGGGTCTCCTTCTCCACAGGTTTGGCAGCCTCTGAAGAATAACAAAGAAATGAGCAAAAATCAAGTTCTGGAATGAGCACAAAATGCCTCCAAACTCCTTAAAAGAGGGCATAAACCTAACTCACATCCAAGAGGGGTTAATAAAACATATTTTAATAATAATTTTTATTTATTAGTCCATTAGATTCCAAAGATTATCCCCTTTTTCTGAAACTTCACCTTTTTGGGCCTACCTGCCTTAGAAAAGATTATTATTTTTTATTATTTGAAAAGGGGACATGACAAGTCCTCCCCTTCCAAATATTGCTTGTCCTCAAGCAATGGCTAAACAATAAACCAATCAATCCACCTGGATCCCAAATGTAGTCATGAACTATACTATTGTCAATTAACACAGGCTCCTGCAATATCCTCTGCAATATAACCAAGAGGAATCCATAATCAAATTGACAATTACTGCTCAACCAAAATCCAAAGTCACAACTTCCACAGTCAAAAACCCACGAGACACAAACTCTTAGAACATTAAAACCCAAGTAAAGTGGACAAATCAAACTACCAACACAGTAAATACCATCAACGCATCCCACTGGCCTATACGGAATGTACAATCCAACTCTGCAACAATGGTGAATACTCCCGAATGAAACTATACCAAGTATGGAGAATCCAGACACTGTACAACTCCTACAGTCAATACAACTTTGTAGATCACTGGTCACTGTCTCATAATCATAACTCCCATGCACCCCTAATGATGAAAAGCCATCACAAGATAAACAACAAGAAATGGAACCCAAACCAAATTTGCTTGCCATCAACTCTTCAACACAAGGATCAAATGCTAACTGATGTACATACCCTACAATATAATGTTGATAAAAAAACCAACCTCAGTCAACAGCTCACCATGAACAAGTGATACAACCCATTGTGTTTGATCACCAGCTAAGTCAGGAGATGTCATAGCCAAAGGAGTAGAATCAATAACAACACCCGCTGAAGCATCACTCCAAAACTCCTGCTCTAAGTCATGTATTATCAAGCTGTCAACTGTAGAACCTATCACCATGTCGTGCCCATCACAACTCTCATCTCGAGGCGTCAAACTATCCCATAACTGATGATAAGCACTAGGAACCAAAATACATCTTTGTATCATCATCTCATCAACATGGTCATCAAAGGTGAATTGATGAGCATACCTCACAATGTAATGTTGATAGAATGCGCCAATCTCAGTCAGTGGTTTAGACTGCAATCCAGATGTAGCTAACAGCAATCGATCACTAACTAGGTTGGAACTGACTACTACCTCTAAAGACATCACCAAGGGAGTAGTATTACTAGCAGGAACCATGCCAACTGTCAACTCACCAACATCACACATGGTCTTTGATACAACATCTCTAGTCTTCGTTCCATTAGTGCTGGAGGTCACCACCATGTCAGGCATACCACAACAATCTGCTGCAACACCCAACTCAACTGAACTTGACTCTAGTGGGGATGAACTCGATATGCCAATGTTAGTATCAAGGATGGATGCATCCCCATCTCCACTATCTTTGACAATCTCGACCATGGACATCCTCGGATCATCAGACACCACAACTTGTGACTATACAAAATCTAGTAAAGACTGTATTTTCTCTAACTCCATGGTCACCTTAGCCAAATGAAACTGTGACTCCTTGAAAGCCAACTGTGTACTCTCAAGAATCTCAGAAGTCACCTCAAGCTTCTTAGTAAGCTCACTCACCTCATCTTCCTTGGCCAATAATGCATCATATGCTGTACTGCCCCACTCCATAAGATAATCTCTGTCGGCTACCAACTGCATATAATCCTGTCTCAGAATCTGGATAGCCTCCTATAAAGAGTGGAACTCTGTCAAGGAAAGATAACTGCCTCCCTGCTCATCACTAGTAGGAGAACCCCATCCATAAACTACTAACAATTGACAAGCAGCATTGAAAAGCTGGCAAGCGATAGTAATGTCTCGCTCACTAACTCTCAACTGATTAGACACATGATGACACTGTCTAGACTGTCTCCTACAAACATCCTCTGATGCACTGTCTAAAGGAATATCCCCAAAGTTACTAGTCTCTAGAGTATTACCATCCATATCCTGTGAATCAAATCCAAAGCTCATATCAACATACGGAGTATCAAAAACTATAGCACTACTGTCCAACTCCTTTGTACCAAAAGAAACTGCCAAGGAAACTAAGTCTTCAAAACTGCCCACTGCATCCTCTTGGATGTCATCAATGCCAATATGATCCTGGGACTCATTTGTACACACTGCCAAATATGAAAGATCATCAACACATTCCAGCAAGTATGGTCGACTAGATATATGAACAAAGCCCAACACCGGTGTATTAAAACTAATACCAACATTAGACAAGCTGCTAGCACAAGAAAAGACAACACTGTGCAATCTGCTAATCAAATCCATGATAACACCCAAACAAACACTGCTACCAAAAAGTGTTAAAGATCTCCAGTCAACTGAATCCCAAACGCCAATATAACAATCTTGAGTCCATATCCGTAAACTAGAATCAACTGGTAACTCAAACAAACTCCTCACCTGAGTAATATGACCAATACCAACTAACTCCACATACCTGTCATGATGAGATAATGAAGTCACAATACTATCTTTGTTCACTTTCGGCTGGCTAGACAAATCATGTGAAGTACTACCAGCCTCAACCTCATGTGACGAAGCATCTAACTGTGCCTGGTACTCTTTCTCAGCAAAGTCATGAATGCTCAATGTTTGCTCATCTCTATCAGGTATCTCACCATCATGCACAACAACATCCTCACAATCATCATCTAAACCCACTACCTCCTGTGGCAGAGTAGAATCTGAGACCTCTTCCTGGCTATAAGCTAGTTTCTCAAACTCCTCATGCAAGTTCTTGGTAATTGTGTCATCTGCCCTATGAGAAAATCTGCCAAATAGAAATCTAGTCAACTTATCCACCTTAGTTGGGTCGGACAACATGTCATTCATCATACGGTGGTGCTCAACCAACTGTTCAGACCTGTTCAGACATGTCATGGCTTATTTTCCTAATTTTATCTCGAATGTCTAAATAACCATCCTTTCTACTATTCTGACTTTGGATATCAATTATCCAAGATCGTGTCCTCTGAGACTCTGTACTATACCTGTCCATTCTGGATAAAGTAGAGTGTAACCCCAATAGGTTATAACTTCTTCAAACACCAAGAACTAACATGAAAATGATTAGAAGTAGCATGAAACCATAGATTTTGACATGCAACTGATTAGAAGCAACATGCAACCACCAAATTTACCAAGAACTAACATGCAAATGATTAGAAGTAGCATGCAACCATAGATTTTGACATGTAGTTGATTAGAAGCAACATGCAACCACCAAATTCACCAAGAACTAACATGAAAATGATTAGAAATAGCATGCAACCATAAATTTTGACATGCAGCTGATTAGAAGCAACATGCAACCATAAATTATGACATGCAAGATTTGGGTAGTTCTCAAAACTGACATGCAAACTTCTACAAACCCTCAGGCTAGCAAGATCATAGCTCTAATACCACTGAAATGTCCCTTTCTCTAATTTTTTATGATATTTCAAGCCTCAAATCAGATCTTTAAAATCAAACAACCAATATTTCAAAGATCCACCAATTTCTTAATAAACCCCAAATCGGGTATGCCAGAAATAGTGCCAAAAGCTTCACAGCTTCACCTATTATTAATAAATCTGAAAGTGGAAAATTTTATAGAAATTTCAGCAGCATAAAATCTTACAAAATGACATTTTCGGATCTGTATAACATTTACACAATAGCTCCCAAATGGAGGATAAAAACAATGCTCATCGGGCTCCCGAAAACAACATAGAATAGCTCGGAAACACCACAAAAACACTAATAATCTATCACAGAAGTATAATCATAACCAAATACATATATTCAGCTCTATTTTAACATCTAAAAGTCTGAAATATAGCAGAAACCCAAACCGATATGAAATACTCAACCGAAAAACACCAAACTCTTACAAAAAAACACACCCGAAAAACCACAGATCTGCACTGTTCAGCACAAAGGAAAACTCTTCATGAGCATGCACATGGAATGGCTTCAAACTCCCATCCTTAGCCTTCTTAGAAACTTACAAAATCCCGTTCTTGGGTCTCCTTCTCCATAGGTTTGGCAGCCTCTGAAGAATAACAAAGAAATGAGCAAAAATCAAGTTCTAGAATGAGCCCAAAATGCCTCCAAACTCCTTAAAAGAGGGCATAAACCTAACTCACGTCCAAGAGGGGTTAATAAAACATATTTTAATAATAATTTTTATTTATTAGTCCATTATCTTCCAAAGATTATCCCCTTTTTCTAAAACTTCACCTTTTTGGGCCTACCTGCCTTAGAAAAGATTATTATTTTTAATTATTTGAAAAGGGGACATGACAGAGAATGCTTGGTTATGACCTTGCATTCTGTAGTATGCCTTGTCAGTATGAGAGGATACTAGTGGCCGTAGAATCACAGGGGACCCAGGATTCCTAAGGGATTGCTCGGGTAACTTCCAACATGACTTTTGCGATGACACTTTCCCGCTTGCATAGTAGGTTTCCTACATATCTTTGTGTGCCTCTGGGTCGATCTATGTTGGAACCTTTGAGTTAGTGTACTTTTAGGATTTCCCAGACTTAGAGAGTACTTGTGTTTTGTGATTTGTTGTCTTGTTTGGGACTTGAGACTATCTCCTCAACGTGGTGGGAGTGAGCCATTTAGGTTCCACGCGGTCGGGTGGTAGTGCTTTTTACTCTTACCATTGAGATCCGTCAATGGTCACCGTGGCTGGAGCATTCTTGCTAGCATTTACCTTCATTCTATTTCTGGATTATTATGATGGATGTTTTATCATTATGGATGTATGGATGTATTATGTATGGTGAATGATTCCATTTATTTTATTGTATTTTGTATCATGGATTTGAGGATGATGTATCTTTATTTTTACATATGTATATTATTTTAAGCCTTTCATACCCTGTGACATGTACAGTGGATGATTAAGCATTCCGAATTAATTTTCCAAGAGGCATTCGGAACAAATGTATATTATGGACATTGGACTTTCTTATTATTCTTTCATGTGGATGTGGTAGTTGTTAGACTTAGAATTAATTAAATTTAAATGTGACTCAACGTCTTGGGATCCTTAAGGAATGTAACCTGTTATGTATGTTTGTTGATGATTACATGTTATTGCTTCCGCTACTATGTGATTGATGTGTATGTTATACTTTCTTACTTTAAAAAAAAATGTTTAGCAAACTTAGTAAAACTTTAGGTTAATTCTTTTGGATCCCTTGGCAGGGCATTACATAAAACTTGTAATTAAATCTTGTAAGTAAATTCAAAATGGTTCTCATATCTTAAATTCTTGTAAGGAACAAATCTTGTAAGTCAATATTTGAAGATATGCCTACATACATTCAACATTGTTATAGGACAACATATGCTCGCATCCTTGTGGAGATGGATGGCTCTAAGGGGCTCCGTTCTATGTTGAAGTTGGCTTCTTCAAGTAGTTCTTGGATTCAACTTGTTGATTATGAAGGTATTCCTTTTAGATATAAGAAATGTCATAAAACCAGCCATCTCACTTCTCAATGCTCCTCTGACAAGGTTAGATCAAAGAAATCACCTTCTTGGTGGTTGGGGGTTTCAGATGATCACTATACGTTTCAAAAAGTAGCTTTTGATGTGGATGGGTTGGATAGCTCTTCTCATATTGATTTCACTGTTAGATTGTGGTGACTAATCAGGGAAGTACTATACAACCGTGGGGCCGATAGGCCACGACTGTCCGGGGATGGAGTCCCCAATTTTTTTTTGGGCCCTATTTTATCAGGATTTTGGGCTGACATGTAATTATTAATTATAACCCTAAATCAGTAAAAATACTTGTATAAAAGGGCTTAGGGTTAGGGATTGTTTCATTGTGGTTGATGCAAAAATTTGTTCTTGCGGCGGTATTGAGCTATAAGGGATTACATATTGTAATTAGGTTGTAATCACTAGATCACAATAATATTAGATTTTCTATTTGGTGGATGTAGCCCAGGGATTGGGTGAACCACGTTAAATCTTGGTGCCTTGTGTTCTTTTCTGTGCGATCTATTATTTTCTGATATTGTTTATATTTGCATGTAATTGTTATTTCTATCCATGGTTAAATCCTAACACTCACTTTGGATGAGGATTATGCTGATGTCTTCGATGATTCACATGTTGTCCCTATGATGATTTTGACTCAAAAAGTTGTTGCTAATCTGTCTCTTGCTGTTGACTCTACTGTTTCGGTCCCTTTGGTAGATTTGAGTTAGAATTTTGTTGTTGTTCCTTTTGTTGCGGACTCTGTCCAGAACACTATTGCTGGTGCTTCTTCTACTGTGGGGGTTAGTGGGGATCGACAGAAAGTTGTGAGGAAGGTGGAGGATGGTTGGACTTTAGTTAAAGGAAAAAAAAAAAAATCTTCCAAACCTTCTTTTGATATGTCTTTACGTTCTCAAAAGAATGGACCAAAATGTAAATCTTGATGGTTTGTGGACTCTTAGGTTGTTTGCCCTCTTGTTGGGAACTTTGGTGTTTCCCTCTAGTTTTTCGGGTGGTTTTCCACAGTTGTTTTAAGATTCTCATTGTCATATCTTTCTTGTCCCTTTATACAAGGTTTTGGGTCCTTTCAAACCTGTTTTTACTTAATCAAAACATTGCTTGTAGGGCTTCCCTCTCTTTTTCAATTAAATTAAATTAGCTATCTACTCAGATTTAGATTCACAAACTCCTATTTTTACAAGGTAGAGATCTTGTTTATTTACAATTATCCTTCAAATACTAAAACATAACATATTTTAAATTCTAAATAATATGACATTCCGTTTTCAATTAATTTATTTAGATTCACAAACTCCTATTTTTACAAGGTAGAGATCTTGTTTATTTAAAATTATCCTTCAAATACTAAAACATAACATATTTTAAATTCTAAATAATATGACATTCTGTTTTCAATTAATTTAGTTGCGTATTATACAAATTATTTACTCATCACATATATAGCCATTTTTACATAATATTTGACTGTGTTGAGATTTTTTACATCAATTTTATAACTATTGATTTGTACAAAAACTGATTTATCACAATTAAACATTTATAAATTTGTTTTTTTTTTTTTTTTTGTAAATTTTGGTAAATGTTTTGATATGAAAAAAATTACAACACAACTAAATCAAGAAACCCTTAATAATAATAATCATAGTCTATGGAAAACTTCTCTTTGAAAAATATTATCTCTCATATATCTTAAAAAAATTATATATTAATTAAATAAATATTATATAAATATTAGGTATTATTAATATATTAATTTACAATCTTATTAAACTAAAAAATAAAAAATAGTAAGGAAAAAGTTATAGATCTCGTTTCATAAAATCTAAATCTAAGAAGTTCAAATTCAATTCACAATTTTTATAATTAATTTTTTCTTAATTAATTTTTGTGGTTTATATTTTCTAAATTGTGTCTAGAAGGTAATTGCAATAATATACGATTGTTAAAATATTCTAGTGCTAAATAAAATTATTTTATAATTAAATGTATAATAAAATTTATCGATTTGTGTGATATAGTATAAGTAAATCATAATATTAGTTTTGATAATTTAATTGTGAAATTGAATAATTATAATAAAATAAATAATATTAATTTAACTTATAATACATTAATCTTTTAATCATTTGATGCAGGAAAAAATAAATTAGCTTTATAGTCATATGAATAAGAATTGGTCACAAAAGAGAATCATTAAAGATTTCTTTTGTCAAATTTTGTTTCACAGAGAGCCTTTTTCATCAAGAGAGATTGGCTATTCTTAAACCTAAAACCAAATTCTTACTATGCAAATAAGTGTTTTCTTAAAATAAATTGTGATTTTTTTTGATGTATTCACACTAATTTCTTGAATAAAAAGGTCCAATTTATCATAGTTCACCTATTGAATGTATTGAGGATTGCATTTATTTTAATTAATATGAATCAATCTATATAAAGATATAAATCTATGACCAAAACCAAAGGATGAGAATATATATTTATTTTTCAAATGTAAATTGAATGAAAAAAAGAGTATTAATTGTAATTAAGAAAATAAGTTTAATAAATTTAATTGAATTATAATTTAGTTAAATATAACATACTTTAATTTAATTGAAATAGGTATAATCTATTTCTAATAGTTTAAATAGAATATAATTTAGTGAAAAATTAAGATTAAAAGAAAATAAAAAATAACATGATATTTTATAATCAAAGTGACTAAATTTAAACTAATGGTTTGTGATTTTTATATAGTTAAATAATGAGTTTACTCATTAATGTAATAATTGACAAGATTGTGTTAAGGTTTGGGTTGTTCTCATATAAATTCAAGGTTAACTCTTGTTGTTTAGATTTATCTAATAGTTCGGTTCAACTCATGGCAAGTGAAACTTACAAACTCGGAATTGGAGAGGGTGTGAAATTGTATTAGGGAGACACCCCATATAAAAAAAGAAAGAGTTGAAAACATAATTACATTTTATTTTCCATCATTTTAAAGTGAAAAATGAAGTTTTGAACACACACAACCATAGTTGTGTCATCCTTTAACTAATGCACTGTATAATGAATGTCGATTTGAAGAACTATTTTTCTTAATTATTAAAAATTACTTTGTAGTATTTAATTTTTTTTTCTATTGTAAAAATGGTTTTGATATATATATATATATATATATATATATATATATATATATTATTAATATTAGATATATTTTGATTGTTATGTATTAGCGATATATGAGAGTACATCAATTATAAGTGTAATTTTTCACAATCTATGATGCAAAATTATCTAGTTTAGGTTTATAGATGTCTTACATCATACAATTAGATTACTTGGTAATCCTATAAGAAAGACAAAAAATAGTGATAAGAGAAAAATTGTGATATATGTACCCTAGGACACATCACTAGTAAATACAGTTTTTCCAATTGAAATGGAAACTGAATATTTGTTACGTTTGGACATGACAATTACCATCCTCATATGCTTTAACTAAATCATTATCCAATGAATGATTATTTGAAGAATTATTTTAGTTATTTATCAAAATTACTTTATAGTAATTTATTCAAACCTATTACCTTTCTTTCTCTAGTAAATTTTTTTCCCAAATGAAATGACAAATGAATATTTGTTTAAAATGCATTTTAAACAAGATAACATTTTAACACAAATTAATTGTATAACACAACCATCAAAAAAGTTTTTATAAAATTTAAAATGTCAATGTATCCAACAAAATAGCCTTATAAAAGGCTTAATGTTTCCTAGAAACTTGCCTAATATGACCCCAACATTTCAACCAATCACCGTTAATACAAAGAATTTTGATAATTGTTCAGTGGTAAAATGGAAGCACTTTAATAAGATGTAGGCTTCCACTTTATGAGGCACTGAGCCATTCAAATATGTATATGTGAGGGAAAGAGGGGGATTTCCAAGTATGATTCCACTTATGATCCAAATTAGATTAGCTAGGACCCAAAGGAAGAAGGGTGCTAATACTAAATCCAAGTTGTAAAGAGGAATGCAATACCAAGAAATACACTCTCTTAGGCCCTTGATAAGATAAGATAAGATAAGATAAGATAAGATAAATTTATTAATGTCCAACAAAAGACCACAACGTGGGTCTATGGGACTGGAAGCTTACAACAAGGAAAAAGCAGACAAACGAAGCACCGAATGGTGTCCAAAAAAGAACAAGCACAAAAAAAGAAGAAGAAAGCAGGAAACATCACGGAAAAGATTAGGTATCTGTCTTCATAGGGAAAAATTCCAAGAGTGACTGATCTATGTGGCTACTAGAAGCCCTGTGATGAAGCTAAGTGCTACGAGAGGAGTGTCGCTGGCAAAAAGGTCCCTTGCGGGGTCTCATTGATTTGGAATAGCTTGTGCTAGGGAAACTGTATGGTTGCTTCACACCTCGAGCTGGATTTAAGGGCAAGAAGAAGGTTGTAATAAGTTGTGCCTAGGTATGACTCCTGAGAAATGAAAGTTGTCAAGTATGGTCACGAAGCTATAAGGACTCGGGGAGATAGAGTGCAATGCAACGCTGATAGATGTACCTAAAAAAATTTGAGAGGGATCTGCAATCTCTAAACAGATAGTAAAATCTCCCTCTAATCTCATAGTATATGGGGCAACTAAAAAGAAAATGAATCTCAGATTTTGCCTCTGCTAAGGTACAAAGTGTACAAACCCGATCCTCTCTAGCAATATGGTGATTGACCTGAATCTGAAGTTTGTGCGAGCCCTCCCTAAAGGAGCCAAGGGAGATACGTAGGGCGTGAGTCCAGTATCTATGTAAGTACTTAGGGCATACAATAATCCCATCTCGAATAACTAAGAAGTGCTCAACGTAGAAAGCCATCCTTGGACATAATCCCCCTGGAGGATCCACTCAGGTCTGTGTGATACACTTCCTGTAAATGTCAAGTTTGACATGCCCGTTCAACTCTTGTCGAGAAGGGAGTAGATGAGCAGGGGCATCCAATAAGAACTGGCAGGGAGGAAGATGATCAATGTTGATCCCCACTGAACTCAGTAGGATAGTATCTTGAGCATACCAACCGCGGGCTCTAGTGGCAGGATTGAAGTTAGCAATAACAACTGAAGAGAAGTAGGCTAAATGAGGGTATCTATGTTGGCCTTCCTCCAAGTCAACAAAGCCATGAAGACGGTGGAGAAACTAGATCAAGTCAAAAATGGCTGCAGTCTGAATGGGTGAGCACCAAACTCGGCAAAAATAATACTATGGGGGGTAGAACCGTGACATTTGATAATTTGACGGAGGAGCATAATCTGGGTACTCTCGATCTTGGCCCAATTCGAGTCTAAAAGAGAAGGACCCCAAACCAACGAGCCATAGAGCACTGTGGGTCTTACTAAGGAATCCAAGAGGGATATCTTAGACGATGTATCCTGAAAGTGGTGTCTGAAGCACTATCTCTCGAGCATGGCAAGAGAACCCAACCCTTTACTGATCTGAGGCTAAATAGCTGATCTCAAGCTAAAACAAGATCCAAAAAACTTAACCCCAAGGTATGTGTAAGATGATGTAATCTCAACTTCTCGACCCTGGAAGTGAAAATGGAGATGTGAAGTCTTCAGACCGTTGAAGAGCATAACTTGAGTCTTCTCAAGGTTCACAACCAACTGTCTCATATCACAAAAAGATGAAAGTCTATCTAAAAGCCTCTGAAGACCCTCAGGAGAGGAAGCAAGAAGAACCACATCATCAGCAAAGAGAAGGATGGAGATCAATACCTGGTGTAGATGACAACCATCACCTGGAAGTGAGGAGTCACTAAGAAAAGCCTTGAGTTCATCAATGTAGATCTCGAACAAGGTGGGCGAGAGAGGGCAGCCCTGCTTCACCCCAATGGTGCTTTGGATAGGATCAGAGAGGCCCTCTGTGGTCCTGAGTCTACCAATCACAGTCTCATATAACCTCATAATAGCCATCAATAAGATCTCAGAAATACCAATATCTCTTAGTCTTTGAAAAAGGGCTACTCTGGGGATGGAATCAAAAGCCTTACAAAAATCCACAAAACAACAATAGACTTTCTTCAAGTGATGTCAAGCCTCTTCGATAATAACTCGTAGTGTAAAGATATGATCTATGGTTTGGTAGTCTGTCCTGAATCCTGCTTGACCCTTAGCCCTGTAATTCCTCCTATCAAGCTCACTAGATAAAATAGTATTCAAAGTTGTAGCATAAAGTTTGGCAAATGTATGCCCAATCATGATGGTCCTATAGTTTTCGGGATCAGAGGTCAGCCCAGACTTATGGATTGGGTGAATAATGTGTCTCGACCAAGAGTCCAAAAAATCAAAACAAACCACTCTATTAAAGAGAGTAGGGAGATAAGGGCCCAAGATCGTGGTATTGAGTTTGAAGAGCTCTGCCTGAAAACCCTCCTCATCAGCCGCCCTGATGCATCTCATAAGTCTAATGGCCTCATAAATGCTGGAGGTGGAGAATAAGTGACAATGGAGGAGCGGGCTAGGAAGGGGGGTGAGCTGACCTAGGATGTCATACAATGTGGAGATATGGGAAGCAAGGAGATGAAGGTCGGGGGTGGACTGGGGTTGGCTATGCTTGGGGAACATGATGCACCAAAACAACTTGGGATACTGAATAAGCATGTCTCAGAGGGATCTGCCCTGTAAAGCAATAAATAATCACTTCTTATGGCGAAGAAAGCATTTGTAAGAGAGCCGTAAATTGGTGAAAGTGGGGGAATGAGTATCAAAAGCCAAGCGCAAGGAGCGATGGAAAATTTTACAGTCATCATCAAACCACTAATTCATGGGACAAGTATTTCATCGAGCTGATCTGTGAGTGCTGGAAATGGAGCGGTGAGGGATAGAGAGGAGAGCCGACTCCCAAATCATGGTAGCTAGTGAGTGAAACATGGTGGACACCTGACTGTGATCCGTGAAGCTATCTGGGTAGAGGAATCTTCTCAGATGAAAAATGAAGAGGTCTTGATCACTATCCTCAAAATAGAAATGATTGTGGGGGCAGAACTGGGTAGGGTGAGTAGAGATGGGTGGTAAAGGGTGGGAAGAAGCACATACCGAAAGGCTAAGAAGGGCATGATTAGCCAAGGGAAGATGAGAGATAGTAAAATTTTTGATGGAGGGGAGGAAGGAAGCAACAATGAGGATGTAATCCACCATACTCGCACCCCCACTATGAGGCCAACATGTAAAAAGCTCAAAACTTGGGAAACAAGAGATGCCATTCAAAATCACCAAGTTGGAGGACTCACAAAGCTGGAGAAGGTGGCAACCATAACAAGTTAGAGGTCCACTGTGATCCTCGGATAAACGCTGAAGCCCCATACTAGTAAGATCCCTCTCAGTAGTACAAATCAAATCGAACCCACGATCATATTGAGGGGTCTGGAGATCTTTAGTACGTGCATTAAAATCTCCTAAGATGATGATGTTGCCCATAGCCCCAAACTTGGACATGCTCTCAAATAGGTCTTAAAAAGGGTTCCCATCCTCAACACTATGAATGGCGTAAGGTGAGGTAGTCGGTGGGAAGTAACAAACAACAATGAAGATATCTTTCTGACGATGACTGGTACCTCCAACTTGAATCCACATAAATCTGGCATAAGTGTCAGAAAGAACCAATGTGGTAGTACTGAATAGATCATCTCTATTCAAACAAGCAACTCCACTGGAACCACGCACACCACCTAAAGCTTAGACCTCCTCTTTGCAAATTGAAAGCCACTGATACCTTGTGTAACCTGGAAGGGGCCGAGCAGGACTCTCATGAGTCTCGGTAATAACTAACAAATCAACATCCCCAACTGCATCATGAAGTAAGCCTGGCAAAGACCACAGGGAACCATTGCCATTCCAACAGTTGACAAGCAAAGAGCCATTGGAGGGCTTAGACTTGCCAAACTATTGGTGCTCAGAGTGTCATTTGGCTTGGGTATGTCTCTCATCCCAACCCTTGGGAGGTGAGTCATGAATAACTGCCTTTAGATTCCTTATTACTGCCCATTTCCCATTACTCCTTGCTTCTACCACAAGACTCCTAGAGTGTTTTAGTTCAGCTACCTGTGATTTTGTGAGGTCCTCATCAAGAAATATCTTTGTGGGAAGAAGGAAGAGCTTCTTCTTGTCCCTGAGAGCTTGTAATCGATCAACCAGTGAGAGAAACCTAAGAAAAAGGGTGCCATCATGTTGAAACCATGCTCTGTCTAATGTAATATCTGAAATACCCAGTTGCTCGTTGAGAAACGAGTAGCCTATGGGGAGAGAATCAATGGAGGACGAAGGAAGACCTCTAACCTGAAGGTTGAGTTCCCTGAAGTGCCTAACTTGGTCTTTTGCCAACTTCTCTTGGACAATTTTTTCAACCATTGGCAAAGGCGTAGTGCTGAAGTTTTTTCAAGTAGAGGCCCAAGTTTTAATTTGCTACTCTATTTCAGTCAAAAGAGATGATTGTTTTTTAAGAAGCTCGGTTTTCTTATCCTTGAGGTTTCCAATGTCTTCAAAGTCTTCAGTAATGGAGCTGATATCTTTTGTAATGCCTTTCATTTGTGTGGTAAAAGTTTTAGAAAGGTCCTGGATGTGTGAAGAATTAGCTACAACTTGCTGGTTCAAGTCATTTAATGATTGAGATAGGGAGTGAATAGTATCCTGGAGAGTTTGATTCACTGATTCAAACTTCTGGAGCTGCACTAAGAGACCTTGGGAAACTGCTGAGAGAGAAAGAGTTGTGACTTTTAGAGCTACATTATCCTTCTCTAATAATGCCAAGCGGTCAACTATCTGCTGTAATTTTGCTAGATTGGGTGGGGGGTCCATGACTCAAAACAATACTAAACAATATATGAATAAAAAATACTAAGTCGTATTTGAATAAAACAAAGCAGAAACAGTACCAGACATTCTATCAAACAAATCATGTACGAACTGTCTTGTGGGTCATAATCTGTCTTGTGCTATAGGTACGGACTGATTACGACTTCTCAATACTTTACTTGCATGTTCACTATAGGGGGATGATTTCTTCATGGATAACTTCACGATAGGAAATCTATAGTCAAGGGCCTCAAACGTTAGGGCATCAACAGTCAAACGAGATAGAACTTGTCTAGTTACGACACAGGATGTCGCCTCTACATGGGGTCAGGAAATATAACTAATTGTTTAGGAAATATAAATCTAGATGCTATGTGAATACAATCAACCCAATTAAGATGTAAACCTAGGGTAGAGAAATGAAATGAAATAAAATGTAAAAGACTCACCTTGAAATGTGTAGAGGAAGATGGGTTTATGCTCAATAAACTTCAGATCTGAATCTTTTCTGAACTTTCATCCACACATCTTGGAATGAAATGATGAAAGGAACAAAACCCATTAATCTCCCTAGAATTTGAGACTAAAGGACTAGTTTGACATGGAAGGACGTCATACAACTAGGTTGATGTAGTCCACAACTCTAGAAATGACAACTCCCAAAAGATTGTGAACTATAGGTTCCATATTTGTAATTCTTTTTGCTCCCAATTTGCAAATCAACACATAAAATAAAGGTTTGGGGGTTGGGGTTTGATGAGGGCTTGCCTTGGTTAAGCCATTGGTCAAGGAATTAACCGTAATCGAAAAATATAAATGTAAATGATTGTAAAACAAGATAAATGTTAGGATTCACCTTGCTTGAATGTATGTATATGTGTTGTATTATAGATCTTAAATTCAGTATGAAGGATTTAGGATATCTCCACAATTGCAATGGATATATCATAACCATATCATGGAGCCATAGATGTAAATGTGTATCAATGAAGAAGATAATGAATTCCTCAATGTAGATTTCCTCCCTTGATGGCCAACAATATGCTGGATTTTGAAGAGGAAATGCTAACAAAAGATCCTTGAATGCTTGAAAAACTTGTTTTTTGAATGCTTGAACGCTAGAACTCCTCGAATGCAAAAGGCATAAATATTCACTTGAGAGAAAGAGCTTGAATTACTTGAGAAATGATTGAGATGAGATATGAAAATAAAGCACACAAGCATCCTTTTAAACTAGTTCTCGGGTGAGAAAACAACTTAGGCCAACGAGGGAGTAGAATTAAATAATTGGCAAACTCGAGGACTTTTTGGCCTTGAACCCCACAATCACCAAGGATTAGGTTGACTTGGGAGGACTGGGTCGACCTCGTCTAGACCATGTTGACGTGGGTCAACTTGGTCCTAAAGGATAGGTCAGACATGCCATATAAAGTGCCAGGAGATGGTAGAAAGATAACAGACTGATATGGTCAAAAGGGTATCGAGATAATACCTAGAAGACCATATCAGAAAGAGAGAGATGACAAATAAGAGTGGAATGGAAGAGGAGAAGAGAAAAAGAGACATTGAGAACATGTCCATATGTTGGTATGGTTTCAAGAAACTATTTTCCTTTTGCCATTAGTGGGGTGTTTTTCCAGAATTTTAAGTCCTTATAGGTGCCCTTTCTCAAGGAAAACCCTAATATTAAGGAGTTTTAGGTTGAAAACCCTAAGTGAAACCAAGAGGAGCCCTAATTTTCTATTATGTTGTTACCTTTTTACTTAACTTAAACAAGGGTCTTTTCCATGCATTGTGTTTTGAGGATGCCTAGGTGTTATCACTTTATAGTCTTGAGCCTGTGCCCTTTCACTTTAAAAAATGCACTTATGTTTTGAATTACTTAAGTAAGGGTTGCTTTTACATGAAAAAGGGGCCCAAATATTCTTTTCCTAGGGTATTATTTGCCTTAATTTTCCATGGTATTTTCTTTTTAATCAACTATTGAAGCTTTAATTTTAATGTTTTTGGTGCTTCCTTTTTGAGCATGTGAAAAATACTGGCTCTCTAAATCAATGACATGCATATTTGCACTGGATATGATCCCTATTGTAGCAAAGTCTTGAAATCGTGCCATGTGGAGATGGCAGGGTTGGGTACCTCTTATCTTGAACCTGTGGTTGTTGACAGATCGATGGCTATTGCTGATGCGCTAAGTGTCCTCTCCTATATGGCATTGTAATGTGATGATGACACCCATCCAACCGACGACCCTTGTGTCAAGAGACATAAGAATGTAAATCTATGACCTGCATTAACTCTCTATCTTTGGCTACTCTCATAGTGATAAAGTGAGATGATTATGCATGGAGTTGGATTTAGGTATGAAGTTCCCAATGGGACCAACATTAGTTAGGACAAGTCTTTCTCCAAGTGGTCGACGTATAATTGTGTTAGCGAGAAAGATTGGATCAGGGGTATTGTTAGATTATGGTGACTGATCAGGAAAGTAGTGTACATACTTCATAATTAGTAGGGTTCATAATTACTGTACATACATACAATTTTTTTTGGGTACTATTCATAGATTCGCCATTCATAGATTCGCCACTAAAGTTATGGCTAATTTATGGTCAACATGTTATAACCCTAAAGTGGTTTAATACTTGTATAAAAGGGTTTAGTGTTGGGTATTTTCATTATGTTGTGATGCGAAATTGCTTCTTGCAGTGGTATTGAGCTGTAAGGGATTACAGACTGTAATCAAGTTGTAATCACTGGATTGTAATAAGATCAGACTTGCTGTTTGGTGGACATAGCCCAGGGATTGGGTGAACCACGTTAAATCTTAGTGCCTTGTGTTCATTTCTGTGTGATCTATTATTTTCTGTTATTGGTTATATTTGCATTAGTTTTCATTTCTGTTCGTGGTTTATCCTAACAAGTATGAGCCACGTAATGGGAGGAATAGGATGTTGCCACATGGATTAAATGAAGACTTTTATTCTTGTACCATGGTGGCTCTATTTTCTTATGACTCAGCAATGTTATGACATGTTGAGATTTGATAAGGGTTATGACAAAGATGCGGGGTGACAACATGTGTCTTGTTCTCTGAATAAGTTTTCCAGTGGGACCTGATGAATCACTAGGGACTTGATAGATGATTGGGCCACACAGATCATGTCAACATGCTTAGTCATGAGGTGTCCATGTTCATTTGTAAAGATGATAATCTAATAGCTCACACTTCTTCGCTAAAAACTAGTTATCTCATAGTGATGAAGTGCAATGCTTGCATGTGTCCTACCCATGGTAAGATGAATGTGTCATCACTTAAAGAGTGAATAATGCACGAGTTGTAAATCATTGATAGGGACTTAATCACTTGATTAAGATCATCCATCCATGTGTTTGAGAAGGAGTTGGCAAATTGATGGTCCACTTGTTCTCACAAGGCAATGACAGCTGTATGGCGATGCAATGTGATGTGTCCATGTGTCCCTCCTACCCAGAAAGTGTTGAATATTCAAAATGGTTTGTGTAATCACTTTGCTGGCCTGTCATTGGTTGTCAATGGGTCCTAGATGCTGAATAGGATAGTTAGTGAAAGTCAAAAGTTTTTTTAAGCCATCTGATACAGAGTTGAAATATGATCAATAGATGATTTTCAAATTTGAAGCACAAAGTTGAGGAGAGAAGTTTTTTCAATATGGAAAACAAATAGTTAATTAACATGAGCTCACGATAAATGCTAATAGAATAGATTTAAAAGTTGTCACCTCATCTCAGTTGTCACAGATTACACACTAAATTTGTAAGGAGAAAGTTGCAGAGCTTGCGGGTTTGAATAATTGAAGTCAAATTGCTTTGGAAAAGTGCTACATAGTTCCCTATGTTTTCAAGTTGACAATTTGGTTGCCTGAGATTTACTCTAGTTGTGAGTAAGCCCTAGCTATTATTTTTCAAAACCATAGATAACCCTAGTTGAGTAAATCTTCAGCTCTAAAAAAATGCCTTCGAAGAAGTATTCTAGAAAAATTATTTATGAAGATAAGAGGCTCCAAGATGACTTCATCGAATAATTGCCTATGTCAAGGGAGGGAAAAGAGGCCATTGAAGGGTGGAAAGTATTAAAGAATGAAGTGCAATTAAGTTTGAAAAATAATTTTTGAAATGTATGCGACAAAAACATTCCCATGAAAGGATTAGAAGTCTTTAGATGGTGGTGTGGCAATACAACTTAGGGAAATTGGTGATGCTTACTATTTTCCTGAGGAAGATACTACTAGAGGAGAGATCCAAATTCCTAAGACACCAGTTTCAAATATTACCATTCAGAAGATAAAGGGATTATTTCCAAGAGAGCTTAGGATAGAGTCTTGCAAGGTGGATGTTTCAGTTGATGAGTTTGTTAAATCAATTCCTTTCAAGCAACTATTATGACAATATTTTAGAGAAGATTGTCATAGGATGACATATGAGAAGAGGAGGCAAAGGCCTAGTGATGATCCTGATGACATTGGCAAAGAGGTGGAATGAGAAATGATGATCAAGTTTGATGCTATCATCTCAGAGGAGGGGAGGAGGATAGTGAAGGAATCAGGATTCCAGGTGCTACCAAACCTCAATATTGCAAATGTGTTAGGAAACATATTTGTCTTTTGAAAATAATTACAAAGTATGAATCCAAATGCCCAAATGGAAGAACAAAAGCTACTAACAGTTGGATGAGTTATCATTGATTGATAAATATCCTTTGAATTGAGAGGTACAACTCCCTCATAGGAATATTTGCAATTAATTAAATAACATCGTGTATCTTTAATTCGAAGATACAAAGGTTTTTTGACATTCATTCATAGGCATGAAATGAATGTGATTGCTAGATTTATAAATTGAATGAAATAAGAAAGATGAATAAGTAGCCACGAGACTACCTAGCCAACCCTTCATATTATAGAGAAAATGGAAGAAAGAATTGCTTTATTTTATGAACAATGAATAACAATACAAAATTGCATTCAAAATGTGATAGAATTGACTATATAACCAACATCAGTCTAAGAAATTCATACCTAGACTTCAAAATTTGATATTAAAATTTCTTCCATTCTAAATACATAACATAATGACCACAAGATTATTCTATCTCTACAAATGTAATCAAAGCACAAAAAAATGAAACTAAAACCCTCCTTTCCCCTATTACAAAACCGTACAAGTATATTCTCCCTTCTCCCCTTTAGCCATAGGACTTTAACAGAAAAAGAAGAACCCTTTCTTTGTAAAAATCTTTCAATAAATAGTCTCACAAGATCGTTATTTAGTTATATAACCAAATATTTTAAAATGATCATCCTCCACTTTAAAGTTTTTTATTTTATTTTTAGAAAGTCAAATAAAGGGGAGAGAGTTGTCTAAAGGATCTCACAAACATTATTATAATAATCTTTGACTAACATTACTATAATTTTTGACTTTATCACATCATATAATGCCCTTTCTTTTGCAATAAATTAAATCCATGTTGTTGCTGTTAGAAAAGTAGGTTGTTGGCCTCTTAGATAGATGTCTACACAGTTAGCTATAAATTTTGAATGCAAATGAATTTCACTAGTTTCTTTGGTGAGAATTTGGAAAATTAGTCTCATAACAACATATCCACACATGAGAAAAATCCAACAATGGGATAAAAAGTTATGGCCCCCTCACCAGGACTAATTTTTTTGATTGCAGAAAATTTGTGATTAACTTTTAATTAGCAAAGTTAGTTTCTTCTGCGCCATCTTTATAAACCAATAGATGGTGAAAATATTATCAAAGCATGCTTAACTGATCCATAATAATAATATTTGTAGGGTAAAGTTACAAATTTGTGTCACCTTTCAGGTTGACTTATCAAAACTACTGAATTTGAGTATTTCTATCCAAAAATCATTTTTTCTCAAACATATGATCTTAGATAAATTAATTCTAGCTAATTTATATATGGTATCAAATTTTTCTAAATGTAAATATCTATTAAATGCATGTTTTATACTAGTTTTTATCCAATTACTAAAGAAGTAAACTTATTTAAGAAAATTGGGGTTTCAATAACCCTTACTATTTTTTATGATATTTTTTTAGTAAAATATAAATGCCATTTTGTAGATCTCAAAGTAAAGAATATTTTCATATAGAGTTTAGAGAATTTTAATTAGATATAGTATATTGTAATTAAAAAATTCTACAAGGACGTATTTTAACACTTGAAAAGATGTCGATTTTGAGAAACAAAAAAATATTAAATCATATCAATTTTAAAAAAAAATTATATGACGTTCTAGAGGAAAGAATCCTCTTTCAAAATGTATATTTTTTCTTCTTGTTAGAATAGATTTGTTTCAAAAAATGTGGTGGGAGATGAAAACTATCGATTTTAGGTGAGTTGAAATTTGAATAACTATAAATGAGAAAATATAGGTCTAAAGTCAATTTTAATTTTTGATTGTTCTAGCTACATGTGTTATCTATAACATAGTCCGACTTCAAATGAAAATAATTTTATTTCCATATAGTTTTGTGGTGGGAACTAAACCCCTAATTTTCAACATTTTTCAATAACTTAAAAATTGTCTATAAAAATTATGAAAATATATCATTTCTTATTCCAAATAATTATTAAAAATTATAATCTTAAACTTCAATCATTTTTACACATTTCGTTAGTTTACGTCATTTTCAAATTCTAAATAATACTACCAGTTTTATGTCATTGAAGATGAATAATTATGCTTTTGTTAGCCTTTTCCTTTACAAAAGGGTGACGTAGGTTTGTGCTTTTATCCTGTAGTCATTAAGGTCTAAAATCCTAAAGAATCAACTGAAACAATTGTGCTTTTGAACTTGAATTTGAACAGTATGGTTCAGGTTCAAGTTTGACAGTTCCTCACAACACTGCCTGGCTTCCACAATATAATGAACAATTTAATTTTACGAATGCTTCACTATTGCACTTATTTTTGCATTTGATGACCAAAAATTGGTATTCTAAAGCTCGTGCAAATATGAGTTTAGTATAATGCCTACTATATGAAAGCATTTTGCCAACTTTGGTATGCTTGGCATTAGCTTAAACCATCTTATAATGAAGTTATTTTACTTCTTGCTTCGGCCTATTTGTATTGAAGAACATGACTCATTATTCACCACCACCTTCTGGCCTCAGGTCATGGACTCTTGAGCAACTTATAACATTAGATCTTCTTTGTACTTTACGAATGCTAAAGTGACCTTTCAAACTTTGAACTTGTACTTGAACTTTGAACTGGCATGGTTTAGGTTCAAGTTCAACTTTCACATATGCAAATAGACAGATCAACGATTGGTGGCCATCCACCCACTTTTAGCATTTCCCACTGGTGAGAAAACTTGAATTTGAACCTCGAAGATCTAAATCTAGACTTGCATGCCAAAACCTAGAAACTTGACCTAGAACTTGCTGGCCTAATTTTGAACTTTGAACTTTGAGTTTCAAGTTCAAGTTTGACATAACTTCAATTTTTTTTCTTCTTCACAAGTCATAGTATCCAAAATCATCATTAGCAATACAAACCAACCAAAACACTCAGACAATTTAGGGATTCTTTTTATGGGGTTGATTTTTAAAATTTGAAACTTGGTTGCTAAAAGCATGCTTACAAGATGTAATTGCATTTGATTCTATATTGAAGGATATGAGGTTGAAGAAACCTAAAAGAGAGGCAAAAATGCCGACTTATGGGATGTACTATAGTGAAGACCAAGCTGTCTTGGCTACTTGGTCTATCTTTCCTTACCATTCAAGTCAAGCAACTGGGGAAGATAATGGAGTTAGGGTTAATTTAGTCTTAGACTGAGTTGAAGATGGTAAGCTTACCCACTCCACCAGGAACCTACAAGAACATGTGGCATATGTTCATAATGTAGTAGAAGGAACAAAGAAAAAACATGAACACTTGCAAGAAAAACACAATCATGTATATGCTGCATATAAAAAAAGGACAAAGGAGAATGTTGATTTACAAAGTAAAATAAATTCACTAGAGAAAAGGATAATATTGTTAGAAGAAGCAAGAAAATCCAATGTGGACCAACCACTTGCTTTAGGGGAAGCCACCATATCCAGGCAGTTAAGCATGGTGCATTTTGTTCCCATAGTTTTGTTAGCACCTCCTAGGAAAACTCCATAAAAAAAGGTAAGGAGTGGTGATAATTTAATAAAGGAGGTTCTAGACCTTTCGATGTAGTTAGAAAGAAAATAGAGTGAATCTGATTATAAGAAAGGAGTTATAGTCCAGCCTACACTGATTTTTTTTTTGAGAGAATCAATTCAAAATTATTTAGAGTCCATGAGGTGTGCAAAATTCTTTATTTAGACATTAGAAAAACGGAGAATGATATTAAACTAGTCAAGCTCACATATAAAAAAATGGATAGGGAGATTGGGGAAAATAAGGCAATTTGAACTCTGTGTAAGAGTGGATCCCAACCCTCCTCCAATTGCCATGGCCATAGTAAAAAATGTTAAATCATTAAGATTTTTTTTGGTTTTGCCAGAGGTCATTGAAAATAAAATAGTGGAATTGAAAGACCATATGGAAGGATTTAAGGATATCCTAGTGCCACCCATTTTGAATAATGATAAAGTTATTAAAGACCTTTCCTGTTGGAGAAAAAAAGTCATAACAATAATGAATGATTTGTTTAGAAAGATAGCTAAAAATGTGGACATGACCATTTCCAGGAATGCATGACAAAGTTGATCAACTTAGAGACATTTTATGAGAGTTTCAAGAAAGAAGTCACCCAAACCACAATTAAGTATATTCCTTATAGGTAGGTGGTGTAGACACCTAAAAACCTTTAGAAAACAAAGTATTTTTATTTTTTGAAAAATTCCTGATGACATCATCATTAATTAATTAATTAATTATTTAATTAATTAATTTATTTTTATGCCATTAAATATCTTTATCTTAATTAAAAATATTTAATTAAGGAATCCCTCCCAAAAATGTTTAAATCTTATTTAAACATTATTTCCTTATTTATTAATTATTTAATTAATAAATTGACCAAAAAACTCAAAATAAATAAAAAAATTATTTTTTGCCCAAAACTTGGCCAATTTCCTTAAGACCACTAACCTCTTCCAAAATCTTCTAATCCTTCTTTAATTTTGATTAAAGGCTAATCCCATCATTTCCTACCCCTAATCCCAACTCAAAATATTTAATTAAGATTAAATATTAATCCTCATGTTTATTAAAAAAGTTTTAATAAATATATCCTCAACCCAAACCCTTGAAATAAATAAAACTTTATTTATTTCCTAAAAATCTAATTTATCCTCATCCTAAGAAGTTCTAGACTCTTCTACAAAGTCTTCATACTCATCCTAGGAAATTCTAGACTATTCTAGAAAGTCTTTATCCTCATCCAAAGTCTAGACTCTTCTAGAAGATGTCTTTAAACCTAATCCTAATCCCCTCCTAACCTTGTCACATTCCCTAAAAATGGGTTAAGACTTACTAACCCAAGCCAAAGTTAACAAATATCTCCTCCTTCACCCACCCTCATTAAATGCCATCCACTTGCCTATCCCTAAGCTAATCCTAAACCATCCTAATCCATCCTCTAATCATTTGCACAAGCCTAAGCAAGCTTAAAACCTTCCTAATCAAGCCCAAGTCAAAATTCCTCTCATCTCCCTCAAAATATCTCAACCATAAAACTTTATGAAGTCCACTAGGCCATAAATGACTCTTCCAAGCCCTTTTATTGCTCTTACAAGCCATTATGAGGGTCTTTATGAAGATTTTATCCCTTGAGCCTCCTTTGTTGACTCATCCTTCCCCTTTCCTCCATCCTCTTACCCTGTGACATGTGTCACTCCCTGATTGGCTGTAAGGAAGCACAATCCATGTGCTCTTCTCTCATGCAATTTGAGCCCTCCATGAGCTTTTTCCCATCCTTGCATCTTAGTCCTCAATCCCTCAAGCCTCTTGCCTATAAATTGGATCCTTCCCCTTTGAAAAATAACACAATCCATGAAGTAAATTCATAATGCCATTTTAAGAAGCCATTTTACATCAAAACCATACTCTCACACCCAAATTCCAACTCCATTTGAAGCCCTTTTTGAAGCATAAAACTTGAGCATACATCCTATCTATTTAGACAAAGCTACTCAACAAGAGAGCTTCTCATTGAGAGAGTCCATTAATGGCTCATATTCTCAATTGAGAGCTCATCTTAGTCTATCTTGAAATTTATGGATTTTGTTTAGTTTGTAGAAGCTTTATTTAAATTTGGTTTCTATTAGCATACTAACATTGCTCATATACATTTTGGCACGCCCGGTGGGACCCCGCATGAGTCATCTTCATTAGCTTTTTTAGTCAAGTTTTGTATGTCATTTGCTAATTTTGGCTAATTTTTCTTGTTTTTGTGATTGGTAGGATTGTATAAATTGGTTTTTTAGGTCCAAATGAGCATGAAGAAGACAAAGGAACTCATAGTCTATCTCATAGTATTTGCAAATTTTTCAAGCTTATAGGTGGACAAAGCACTTGGAATTCTTCTTCCTCTTCTTGTCTATATTCTTCTTATTCCATCTACTTCTTCTTCTTCTTCTTGTGGGAGATCTTGGCCATTTTTTTTAAGGAAGAAAAATCATACACACTTCTTTTTAGTGCTTAAAATGAACCCCCAAATCATACTTAAATCCATTAAAAAATTAAAAATTTGCAAAAAAGAAAAAATCTTTTAACAAGTGAAACTAAACCAAGCCAATCATTTGCATCCTTGCAACATCAAGGTTTTAGATGCATTCATGCAAAGTTAGGAACACTTCATTTTTGGGAATTTAAAAAGAACTTCAAGTTTCCATTTCAAAAGGTTCAAAATCAACACTAAGTGCACACTAAAATCTAAATCAAACTCAAAGCATCAATCAAGGATAAAATGAAACTCATTTGCAAATATTTTAAAGTTCTTTTAAAAATCTCATGAAAACTAAGAGTCCTAAATGGTTGCCAAAAATTGTCCTAAAAGCTTTGTTATTTTTTTCCAAACAAATGTCTTGTTGCAAAATCTTGAATGTTTCTTAGGTTTTTCATGCATCAAAAAAATCTAGGAATATCATTTTTGGGCTTAAAATATGCAAACTAGAACACAAAATCTTGAATGAAAAGCAAAGTCCAAAGAGTCATTTTCACTTTTGAGTCCAAAACAATCTTGAATGATCTAAGGTTAAAACAAAGCACTTCAAAGTTCTTAAAACAACACACAAAATCTCAATCTTGAATGCTCAAAGGAAAAAACTTGAATGTTTAAACACTTGTCTTTGAATGCATGTTGCTAAAATCACTCTTGAGTGCCATGGATTAAAATCAAGTTTTTTTTTTTTGTGAATGCATGATTAAAACAACAAATCCAATCTTGAATGCCATAGATCAAATAATCATCTTTTGGGGCATAAAAAGAATCTACATTCTAGGAACTTCCCAAATTACAAAAGCCAAATAAAGACACTTTAAGTGAGTTTGTAGTTGGACTCAACCTCTTTAATCACCCATCAATTTAACAATTGGTTGCAATCTCAGCACCATCTATGGGGATGGGTCCACCTAAGAGGGTGTTAAGTGCTCCACAAAGATCAAACTTCACTTACTTGTGTTTTTATTAGTTTTTTTAACTTAGAAAATTCCTTGAATGCACATTAGGCTCGCTAACACTTCATTTGGACATTAAAATTGAACAAACTCTTGACGTGGAGGGCCTTCGAGTGCACACTTGGCAATCGAGTTTCACACATCTTTGTTTTGAGCTTAAAACAAACTCACACTCAATCTTGAATGCCTAACAATCAATGAACATTGCATGGTTTGGATGCATTTTCAATGATGCATTTCTTATGTTGACGATCTCTCAACTTTCATTATGCTGACGATGCTGTCAAATTGGAATGAACATTGTATGCCATAATCACAAGTGTCTTCAATCATAGCTTACAAAATCTAAATCATCAATTGGAATAAACGTGTGTCTTTTAAAGCCCAAGATCATGTATGTGGTCTTGTTTTACACTTTTTAGGAGGCCTGCTTGGGGATTTCATCACCCCTTGGGACGACCTCAACTCCAACATTCCGATAGAGTATAAAAATCAGGAGGTGAATCCAAAGACACCTCTCTTGGAATCAAGATTTTGTCACTCGGGCTAAGCCTCAAGGAACTTTATACCCTTGAGAAGTGAAAGAGGAGAAGTGGGTTATCGCTCCTCTCAGCTGTGTGACATATTTTTGGTTTCATCTACGGATTTGGGCCTCATGTACCTTGCATATATCGAGGACTCCCTAGCTATAAAAAATTTCATCCTTGTAGAAAGCTTCCTAGGATGTTGGTGTGTTTGACGTGCTTGCTCCAAAATTTTGTCTGCTTGTTTGTTCATAGCTTTTGAATGAATTTTTGCCAACTTTGGTCAAAATCCCAAAAAAATAGAAATCTCCCAGCTCAAGGCATACTTAGTGTAGCCACTGCCTCATCAAAAAATCATCCAAGCTCCCCCGCTACAATCGAATCTATCTAGTTCCTTGCTTTAGAACAATCCCAAATCCAAAGTCCATCCAAATCATCCCCCCAGCTAGCTAGCAACCCAATCCAAAATCAAACCCAAGCCTTTAGAGAGTTGTTGTCATTCTGCTAGAATTTGCTATCCAATCAATCTGACCAATCCACCAGCCTCACCAAGGTTATGCCTTTGACAGAGCTTTGTCTAGGGTAATCTAGCTTTTTCACTTGTTATCCCTCATCACCTTGAGCTAAAGGTTGGGATCCACAAGTGGTCAATCTCATGTCATGCACATAGGATCATTAGTCTATCCTTAAGTTTTCACAATCTCCACCAATCCAGCGCATAGGAAAGCAAAAATCTCACTTTTTGACAGCATGCCCTTGAAGTCTTCCATCCACAGGAAAGCCAAAAATCTCCAGCCAATCCTCCTTAGGTCTGTCATACACCTTTGAATCTCCCTAGGAAATCCTTCATCAGCCAATCCAAAATTTGTGCTTAATCCAAATCCAACCATGAGCTTCCATGTTCATCCATATGCAAGACCCCATCCCCATCCGACTCATCATCAAAACATGAAATCCGAAACCTATCACGATGTGTTCGATCATATTGTCCTTGCTCCCGCCACCTCCTATTCCAATGATGATGAAAATCTTGTTACTATGATGGGTATATTGAAAGCCTTAGAAACATTCCCCCAAGCATCCCACAAAATCCATGCATTCTTCCAAACTATCTAGTCATGCCATCTGATATCCCAGCTTCTCCTCCATCACCCAATCAACCAAGCTTCCAATCTTCCACCCCCATCACACTAGCTATTCCTGTCAATCCACCTCCACCTCCGACACACGAGTCTCCAAGGAATCTCCTAGAGGAAATAAAAGAAAATTTGCCTCCAGCAGTCGATAAGCCATGTCATCTAATCCAACCATGTGAATTAGTCAGTAATGAAGCTTCCCCATCTATAATATCACATCCATCTCCCATAGCTATCATCCCCATACCATCGATCAAATTGCTTAAAATCCTTCCACTTCCCGCAAGCATCAAAATCCCACCATCTGTCAAAACCCTCCAAATCCTATTCACATCACCTTCAAGCATTTACCAAATCTCCCATAAAGACCCTTATGCATCTATCTTCTACTCACCCATCTCCACTACTGAATGTCCCATCTATCCATCCGCTGCCTTTGAAGAGTCCATCCCTTCACCTCCTATCGCACCATCCACTCCAATCCAATCCTATCAAGATCCTATCCAAAAGCATGTTGACATCCCCCACAACATAAAAGAAGATACCATCATATCATGTCTTCCATCCATAGTGCAGTCACCATCCCCTCCATCTCCAAAACCTCAAGCCATACCTCCTCTACTATAGGATATCCTTTCATCCCATCAGCTAAATCAAGATCCTATCCTACCATCTCCTCCACTCCATGCTTCTATCTTACCACCTATCCAAGCTATTCCACCGTCTATAATATACCCTCTTGGTTCACTTACATTCATCCATAGTGGCCTCCTCTCAGCAGAAGAATTAAGAATAGTATCTCCCTATTGCAATACATCTGATAAAGCACTTCCACCATTTTTTGCAAGCAAAAAGTATCCTCAGCTAGTTCAAATGCTCAATCGATGGCATTATCAAGGTCAAGGTTTAGGACCACAAGAGCAAGGAATCAGAAAGCCTATTATTGGACAAAAAAATCTAGGATTTCATGGTCTTGGATATGTATCCAAAGGCTCACCATCTAAAGGTTTTGGTACACCACACCCCCAAACCAAGCCTATCTCCAAACCCCCCATGCCAGCCTCCCATCACTCCTTCAAGAAATCTTATGTCATCCCCCCTCCACCATCTTTGCAAACAAAAACAACCTACCATATCCCCCCTTCATCCGCTAAATCCATTTTGGGTCCCTATGTCCCAAAATCTACCATGCTCCATCCTCCTATCAGCCATAATTCAAATCCTATTCCCTCCATTCCTATGCAAGATCAGAAAAGAAACATATCGAGGCACATCATCCATCATCATCCCCTACACACTCTCCCATATCCTCTCCATCTCACAAAGCTTCTCCTAACCATCTTCCCAAAGCTTTCCACAACAATGTAAATGCCAACTTCAAAATGCATAAAGCTAAAAATTCACATCCTAGGCAATCATATGTCTATTCTAAAAGACATACTCCAAAAAGGAAAAATCCAATCAAAGAATGCAAAATAATGCAAAAGCCTATGAAAAGAAAATCCAAAACCATGTGGATCCCAAAGAAAAAAGTTGAAACCCAATGCATAATGGCATCCACCATTGCTAATCCTCCATCCAGTGACTCATGTCCCCCATCTCCTAACTCCATCTTGGGTGCCTATATCCCCAAGCACGCTTCCACAAATCCTCCATCATGCCCGCATCTACCATCTATCCTCCATATGCTCTTTTCACACCCATTCCAACATGTGCCAATGTTGCTCTTGCAAGCATCCCCATCTCATGCTCCTTTCCAACCTTTTCATCCCTCCATCTCCTACCATCAATCCCATCTAATCCAATCCATTGCATAAATCACACATCCGGTGTACCAACAGCTAGCAACAAAATTGAACATTCCAACAGCCAGTGAAAAATCCCAAAAAAGCCAAAATAGCTGAAGAAAGCCAAAATCATTCTAGCTAAGTCCAAAGTCAAAAAGTCAAAAAATAAAAATAAAAATAAAGCGTCCACTGGTGAAAACTTGGCAATTCAAGCGCCTTGGACAAGTACCATGATGAAAACTTGGCAAACAAGCGTCATGCGTAATCCCGCCATCCCCAGCTTAACCTATCACCCTCATGCTTTTGGTCATCTCTTGACATCCAACTCCATCTTCCAATCTATCCACCTATCCTCCACCCTCCATCTTCCATCTCACACCATCCACTTATCTCCTGCAGCTTCAGCCAACCATCCCAGCTATCATCCATCTCCCTAGCCCCTTCAGCTTTTTCCATCCTAGCTTCAATCCTATCACATCCATCATAAGACCTCCTTCCACATGTTATGTTCTGATTAGGGGCACTATATTCCTTGGAGATCTTGTCTTGTCCATCCTCCCTTGTCATTGGTGTCTAGCTCTAGGCTATCCTCATGCAAACCCAATTTCATCTCTTTATATCCATCATAATCCTAGCTATCTACCATCCTATCCAATCATCTCATCCTGCTCATCTAGCTATCCTTGGTCACAAAATCTCTCATCATCATTGGATGCATCCTGCCAAATCCATATCTTTCACTATCACCCCACCCTTAGCTTTCGCATCTTGCACAACATCGAACCATCTTGCTATCCTATCATCCTGAGCTTTTGCCTGCTTGTAACTATCTTGGTTAGCTTCAGCTTGTAAATATCTTGGTTCATCAGCTTGTACATCCTCTTTAGCTTAGTACCATTATATCTATCCAGCTTTCGTGTTAGTTCCTCCTTGATCAACATCTTGCACACATCACACAACCCTTGGTTAGCTATTCCAATGCATCCTTTAACTAGATCTCCTATCACCAAAGTGTTCTCCTTCTTAGTTCATCTTGCTAGATGCATCACTCATCTAGATCCATCAGCTTAGATGCTCTCTGATAGATCCTTGCAGGATATAGCTTTCCTCATGTCTGATCTTGGTTCGTTAGTACCTTGTCCTACCCATCTCGTTGGAAAATAGTTCTCTTTTGGATTTTCACTTTCTTTCGATTTGGAATCTTCCCTTTTGGGTCTTGAAGTATCTTTTCCAAGCAATCTTTTTTTTCCCTCCTCAAGGTTGCCACAATATTCCATATCATGGTATGCTATGAATGGGGCACTTTGAGCGTACAATTTTGATCAAGTCTTTCATTTGTTTCTTTTTTGCTTGTGGGTTACCCAAAGTCGGTTCCACACTGTTTCCTCTGGGTTTCATGTGTGATGTTGGGGCAATCCTTGCGTGTTTGTTTTGAGTCAGTTCGTCAGTCCTCTGGATAGTTGGTGAAAAGGCCTTGATGTTCTTGGTAACCTTGGCAATTAACCAACAGTCCTATAGCAAATCTAGTGCTCAACTACATGGTGGTACTTCTCTTTGAAGTATCCCCTTGCTCAAAAAGCTTCAATGGAATCTCTTCATCTCCATTATCCCCCATCCATATCCAACATATGTCTCTCCTACCCCAGCTTGTGCACCCATATCTCTCAGAATCAATCATCACTCTTAGCTTTAGGGATCCACAATCCTAGTCTTAGGGATCCACCAATCCAATCAATCCACCAAGCCTCATCTTTCGAGATCCACAATCCTAGTCCTAGGGATCTCTGAAACCCATCTTCCACCAATTTGACTCTATGAAATCCTGTTGCATCAGCTTTTTAATCCCCTCATCCATCTCCCCATCCTGGATTCCTTTTATAGCACTCCGCTCCTTCATCCTCTGCAATCCTTGAGAACTTAAGCTTGCTTCCTCTTGTGCCTCTAATTCTCCCTTTATCATTCTCCCGTAGTGAGAGTTTGAGCTAACTAAACCTCTTCTCTTAAGCCAATCTGAGTCTTCTTGCTTGGATTCTTGTACTTTTCAAGAAGTTGTCGAGCCTCACTTTCTCTCCCTGCCGCCTTATTGAGGGGGCATCTTGCAGTCCATTCTCTCCTCTTCTGCTCTAGCCTTGGGCATCTTATTTTCTTATCTTTGATGCCATGCCACTTGCGGCATCACATCAAAGAGGGGCAAAATGTAGACACCTAAAAACCTTTAGAAAATAAAATATTTTTATTTTCTGAAATTTTTTTGATGACATCATCATTTATTAATTAATTATTTAATTAATTAATTAATTAATTTTTATGCCATTAAATCCCTTTATATTAATTAAAAATATTTAATTAAGGAATCCCTCCCAAAAATGTTTAAATCTTATTTAAACATTATTTCCTTATTTATTAATTATTTAATTAATAAATTGACCAAAAATCCCAAAATAAATAAAAAATTTATTTTTTGCCCAAAACTTGGCCAATTTCCTTAAGACCACTAACCTCTTCCAAAATCTTCTAATCCTTCTTTAATTTTGATTAAAGGCTAATCCCATCATTTCCTACTCCTAATCCCAACTCAAAATATTTAATTAAGATTAAATATTAATCCTCATGTTTATTAAAAAAGTTTTAATAAATATCTCCTCAACCCAAACCCTTGAAATAAATAAAACTTTATTTATTTCCTAAAAATCTAATTTATCCTCATCCTAAGAAGTTCTAGACTCTTCTAGAAAGTCTTCATCCTCATCCTAGGAAATTCTAGACTATTCTACAAAGTCTTTATCCTCATCCAAAGTCTAGACTCTTCTAGAAGATGTCTTTAAACCTAATCCTAATCCCCTCCTAACCTTGTCACATTCCCTAAAAATGGATTAAGACTTACTAACCCAAGCCAAAGTTAACAAATATCTCCTCCTTCACCCACCCTCATTAAATGCCATCCACTTGCCTATCCCTAAGCTAATCCTAAACCATCCTAATCCATCCTCTAATCATTTGCACAAGCCTAAGAAAGCTTAAAACCTTTCGAATCAAGCCCAAGTCAAAATTCCTCTCATCTCCCTCAGAATATCTCAACCATAAAACTTTATGAAGTCCACTAGGCCATAAATGACTCTTCCAAGCCCTTTTATTGCTCTTACAAGCCATTATGAGGGCCTTTATGAAGATTTTATCCCTTGAGCCTCCTTTGTTGACTCATCCTTCCCCTTTCCTCCATCCTCTCACCCTGTTACATGTGTCACTCCTTGATTGGCTGTAAGGAAGCACAATCCATGTGCTCTCCTCTCATGCAATCTAAGCCCTCCATGAGCTTTTTCCCATCCTTGCATCTTAGCCATCAATCCCTCAAGCCTCTTGCCTATAAATTGGATCCTTCCCCTTTGCAAAACAACACAATCCATGAAGTAAAGTCATAATGCCATTTTAAGAAGCCATTTTACATCAAAACCATACACTCACACCCAAATTCCAACTCCATTTGAAGCCCTTTTTGAAGCATAAAGCTTGCGCATACATCCTATCTATTTAGACAAAGCTACTCAACAAGAGAGCTTCTCATTGAGAGAGCCCATTAATGGCTCATATTCTCAATTGAGAGCTCATCTTAGTCCATCTTGAAGTTTATGGATTTTGTTTAATTTGTAGAAGCTTTATTTAAATTTGGTTTCTATTAGCATACTAACATTGCTCATATACAGGTGGTAGATCAAATCTTGGAGCATATGTGGCCCTCTGATGATGAATTTGAAGAGTGGGTGAAGAAGTACATACCATCAGATCCTGAAGACTCCCCACCACAAAAGGAATACCATGGGAATATTTGAGAAGAAGACAAACTACAAGGAAAAGGACATGTGGTCATGTGACTACAAACTATCACATTAACTTTTTACGAGGTTATATTTTGCTGGACAATTTGTAAAACTAACATTTCATGTTAGATGATGACATGTGTAGCAATCTCTATGCTTGAAGCTTGTAGAAACTCATCTACATAAGAGAGTTTTGAAGGCTAAAGAAGGGTCTAAATTTTGATAGAAGAAATGTATTATCTCTATTTTGGTTGGTCCACTATTGTATTACTGTGTCCAAAGTCTTTTCAATAAAATTTGAAGGAAAAAAGTGTTGAGTCTATTTGAGTTGTTCTGTCATTGAAAATTGAAACTGAATTGTATATACTCAAAGCAAGATAATATAAAGTGCTTGCATATTGGTGATTTAATCTGGATTGTCTCTTGTTTGTGTTGTTTTTTATTGTCCGAGTATTGATAACCAAGTTTATTGAATTCTCAATTATAATTCATTTAGAGTTATATATTTTCTCATATCTTGCTGATAATCAAAATGATTGTGTAAATGCTTAATGTGAATCAACAGAACTGAAAGTTTCATGGAAAGATTATGATAAGAATGATATTTGGGGTTGGGTTTTGATTTCTTCTTCATAAGGTGGGAAGATAGATTAAATGTTATGTGTCCATTTTTTGAGTAAGTAGCCCAAGGGATAAAGTACTGTTCACATAGCTGAGGATAACATTTGGATATGATATATATAGTGAAAAATTAATCAATAAAAAATTTCAAAATCCTTATTAATGTTGATATAAAAAGTGGGCCCATTCTTGGTTCAAGGTGTTTTAAGTTGTTGAAGAAATTAGCCATTCTTTGTCCCTTTTTATAGTCCTTGAATTAGAACATCTATAAAAATTTAATCTTCTTTATTGGAGTTGCATTGAAAAATTATTGTTAAATGACATACAAGTGATTTTAAGGTATGCCTACCTGAATCTTGCAGAATTCAAAGGGAAGGAGACTAAAATAGTCTTAGTAGTTGGCCCTATTGATGTGCTTTAGAAATACTTATCATGGTTTTTGGCTAACTCCTAGGTATTCTCTATATTTTCAAAAAGGTAGTTAAAATCTTGTCAAATCAAGAGTTAACACCATCCATGGTCCAAGAGAGGAATTATGGAAAAGGGTGGTAAAAGTTCTTAAAATACAAGTGCCTCCATTTTAAGAAAATAAATTTAGTCCCACTTTAGTGGGAGTATGAGTTGCCTCAAACTCACAGTAAAGTAGATCAAAAGAAAAAGATGATCTTATTACAACTTAGGAGACAAAGGAATCATCAAGCTAGGAATAATACATAGATTTGAAGATAACCTAGAAATCATGTACCAAGCCATAAAGGCTAAAGTAATCTAAGCCATACTCGGGATTCTATTTGCCCCTAAGAAACGTGAGTCTTCATCAAATCCTAAAATCACAATAAGAGAGATGTCACTGAAAATATAGAAAGAGAGAGAAGGGGGTGTGATCAACTTTCCCAATAAGGTTTGTGTTCCTTATTGAGAATCACAGAAAAGGGGATAGGATTGAATAGTCTAGTGAGTTTGTGTGCTCAATAGTCAATCCCACAAATTTTCACCTTATGGTAACTTTACACTCCCATAATATAGTACTCCTATATTATGAGAATTTTAGGATAGGTCAAATGGTCTAGCAACTATGTGTGGAATGCTAGTCAACCAATCCAAGACATGTATAAAGAGAGAGTAGCTGGCCCTAACAAGTTGTGCAATGCTAGTGTACTCTATATGGTGTTCTTGAAAAATAAAACCTATGAAAATGATAAGGAGATCATGTATGCTTAAGATGGAAAAATAATTTCATATTTATATTTTAAGGAAGTGATGAAGAAGGATAAAGTAATTTCAACATCAAGATAGTATCCACAAGAAACATCCAGTCCAAACCGAAGAGGTCACAACTCCTATGAGGTCATGGAAGGATAAAATGTGGAGACACCATGCAAGAAGGGAAAAAGGAAATCCTTGAAAAGAGGAAACTGTTAGAAAGGACAGGGTTTTCGTTGCACCAAAAGATTGACCTGTCAATGCACAATAAAACCAATAGTCTTATAGAATCATAGGAGGCGATTAAGCCATGTCACAAATCCTACAAGGGACATTGGCACATTTCCAACAATCCCCCTCCCAGTGTCACTCACCATGGCCTGCGAGATTTGAACATGTGACCAAGCTTTGATACCAATTGTTAGAAAGGACAAGGTTTTTGTTGCACCAAAAGATTGACTTGTCAATGCATGATACAACCAATAGTCTTATAGAATCATAGGAGGCGATTAAGTCATGCCATGAATTGCTGCCAGTAGATACACTATTATGAGTCTCTAAGGTAATTGATCTATCTACAATGAAAAATTGACTTGATAATTATATAAGATTGGATGTGACATGATAAAAAAATAATACCCAATAGAAGGAAATAATGGATCTACGAGAAATATAGATAAGGACACGATTCCATTGCCCCCGAAGTATAGGAAAAAGAGAAAATAAAAGAACCTATTATTCTACTCACAAAGCAAACCATGTATGATAATGAGCTCCAGAAAGAAGGCCACCAATGTTACATGGCATGGAAAAGCATAATAGGGTCTTAAATTTTATTTAAAGAAATTACAAGAATAAGAGAGCTCATTATCAAGAGATACTTGAATGACCTCTTTATTAATGAGTTGTTTAATTTTTAATGCAAAGCTTGAAAATTATTGGTAGAGTAATCATGAAAATGGTGATACATGCAAAATGGAAGATTTATGAGTTTTTAATCATGTTTCTTTCTACATTTAGGCCTAGTAATCACCTTAGTACGAATTGTTCTAGGTAAGATAAGTTCTTGATTAGTAGAAGATATGTGAGAGGATGTGGACAAAGAATGAGATTCAATATTTTTTTGTGCACATCTTAAATTATGATCGCCAATGGTGTTAAAAGAGTTCCTATGCCCCCCATTACCTAAGGGCATATGATTTTTATCGCTAGATTCAATAGATTCATCATGAGTAGAAGTAGAAAAAAAATTTGTGAAGAAAGGAGTTGCACGATCTCTCATAAATGGAAAGTCCTTAACTCTATATTCTCCAATAAAGGTTGGTGTGAAACCTAAGGATCCCTAATCATCATCTAGAAGGGTACTTGTAGAAGGAGGAACATCATTAGATTGTTTATTTTTTGCTCCTCAACATTTAGAAAATTATTTGGCATAGTGTCTGCATGAAGAGTATACATCATATTATTATAGATAAACTTGACTTTTTGATGAAGGGTTGAAGGAACACCATGCATATCATGTAACCAAGGTCTACCCAGAAGAAAATTGTAATTAAGAGGTCCAGGAATAACATGAATAGGAGTATTTGTAATAATTGGACCTACTTTGATAGATAATGTGTGTAATCACCCAAAAATGGTCATCTAGATCATTAGCCCCCTTCTCAAATTTTTTGCTAAATTATTAAATTATTTATCTAGATCAAATCTATAAAAAATATTTTATTTGATTTTATCTCATAGTTTGACCACTACATCCTGAAGTTCATATTTAATTAAAAATAACATGTCCTCATTTAATTAAATAAAAGACCCCTTTCATCTCTTATCCTAAGTTGCACACATAAAAAATTTCCCCCAATTCAGAAATAAAAGAAAAGACTTTTTGTCTCACATGGAGATGCAAAAGTCAACTCTTTCTTATTGATGGAAATGATCTTGCACATGGATCATGAAAAAGTTAACTCCTCACCCTTGATTATATCTTCTTGCCTCATGATCTCCACCATCCATACTTCTTTAAAATGGAGAGCTCTCTTCTCATCTAACATCCATCTTCTTTGCATTAGTGTTATGCTGTAGGTTTTTCTATAGGTACTCTTGGAGCTTGTGGAGGATCTTGTGGCTTCATCTTCATACTTGCATAAAATTAAAGCTTAGTATCATATAACATTAGTATAGCTTCCTTTATGAATTAGAATAACACAATTAGCTAATTAGAGGGATTGTAATACTTTCATATTGTTAGCTTAGTTTGCATTCTTTGCATTTCATATAATCTAGTTGCATATTGCATAAGCATTCAATGGTAGTTCTTGGACACTAGCACTCTTGCTTTTGTCTTTGAATCTTCCATTTCATGGTGTACTTGAAAGGGGCTACATATTTTAGGCTCAGATGAGAGCCCTCTTATTGTCATTTGTATTCCTTTGCACTCCATGACTAGGGAGCTCTAGGTCAACATTGTTGACTCTCAATCCATGAGATCTCTCAAATAGAAGAACCTAGAGAAGTGAACATTTTGGTGTGTACATTTTTATTTCCCACCATAGGGTATAACAACTATATTTTTCCTCTCCTTTCACCTTTTCATCACGTATTGATTTTCTATTTCATCTATTTTATTCTTTTTGCTGACAGAGTTATCGTGTGATACTTTTCTAGTATCGTATTATACTTTGTTCTGTAGCCATGTGATACTTTACCAATCAAAAGTATCAGACATAGTATAAAATTTTATTGAATGGTAGTTATAAGTTTTGTCATCTATCTTAATACAAACTATCATACAAGGAAAAAGTGTCACTTGACCATATAGTGAAGTATCGTACGATATTTCTGTAGTAAAAAATATCACTTGGTTCAGGGAAGAGGACTATTTTAGTTTTTGATTAGCATTTTGAGTCCCTACAACATCACTTTTTGGGTTTTCTATATTATTTTTTGTTTGACCAATGCCTTGCAGGTTTATTAAAGATTTTGGTTAACCCCTCATTGATTTTGTAGGGTTTCCTAGGCTACTTGCAATTTTTTTAATTAAAAGAATGCATGTCAAAGATAAATTGCTAAAAGGGGCTTCTAACATTTTGCAAGGCTTCTCAAGAAAAGAAAAAACAAAAAAAACCAAGTGTGCTTGCTTTTATTTCATTTCCATGAGTGACATAAACTAGTTGTTATTCTTTTCATAGACACATAAAGCTTGCGAGTAGGTTCCTTTGTTGGTAGGAAAGTATTCTCTTCACCATTGTGGTGAATAAGAAATCTTGACCCTTCATTGAGTCTCAAAAGTAAGTGGCATATTCCACTTTTTAGTGGTCTTAATTAACCTTCTTGGCATGTTTGGTGGAAGCATTTGGTTTAGGAGATTATTCTTTTCACCCTTGTGGTGAATAAAAAATCTTGAACTCTTGGTGTGGATCCATTTTGTTTCTATCTCCTAGAGAGATATTACCTTTAGAGGGCCTACTATTGGTGGACAGATACCAATAGCAATGACCCAAAGTGTGAATGAGCACAACCTATCTAACCACTCAATATAATCACAAACCCCTTGACAAAGGTCAAAACCTGAAGGGGCGTGGCACTTGTCTTTGTTTAGTAGAAGTACTTGTGGGATTGGGACCATGAGGAAAATACTAAGCAAGAATGCTTAAGGTACTCTTGTGGCCATGAGGTCCATTACTTATCTCTAACAAGGTATCCTGTTATTAGGTGAAAGAGGAGTGTTTTGAAGGAGACCCTTTCTAAACACCTTAGGATTATAAGCTACCCTTATTATCTGCTCAACATCTTGGTTCAAGGATAGATCCTAGTGGGCTACGCCGATCACCCCAAGATTTTTGCACTCACCATTTGTGTCCCATTGGTTGTGCCAATGGCACCTCCATGAAAAATCCAACATCTATTGTGGGAAACCACTTTGTGTGAGGCAAGGGGGCATAAAGCATAGGCCAAGTTGTTGAGTAATGAGATGTAACCTTTAGGTAGTTTTACTTGATATGTCTTTGAATTTTATGAGACCTATAGAAACAATTTGGATATACACATTATGTTAGTGTTGATAGGGTTTTATTTTTGATATCCCAAGTGCTTGTGTTGACAAGGTTGCTTTGTCCCTTGTTAATTTGTTTGAAGACATGCTTATATCCCAAATTTTTCTCAAATAATTGTGTCTATTGCTACAAACTGAAGCTCTATTCTGGCCAAAAATACTCAAAAAATGAACTAGAACATAGATGTCTTCTACAACAAGTCACATACTAAAGAGTTTACTAGCCCTTTATTGCACATCCATCCTAAGAAATATAGTACGATACTTCATAACTACAAAATTATCACATTGTTTTACAAACTCTAGCGCATGACTATCTTATGTTCTATCAACCCACCTATCAAAAAGCATCATCTTCCTATAAAGTATCACATGACTATTATATGAAACATCACATGACATAATTTTTTGAACAAATATAGCCTGCCTTGCTGTAAACAGTTACCTATTCCTTCTACTTGCAAAATTGAGTCTGAATTTCATTTTAGCTAAATTAGGGGTATTGCTACCTAGTCTTACCACAGTTTGGTTTGAAATCTCCATGTCTAGTATTTCTAAAGCTGAAAAATATGGGTTTAGTCTCTCAGATATGAACTTAATGTCACTTTTGTGCACTTGTAAAAAAATTAGTTACCTTATTCTTTGGCTACTTGCTATCGAGCTTCTTGCTCAATTCTTGGCTGGAATCATTAGTGCTGTAAATTCTTGAACACTTTTAACAAGCCACTTGCTCCATTATATCTTTTGATAAGTGATCATTGTGACTATACAAGTTTTAACTTCGAAAGACTCTATTTTGTCTCGCTACACTAAAGACTTATCCTTGCATGTTGGTTGCAACTAGGCTTCAAGTCAGTCAAGGAAGTCATCCCTCATTTACTTTTTCACAATTGACTACTCCAACTAGACATCCTCATAAGAAAACCTATGAGGAAGAGCCTATCCTTCATAGGCAAGAAGAGGCAAACACTACTACTTGGCATAATCCACTTTACTACTTAAAGAATTTCTTTGATACCCCTTTTGACACCCTTAGGGCCACTGATAGTGTTTCACTCACCATGAATCCCAAAGAGAGGAACTGCTGCCTAGAGGACCTTTTTGCTCAAAAAGAAGAATAAGCTCAATTAGATAGAGAAATACTAGAAGAGGCTAGGCATATAACTACTAGAGATATGTCTTATCCACACACAAAGACTAGCACTCATGCACATGACCTTGAGAATAGACATGCTCATGGTAACTAAAAAAAAACCCTTCATGAAAAACTAATCTTGTGGCAACAATGGGAATAACACACCACCAAGGTCTCCAAGAACACATGCTGGTGGATGTCCCTCACCACCTAGACCCTCATAATTGCACCATGATAGTGAAGTAGATATTGAAGTTAATAGCGAAGACCTTATGAGATTTCAATAGGATGAACTTCTTCAAAATTTCATGCTAAAGTCCTTAGAGAAATACTGTTGTGGTTTCACAATGCATGCCCCATTTTGACTAGAAATGGGGACCCCCTACCTTTTTTTCTAGAACCCTAGTCTAGGGTTTGAGACTTTTAGGATTCTATCTTTGGTTTCTAGTCAAGACTGGGTCCTGACTTGGAAACCCAAAAGTCAAAAATCAAAGTTTTAGAGAGAGAAGTCATTTTGCATAGAAAAAAGGGGGCACACTAGTGCACCTCCTCAGGTGCGCTAGTGTGCCAAAGTACAAGAGAGAACAACAAATTCCCTTTGATGATGCACAACTGTACACTTGCATAGCACCAAAGGTGCATGGGGTTCTATATAACCCCCACCCCCTTGCCTTCTTTTCATACTTCATTTGCATCTTCTCCAAGCTCTCCGAATTGCAAATTTGCACTAGTCAAGGTGCATCTTCCCCCTTCACCTCCCCTACACAATACAAAACAAACAATGGTTAAAACTTCAAGATTGAGGTGTTTAGTTGTGCACCTAATTAGGTACACTACTACACACCTTATCCTTCCCTTAAAACCTTAAAACAAGCACAAAAAAACTTATATTAGGGTGCATAGTAATGCACCTAATTAGGTGCACTATTGCACACCTTTTTAGCATAATAACTCCTACCAAGTCAAAAAATGAGTTGCGCTGATGTGCACCCCATAATGTGAAATTTTCTTTTAAAGAGGTGCACCAAGTGCACCTATCAAGTGTGCTAGGTGTGCCATTTTTTTTTTTGCATTTTAGGGTTTAATCTAGGTTTTTAGTGCTTTCAGACAATTAGGGTTTTTGGGTCTTGTTCATATTAGTACTAGGGTGTGATTAATTAATTTTTCTTCTAATTTCAGACTAATGGACATTATTTTTGTGCAGATTCAATGGCATCTTCATCAAGCTCCCTTGCTGACAAGATGGTTCCAAAATTGGTAGTATTCAAGTTTCAGGGTGTGTCGACGAAATCATGGTTCTATAATGAGTACTTTGAGATCTAGGACATTGAGTTAGGTCACATAGATTTGGGTGCATTCCTAAAACTATGCAACAAACCAATAGAAAGGTCCCCCATGGTATCTGCCTTGATTCAATTAGGACTGGTTAACGCAACGTCACATCCAATTTTAGTGCAGTCCTCAAAATTAATAATGACACTCACAAAGAGATATGTTTCTGATGAAAGGGTCGTCTAGAGCAAATTTTGGAAACAAAGAGACATAATAGTGATGCATGCCAAGACATTTTTCAAGATGATTCTAGGGAGAAGTTAATACCAGTAGAGGTAGCAGTGGACCAATTCTAGACATTTTTTAAGGAGGCTACTAATGATGATGATATTAGACATGCTTTCAATATAGAAGAGGCTTTGTTAGAGTTAGATGGAAAACTCAAAGATTTTGCGGAGACTTGTATCGAGGTGGGAAACTACAGGCAGAAAGTGAAAGAGAAATATGCAGCCTAAGATTTTCTAGATGTAGCTCAGGTCACCAAAATCATTGAAAAATTCAAGGGCAAATACCTAGACATAGCTTTGGTATAAAGGGGAACCAAAATCCAGAAGCTAGAATTTCAATTTTGACACTTGATGAAAATTTCCATTTTTTGCCTCTAAGGTGCACTGCTATGCCAGGTGTATAGGTGGTCTTGGTCATTAGTGTTCTAAATTTTTTTGAAGAGTTTAGAGGTGAACTAATAGTTAACTACTAGTTCTAAATTTAGAGCTTTCTATGCATCAAAAATGCATTCTAACAATAGTTTAACTCCTACAGATGCCTAGTGAAGATGGAGCTTCTATTTTTGGCACTTCTAGACACTCCTACATCAACTAATGGATTTCTCTTTCTTATTCTTTCATGATTTCTTTGTGTTAAGACATGTAAAGGCTCATGCATCCAATTAATGATATAAATATGGATGGAGTCTTATTAAGCACCAGTTAGAGAGTCAGTTTGTACATAAATAGATTGTTTTATTTGTTTTAAGCATATATTTGCATGAAAGAATCTCTAACTCTCAACAAAAATTGAGGAGAAGTTTTCATATAAATTCAAGAATGTAATATGTATTCTAGGTTGTCATTATTTTGCAATAATATATGCTTTTTGTGCTCGCATTTGGAGTGTAGTGATTCTTGCCTAAATGTGTTATATTTTGTGAATGTATGTTCATGGAATGCAATTGAGCTAAAAGTTTATTGCATTATTTATGGTTGTGCGATCTTTTAATTTTGGTGTTTGCTATGGGTCTACAAATTTTTCTCACATACTTAGTTCGAGAAGAGATCATTATATTGTTCCCAAATAGCTTTTTGTCTCACATGAGTGCACTTTTCGTGACCTTGTGATTTGATAAAAAGTGAAACATCTTACAGTTACTGAATTCCCATCGACAATTGCATAAGTGGAATTAAGGAAGCACTACTCCTATTTTTATTGGTTACCTATTGATCTTTTTGAAAGCTTAATTTGCAGACGTGTTGTTTTCATACCTTATGTCTATTAGGAATTTACTTTTCAAGTTGTTTGATTAAACTTCTTGCTACCCTATCTTTGTTATTTGATTTACTAACCCCTAGTTAAATTAGGAATTCATATAGTTGCATTCTTAGATTGCATTCGTTAAGAAATAGAAAATAACAAAAAACATATCTCTTTTGTGGTTAATTTTGAAACAACAAGCAGGTTGGTCATTTTATCTGAAATTGGTTCAAACTAGAAAAGGCTTGTTTATGAAAAAATATATTTATCTTCAACTAAGCAGATTCCAATAGGTCACAAGATTGCCTAGAACATTGGAGTTGATCCTTAGATTAGTTTTTCAAGAGAGGAGTTCAAAAGGATTCTTGCCGTTAAGCAATGTGGAAAATGATAGTTAACAAAAATGAAGACCACTACTTTCAATACATGACCTCTAGGGTGTGGAAACTCCCTCATGACTATGAAATTCAAAGGATCATACAAAAAAGAGAATCAACTTAGGCAGAGATCCTAAGAAAATAAATTCAAGAGCTAAGAAGTCAACTTACTCAACTACAAATGGAAAAAGAACAACCCAAAACATCTTTTGTGGAATCTATATGTGCTCTTCCATTTGATAGAAGTCTCTACATGGTGTCATTTCCTAGGGATATTGAGGTTCCCAAGTATGATAAATACAATGGAAATGGTGACCCACATGACCATGTACTTCATTTATATGCTCTTAGCATGGACTTTATACATGAGGACACATATCTCATGAGACTATTTTCTAGAAGCTTAAGGGGACAAGCCATGTAGCGGTTTAACAAATCGTCACCCCCTTAAGATATTTGATGAAATTTCACAATGATTTATCCAACAATACTCTTATAAAATACAACATCCTATTATTATGTTGGATTTGTGCAACATAAAACAAAAACAAGGGGAACCATTTTCTACATATTTGCAACACTGGATATCATTACATTCTAGGTATCCCTAACAAATTATTGAGAATGAGAAAATTGATGTCTTCATCAAAAAACTTGTGCCCAAGTTATACTTTGATATTAGGAAGTAACTATTTACCTCATTCAATGACATGGTTGAAAGTACTTATCACATTGAGGATGTTACTGTAAAAAAGGGTGACATTGTTCTCAGCAAAGAAAAAAATGGAAATGGTAATGTAAAGATAAGGGTAAACCTTGGAATAAAAATAAGAATGTATTCAATGATGGAGTTGTAGATGCTTCTAAGACTGAGGAATCAACCTTTAACTTATCCAACACTATATATTCTACTTAAAAAAAAGAGACCTCAAAGTCACAATCTTTCAAAAAAACTAAGAGGACCTCTAAACCAAGATGCACTTATACTCCAATGGTTGAATCATATGAAGTGGTCTTAAATTTTTTTCTTGCTAATAAGATCATGCTACCCAACAATTCCTGATCCTATGACCCACCCATGAAACCTAATTGGTGGAAGGATGATCACTATTGCAATTACCATAGGAATAAGGGTCATAACACTAAAAATTTCTTTAAGCTCAAATATGTTATCCAAGATCTTATCGATGAAGGAAAAGTTTTCACAAATGGCTTATTTAAGAATTTTGACCATAAGGCTTTCAAACTACTTTTACCCGAATACAAAAAAGGAGAGACATCCAAATCCAAAAAAGGGTGATGCCACCAAAGTTAGCTATACACATGTCAACACATATAATGCGATTAACATGATTGAGCCCATAAGTGAAAGAATCTACATGATGGACCCTAAATTTGATGAGGAACCCAATTATGACACTAACGATGAGAAATCTAAGGAGGTTTTGAGAACATGCAACCCTCATCAAAACTTCAAAGACACTAGGCCTAGGGTGTCCCTTAGGGTGGTGGATTCATCCTCACCACATGGTGAAATATTGAACACTATCATTTGGGGGAAATCTAAGGTTGTTCTCAAAGTGGCTAATGGTCCCAAGAATGCCCCATCTTCCAAATAGGTGGTTCCACCTTCTATATCTAGTTATGACCTTGTTAGTTAGTTTTAGCTAACTCCCACTCAAATATATATTTTTGAGTTGCTAGAGTTGTCTCCTTTGCACAAGGAGACCCTAGAGAAAGCTTTGCACACTGCTAATGTTCCCACAAACATTGATGCCAAACAATTTCAAGCTATGGTTAACCACATTTCCTCACCTCACTATCTTAAATTTTCCAAAGAAGATGAAAAATATCTTAGTCATCCCCATAATCTTTCTCTCCATATTGAAGTTTAGATCTATCACACCTGAGTCTGAAGAGTTCTAATAGACAATGGTGTTGGGTCATATATTATCTCCTTTAGTGTAAACCAAAAATTAGGAATGTCAAAATTTGCAATTGACCCTAGAAAGAAAATCACAATCAAAGCATATGACAAGGTTGAAAGGTATGATTGTCCTTCTTATTTGTATAGGTCTTTTTGAAAAGGACATGGTCTTCTAAGTGTTAGATATGCCACTCGCATATAATCTTTTGTTGGGTTAACCATGGATTCTTGAAATGCAAGCTTCACAATCTAAATATCACCAATGTATCAAATCTCCATTCAATGGTACAAAAATAGTGATCCCAAGAGACAACTCTATGTCCATCAACATGTTTACAACTTTAGAGTCACTAGTACCCCAGAATAAACCCTCTAGTGACATTAGACCATCTCTTACAAAGTGTGAAAAGAAGGTTAAAATGACGAGTACTGGGATGGGAGAGTACACCTTGGAATCCATCACAACATTACCTATTTCCCCAATGTCCTAAGGTAAACCATCTAAGAAAATGATTCCTTCCACTTCTGCTATGATCATCTTTGGTACTTTTGTTTAATCCTTAATTCCTTGTTAGTGAACAGATTGTCCTCCAAGAAAATACGTACAAATATAACCTTGAATGCTCAAGTGAGAAGACTAATCAGAACCAACAGTTGGATAGGTTATCATTGGATTAATAACCTTCCTCTAAATTTTATCTGGTATAGCTCCCTCTGTAAGATATATAATGAGTTAATTGTGGATGCTTTTAACCAAAAAGCACAAAAGGATTTCAAACATCTACTCGTAAACACAAAGTAGATGCGGAAAAACTAAACAACTACAAGAAAATAAACAAAAAATGACACAAAGTCCATTTGCATGCTGCATTACATAATGTAAATGAAAATATATCTTCCGTCCTCTTGAGAGAATTAAAAAAATTAGAGCTTTAAAAGATATTTTGAAATGATAGTGTAATAAGAAAACAGTGACTTCAGAAAGTATTTTAGAGAAAACTAAAAATGACACAAAGATCATGACAAGTGGAAGAAAAATACATCATAATCAAAGTTCTGATGTGATTAACCTCCAGTCTCCCTTCCTTGAATGAAAAGACTACAAAGACTCTTTTACACATTTACAACCAAATCCACTATCTAAAGAAAAATTGAAACTCTTTTCAATATTACATTAACAATCAAAATCTATCTCTGACACACAATTTAGAAAAATAAAATCAGCCCATGCTCTGCCTCTCACAATCTCTTAAGAAAATAGAATAATTTGGAAAATTTTTCGTCCTTGCTATAGCACACAGTTTGCAATTCAGAAGAAAGAAAAAGAATGGAACCCCCCTTCTTACTGTTGCTGGCTTCTTTATTCTCTCCTGTTGTCGGTGAAAAATTTTCAATTTCCTTAATTGAATCTTGAAATTTTTTGTGATTTCTCCTCCTTTTTTCTAATTTTTCCACTCTCTCACAATTGTAATTTTTTACTCCTAATCAAACATTAGGTAACACATCTAATGACATATGTCATTAAAGTTGTAATACGTATTCTGAATAGAGGCCTGGGACACGTGGAAATATACTCTGAAACAATATATAATATATTTGTATTCTGATATATGAATATGTAATATATTCATTTCCTATTAATCTTTAGGGAACTTTTACATCAAGATTCTTTTAATAGGAGACACTTGTCACCAATGATGTATTTTGTCAAACAACTCACAACCTGCCTACATCCACATATTCATGCTATGTACTAGTGAGATTGTTTAAAACTGTGGGTAGTATTTTTGCCGATAGCATAATTTATCATCTACAATGGTTATGTCTATATATCATGCCTTTTCATCACATCCAATTCCACAAGCTATGTCAAAGTCTCAGGTTTATGTTCAGAACCACATGCTCCAAAGCTTCCATCATGGATATTACTACATGTGTAATATGCAGATTGGCACAAATTTATGATCACACTTCCTTCCTTAGACAGGTGGTATGCTTTCTAGATTATATGCCCAAACTCACATGTGATGGCTTGGCCCGTGTGTTCCCATGAGGAATTCACAACCTTAATTTGAAGCTTTCAACACCAACCTATTGATTTGACACCTTCCATTCTCAATAGTATATGCACTCATCAAACCTTGATGTGACTAAGCTATGTCATCTTCTCATCATTTGGGACTTCCAATTGGGTTCAACATAAAGCACTTTTCTTTATCAAATTGGTATTGAGTTTGAGTTTGTTTGGAAATTCCATATGAAATGCCAAGACGTCTTTCTGCAACTCAATTACCATCATATATGAAATTCATATATCTCTACTCTTATTCACCATTGACCATCTAATATGCCTCTTCATGCCATGTGCTCTTTCGAATTTGGTATTTGATTAAGCAATATATTCATATATGAGTCCTGTTGTTGTTGACACCCATCCTTTATATTTTCATCTTTGAATTTGTGGATTGATAGACTCATGAGTTTTACAATTAAATTACTTTTTGAAACTATGGGAATATCCTTTGAGACACGATATTTATCAAATGTACATTTGCTTTTAATTGGGATGCCGTGGCTTCATATACCTATGGCCCTCACCACTCAAATCCATATACCATTTTAAAGTCGCAGATTTGGAGTTTTTATACAATTGGCTTGTGAGTCTTACTGTTGGTTGTTTGAATGTAGAAGTGCAGATAAAAATGTCTTATTTCACCATCCTTTGTGATAGTTGACTCATAATATATGTCAGTATTCTGATATGTTCTGATAAAGAATTTTTGTTGCAAGAGAGGTGTTGCAGGCTTCCCATTGTATGGATTTCATTAGATTTAGGTCCATAGAGACTATATCCAGAGTTAATAAGACTATTTGAGCCATCATACATTCATTTTCAATAAAGAATTCAAGCTTCTGGATGACTTCAATTGCTTTCTGATTCCCATTATAAGCTATTGTATTTCCAGATGGAAGCCATTGTAATATTTATTACTCCCATATGGGGACACCCACAATTGATGTAATGATAAGAATAGGTTGAGTTATGTTAAATTCTCTCATCATCGATAGAATAAAGGCAATTTTTGTCATCATTTATGATAAGAGCATTCCTGTGATTTTACCAAAGCTCTCAAAGCTTGTTAATACATTTGAGGTTTATTTGGCATTTCTAGTCTCCTTTCATCCAATTAGGAAACTTTTTCAACCTTGGAAAAGCCTTATTTCAGAGTGTCTTTCATATGATTTCATTAGTTCCTTGGAGGTATTTGAAGTTAGGATGTCTGTACTTTCTAGTTCCCATGTATACTGATCATAACCTAAACCTTTCCATATGACATATCATTCAACACAAGAATCCACACTTTCTTCCCCATGTTCCTTTGGATTTTCATAGAGTAATGATCTCTTGCATATGATCTGATGTGGTTCAGTCCATTTAGGATTGCATTGGATATATAAGTGAACATGTTTGTATGATGATGAATTCACTTTATAGATTCACTCTAAATTCTTGAATTGAATAATGTATTAGAAATTTGGAATCCATTCCATCTAAACTGTGCATATTTAATCTTCATCATTAACCATAACTTTTTTAATGTCACCACATTCTCTCAATGATAGATGTCAAATTGAAGCACATAAACTCAAAATTAGAGAATCCTGAATCCTTCAGCACCTGAATTAGCATGTTGTGACTTTTGGATGAAATCTGAAACTTGAATGTGGAATAGAATCACCAGAGATACAACAAGATTGGATCATCAAACTAGACCACATCTTCACAATCTTGTTCTGCACTTGTGCACTTTCTTCAAATTGTTGAACTAATAGAATTTGAACCTAAAGTTCTAAATATAGCTTCACATATTCTAGGTAGAATCCCCTAAATGCATATGTCCTTCACATCAAACCAATGATTTCACTTGGAATATGGTTGAGCTTTTAGAACTATTGAACTACCTGAACCATTGAACTATTTTGAACTACTTTGAATTAAGGTTAAAAATGGTTCAAAAACACAATTAAAAAATCTAAAAATTGTGACCATATAGTTACTAACATTCCTTTAGAAGCTGAAAAAGAAGACCAATCTGTTAGAGACTAGATCTATAAAGAAGAATGAGGTTATTTTAACTACCCCTATTTCTCCCAAGAGATATGGAAATGGATAAAAATATTTGAAAAAAATTGGTTATTGAGGTCAAGGACCTTTAAATGACAACAATAATGCTCTTTCCGAACTGCTAAGTCATACCAAGGGATGAAAGAACAAAGATACTATAGGCCTAAGGTATGGTGTCAAAGATGATTTACCATGGTTTGATAGAGAAGTCCCTACACCTAGTGGATCTAAAGATGATACTCAACCTACTATTGTTGCTTTGACACATGAAGAGGATTTCACCCCTTCTACCTCTATCCTTTAGGGAGAGGAAATATCATTTCATGATAACACTACTAAAGCATCCACATATAAGAAACCCACATTTGATGAATCAAGTATTAAAGATCCTAATACAAAGAGAATCAAAAGAAACATAGCTCAACTTATGGCTCATGATCAAAGTAATGACTCTCATGATTATGAATGGGAGTCCCATTCTAACACCTCTTGTGAATTTGGTGTAGATGTGATACATGCCTATGTTACCCAACAAAATACAATTAATGAGTCTCATGTAGAGTCAGATGAGTTGGATTCACAACTTTCCTTAGTGGACCACACTGATTCCTTTAGGTCTTATCCTAATTTGGACTCTTTTGTAGCATTCTCTATAGGCTCAACCTCTCTTGTCACTAGAGATGATTCCTCTCACATCAAAAACCTTGAAGCTTCCACCTCACTTTTGCTCATGCACCCAAATCTCATCGATTGGTCTAGTCAAAATAAAAGACCAGAGCTACCCTGATTCCAAAATTATTATGAGATCACATGTTACCTAAATGCCATTGAACCCATAGTGTCTTCCACCAAAAAGTTGATAGTCAATATGATTGAGACAAACATCCAATACCTCAGTCACAAATTAAAGAGAAAAATGACAAATAAGAGTTCAGATGGAAAAAACCACCTTGTGGCAGTGTTTGAACCTGAAAAAAGTAAAAATAAAGATGTATCTAAAGGTGAAAACCTCTTTGAGGTGCCTAAGGATGAGGCATTGGGTAGTCTTCCAAGATACTTTCAGGATAGATCATCGGTTTTGATAGAATTGACACAACCAATCAATCTTGGTACTACAACATCTCCCAAAATAATACATGTGGCTCAATCTTTATCAACAGAGGAAAAAGAGAAATTCACACAACTCTTCAAGGAGAAAAATATCAATTTTGCATGGACTTATGCTAACATGCCTGACTTGGATACATAGCTTATTATGCACCATCTCTCCATAGCTCCTAGTGTCAAGCTCGTTAAACAAAAATTGAGAAAGATGCATCCGCATGTGGCCCTACTTGTGAAAGCCAAGTTAGAAAAACTCGTACATGCTAAATTCATTAGAGCTATTGTTTATGTTGAATTGATATCCAATATAGTACATGTTTCTAAACATGAAAAATCTATTTAGGTGTGCACTAATTTCTGAGACCTTAACATAGAATTCCCAAAAGATGATTTTTTGCTACCAAACATAGATATGATAGTAGAAAAAACTAAGGGTTATGAAATGTATTCCCCCATGGATGGATTCTTAGGCTATAATAAGATAAAGATAGATCCCTAGGATCAAGAGAAAATGACTTTTACATGTGCATGGGGAACCTTTTGCTAGAATGCCATGCCTTTTGGTCTCAAAAATATAGGAGCTATATACCTAAGGGCTATGACCACAATATTTCATGATATGATGCATAAAAGTATGGAAGATTATGTCGATGACACCTTATCAAAATCTAAGTAGTGAAATGATCACTTATCTAACCTAAGTTTGATACTAGATCGCATGGATCAGTTTCAACTTAGGTTTAATCCTAAAAAGTGTGCTTTTGGTGTCACATCTAGAAAACTATTAGAGTACATAATATTAGCTAAGGGGATAGAAGTTGATCCATAAAAGGTATAAAAAATTATGGAGATGCCACCTCCTAGGAATATTATTCAACTAAGGAGTCAACAAGGATGCCTTCAGTCTATTAGGAGGTTCATTTGTCAATTAGTTGATAGATCACAACCTTTTAACATAAACCTACACAAAGGATCAACATGCATATGGAATCAAGAATGTGAGAAAGGCGTGACTCAAATCAAAGAGTATTTATCAAATCCAATTATTCTCATGCCTCCAATTCAAGGGAATCCATTGATTCTCTACATCTTAGCTTCTGCCAATTCCCTGGGAGCTATGTTAGAAAAACATGATGAGAATGGGAAAGAAAGAGGCATATAATACATCAGCCACACATTGGCCACTTATGAGATTAATTATAACAACATTGAGAAAGATTATCTAGCTGTAGTGTTTGTGTCACAAAAATTTTGCCACTACATGCTCACACATACCATGCATCTGGCCACCAAAATTGACCCTTTGAAGTATCTCTTAAGTAAGGCTGCACTTATGAGTAGAATAGAAAAATGGATTATGATTCTTTCTAAATTTTAAATTCAATATGTCAAACGTAAGGCCATTAAAGGACATGCTATTGATGATCAATAGGTTGAGTTCCTCATCATAGATAGTGCTATTATGGAGATTGACTTCCTAGATGCTTTCGCCATGTATGTTACATAAAGAACATGGAAGATTTTTTTTGATGGGTCATATACTCAAAATGGTGCTGGTGCTAGAATTCTGTTTGTAACACCTCATGATTACACCATTCCAAAATCTTACAAACCAACATAATATAGCTCAATATGAATCCTTGCTTAATGGAATCATAGAGCTACATATCTATGGAGATTCCCAACTTGTCATTAATCAAGTGAACAATGAGTAGCAAACTAAAGATGACAAGTTAGTACCTTACAAGAATTTTTTTTATGCCTTAAGGAATTACTTCACATTTGTTACTTTCCAAAAATTTCCTAGGGTAGAAAATAAGGTTGCTGATGCTATGGAAACCTTGGTGTCTATCTTGAAACTACAAGGCAAGAATCTCACTTTCAGTTCTTGGTGGAAGGATTACACCATCCCACTTACAAATCCCTAGATGATTGATTAATTTACATTGTTGTCAACCATGATTCCTCCTGCTACTCTACCATTTTCTCCTACTTTCATGATCAAATCATGCCTAAAAACATTACACACAATAAAAAACACAAACTTATCCATAATGCCTCTCACTACACTCTCATCTCTGGTGACCTATATGGGAAGGGCTTAGAAAGAACACTCCTTACATGTCTAGAGATAGATGAGTCTAAAAGGCATTAACCAAAGTCCACGATGACATTTGTGGGTCACATTCTAATGACCTTGCACTTTCTTAGAAACTTCTTAGGATGGGCTACTACTGGCGAACTATGCAAGCTGATGCTGCCATATATGCTAAATCCTGTAAGAAGTGTCATTTGCAAGACAACTTGATTCATGCTCCTGGGCATGAACCCATCCCTCCTATCACACTTTGGCCTTTTCAGTAATGGGGCTTTGAATTGGTGGGAAAGATAAATCTAACGAACATAGGATCATTATCATAGCTACTGAGTATTTCACTAAGTGGGTTGAGGCTATCCCACTTTCTACTGCTATAGAAAAAAATGTTGCCTTGTTTATACTAAATCACGTCATTTTCTATTATGGTATTCCTTCTTCCATAGTCACTGAAAATGGGGGTAGTTTAAAAATAAGGACTTAAAACAACTTTTTAAAAAGTTTAAAATCAAGCAACATTGGTCCTCCATATATTATCCCGAAGGGAATGGCCAAGATGAGGCCTCGAACAAAACATTGCTGAACATGGATAACTTTAAGAAACCACCTCCCCAGAAAGTTTATAAAATGTTTGCACATCCATTATTTTCCTTAGGCAATTTTTTTTTTCAACTTAAAAAAACTTTAGTTTTATTGGCTTTTTTTAAAATCCGTGGAAAAATTTCATAAAATCAAGGTGATTAATTCATTTTTTTTGGGTGAAATACATAATGTATGAAGCAATTTTTCCCTCTTGAATGGAAAGAATATATAAATTATGAGGCGATGTTTTCCCATTTGATGGAAAAAATACATAATGTATGAGGTGATTTTTCCCCTTAGCTAGAATGGGTACATAATTAATGAGGTGATTTGGTTGCTTTTAATGCAAAAAAATGTAACACATTGACGAATGTTGTACAACTTGTTTTCAAAGTATGTGAAATATAACAATTAATTTCCTTTTGGCATTAAATGCATGCTTTATAAAACCAAGTCACTGTAAAAAATGAGAATGTGTAGTTAGACTACAAAATTTTCTCTAGATTAACAAGTGCAGTTGGGAAAGTTGATAGGCATGGGACTTGCTATTCAGGAGCATCCAAAAGGACATGCACCAAACCCTGTAGTGCACCTAGGGAAAGTTCGGTCTGAAGAAGATCAATATGATATTATTATTAGTATGATGAATTTTGCATGGTATCTCTAGATAAATTATCCTAGGTATATCAATGATCAACATGATCTGGAGCAAGAGACAGAAAGGGAGTAGTTGGACTAGGCAATTCATAATTTGCGGTGACATAAGAGGCTCACTCTACATGCTACAAACATAGAACACATTGACAATTTATTGGAAATGTTTCAACCTATGCGGTGGACACTTCATTAATTTTCCTATTTTCCAAATCATTTTGTAATTTTTTTGGGAAAATTCTACAAATTAGTTATTTGTTACCAAAGAGTCCAAAGCTTGTACTCACCCCTTCATTTTCTATAAGAAGGGGTATCAAGACTCTTTGGGAGGTATTTAAAGGATGTACAACATATAATAGGTATACTTATAAGTTATTGTATTATGTTGAATATTCATAGAACATAATTTTGTATAGGTTCTTATAAGATTATGCAACAATTTCAATTTTCTAGCTCGATTGTACTCATATTTTTCAAAGTAATATAAATACAAACTATTTTATGCCTCACTGGATGATTGGTAATCAACATATTTTTTGCCTACCAGACTGTCTTGAAAGGACCTCCCTATTTGGAAAAAGTATATATTAAAATGTGTTATGTAACGACTGCCAAATGGAAATTAGTAATAAATACAACATAGTGGAGTTGTACTGAACAACAATATACCATTCAATGATTATATATGAATAGTAGAATTTTTATTTTGGTTTGAATGCGTAAAATGAAACCTTGATCTAATTTTAATTTTTGTAATGGTGATAAGTGTCCACTTTCCTCACCGCCACCTCCACTTGGCACTTGTAGTGTGAGTTGACATTAATTAGATGTCCCATCACTGTCAGTTACATTCCCTATTCCATCCACTTTGCATGCTTCACTTTTGCTTCGATACTGAAGAAAAATTATAAACTATAATCCTACATATGTGGGAAAGATTTCCAAAGATTTTCTACTAATAGAATTTAACTTTAAGGACTAAGGGATACAAAAGGTTAAATAAATGCCTTGGCGGTTGACCTTATTAAGTTATTAGTAGGCTCCTTTCTTCGTCATTTATCAATTTTTTTCCAAGTGACTATGGTAATGTTTGGCAGTGATAAATTTCATCTAGTTTAGGAAAAATATGTCCAGTTTAGGTAAATTCCCCCTACCTCTAGTGTTGGTGGTGCAAATTGTTTGATTTAGGTAAATTGTCTGCAATGGACACTCCAATAAGATTGAGGTGCAAATAGGAAGAAACATAAAGGGAATTTCGAGGCCATTTTCCTAATAAAAACCTAAATGAAATTTGCAATGATGTTGGTCCTTTTGTCTTTGAGGCCATGAAAATGGTGCTTGACCATGAGTGTTTTGAGAATGAAAATAGCTACCATGTCAACATTGACATTACTTCCTAATTTCTAGCGTCTCTCCTCGATCTTGGAGGACAAAAGGTAGACATTCTTATGCTATTGAGGTAGGCATTCAAAGAAGTGTATTTAGGTGATGACATTGATATCATTGTGAATGTACAGCTAGGGGTGGGCATCCCTTGGGCTCATCAATTATGAAAACTTTTACATCCTGGCCAGAATGTGGCAATGCAACTTTGTCTATTGGACCTCACTGTCAAGTAATTGAGACACCATAGGAAATGGGTGCAAAATGGAAGATACTTTTTAAGAAAATAGTTTAATCTAGATGTTGAGATTGTAGAGGGTCACAATAATTCTACACTAATGATGTGCACCACGGCTAGGGTTTCCCAAGGTTGACAACACGTAATTGTTGTATTTTGGGTTTTGTTTTGTTTTAACAAATTACAAGCAAATAAGCATCATTCCCGATGAACATTGTAATTACTGTTTGAATATTAATGAAAATATGCAATTTCATTTAAAAAAAAAAGATTATGGACTTGAAGATTCCTTGAAAGATGTGGAAATTTGTTTTTAAAGTTAAATATGATTAAGCTTCCATCTTTGAAAGTTTTTCATTCATAATGAAGTTAACCCCTTTAAAGTTTTTTGCTATTGTCCCTCACAAAGAAGACACGTGTCTAATTTACTCAAGTAGAAAATTACATTAATAATAATAATAATAATATAAAAATCAATTAATATTTTATCTTATGAAGTTTAATGCCATAAATAATGAACATTCATTTCCATCCCTTCAATTTAAAATTATCAAAGGCTCAAATTGTACTTTGGACGAAATTTCAGAGTGAAGATTCACTTTTTCAGTTGTCTCCCACAAGGAGGACATGTGTTCATGTTTTTTTGAGACAGTTTGACATCATGTATATCTTCTTAAGGTTTAATTTCTTTTCAATAGCTCACATTTACTCTTCCTTGTCACATCTCACTAGATGACATGGGTAAGTGCAAGAAGTTGGGTCTCACTTTTGGGAAAAAAGTGGAAGTGCTTTTCCTATTTTTGAAACTTTTTGTCAATTGATGTCAAAATTTGGGGCATTTAGAGATTGAATATAAAAAAACTTCAGAATTAAAAATTTTAGTGTTTGAAATCTAGTTTTTGAATATGTAATTTATTTGTGTACCCATATGATAGATTTTATTTTCGGTATAGATCTTTAAAAACCACTTTTTCAAAATGCATGTTTCAGGACCATACCACACTCGTGTACGAACACCATAATTTGACACAAATAAATAAATTTTCATAAATCCTTTTAAAGGGAGTTACCTAATACACCTAAGATTGATGAAAATATTTTTTCTTAATTTTTTATTGAGTAATTATTATTATTATTAATTATTAATTGGCTATAATGGTAAATTTTAAAACCTCTCATGTACATACATCATAATTTGATCAAAGTTTCACTTTATTCAAAAATTATTATTTTTAACCTCAAAAGAATTGTATTTAGATTGATGACATATAAATTAATTTAAAAAAAATTATAAAATAAAAAAGTTATTAAAGTTTTAGTAAACTTCACTATTTTACATTTAGGTACCACCTTTCATTAAAAAATAATGCAAAAATAGTAAACAAAATCATAGCACTATAAAATTTATATTTTTGAAATCAAGACAATGAGAGCTCTAATGGGTTTTTGTTTCATAAAAAAATTTGATCGGGAAGACCCTCTAAAAATTATGGCAAGGTGTGAATTTGTTAGTTCAATGCCTTAGCCAAATCTTCAGAGGTTAAGGCATAGGCTTGGCCTCACCAAGCCTATCCCAAACCAAAATCTGAGGTGGGAGAAAAAAATCCTACCCAATGTTCTAAGAAATGGGTACCCATTATTTGAAATTCAAAAAATGGGTACCCATTTGAAAATGTCAAATTGGCATACAAAATCCCTCCAAAAAACAAAATTTAAATTTTTTAGAAATGGGTATCCATTTTTTAAAAGTAAAAAATGGGCACCCATTTCAAAAAAAATTAATTTTTTTATGTTTTCAAAAATAAAAAAATGGGTGCCTATTTTCTAAATCTAGGATCGGGTACCCAAGCCTAAAACAAGTACCTGTTTCTAAAGGAGTACAATCTCAATCTGTGGACTTCCGTGGAATTGAGACCCAAATCCTTGCTTCTACCTACATCTTTACCAAGAATATCATCGTACAATATAAGCCTTCTTTATTTCTTTCATGTTAAGGGCAATACTTTTCGAAAGATTTTGTCAATGTTAAATTGTATGCCTTTATGGAATTTATAGTGATAGGTTGACAAGAATCCCTTCACCTATTTATCTCTAGGGTTGGATTTCTAGGCTCTTCTCTTCTTCAATGGATACTCTGATCAGGCTTTCTTGCATCTCTTGGCTCATGGCTTTCGATAGACCAATCAAAATAGAGCACATTATACAAATTGTCAAAGTTAAGAACTTGGTCATTTAGTAGGATGTCCTACAATGCTTAGGGACCCAATTTGTTAATAGTCCTAATAGATTCTGGTCTAACCTATATATTGTATCCATGTTCATTGCAGTTTGCCACTATTTTTATGTGGACAATGATCTCATAGGCACCTTATGCAGGGAATTGTTTGAAGATGTTCTGCTTGGTGACTTGAACATTTTCCTCCAAAATATTAGGGTTGACCTCACCATCGCATTAGCAAAAAATTATTACATGCTTTATGTTTGTGGGAAAATCATTGTCGCCTACCCAATCATCTTCATAGAGAACTCAACTAGCTTCTGGGAAGAAAGTGATTCCTACAAGAGGAGCCTGCATTTCCTCTTCTATTTCTACTCAATCATTGAGCTCTTAGAATAAGATTGGATAGAGTGGTACTTCATGCAGGAGGATATCCAATAGGATAGAACCCTTAGGGATTCTATTAAGGACCTTCACGAGCCCTTTAGAGTGGACTAGTGAACATCTTATGCTTTTTGTTTTAACTTAATCTATATAGCTCACTGAAACACAAGCATTATTGTTAACATTATTGTTAATCTATTAGCATAGAAAATTTTAAATAACTATGTGGACTATGGATGATTTTATTGGAATTTTTTTTTGAGTTTTTGTAAAGTATAATGATGAACAATACTCTCTATTATGATTTTCCTAGAATATTTGGTTATTTAAGGGCTTTAATATCAATCAAATTTAGGTGAAATCTCTGAATGGTATTTACTCTTGTGAAAATTATAGCTAATGTTCAATTTTATTATACTCTAACCCTATTTGATGTTATTTTGGCATGATAGTTGCTCTTTACTATGGTAGGTGGATTAATGGCAGATAGAGGATTACCATCATGGTGTCACTTCAACATTGCATTGGGTCTCTTTTAAAAGTAAACATCATTTGTAAATAACCTTTAATGAACCATTCTCATTCTCATGAAATTCACTGTCATAGGGGGTATGCCCCCTAATATTTCTTATAAAAGAGGGGACTCCCTCTTCAAGTCCCATTTAGGGAGAATGTATGTATACAAGACTTTACTCTCAGGCTATACCGGTGTTTTTTTTACCTCATTCTATTTTCCCTGGTGCCTGCAATTTGAACAGGGTTGAATGGAAATATTTTGATATTAATAAAATGGGCATTTGACACATTCTAGGGGAATTTCTTGTAAATATTTTCCTCTTATGGGCATTGAGCATTGAGCATTAGATCACCAATGATCAACGGTGCGTGGTGGATTTTAGGCCAAAAGGGTAATAAACCCAAAAATCTTGACAGGTGTTAAAATATATAAAATATAACTTAATTTTTATTGTGGCCCACCTTTTGTATCAAGTAGTTTTTGAGAAGGAAGGGGAAACAAGGCCAAAACTTTACCAAAGACTCTTGCAATGATGACATGTGGAATGTTAGACATGTCACCACAAGGCAATGGGGATTAACATAATTAGGACCTTACATTGACTGTTAGATCACAAAATATCAATGACATGAGGTGTATTTTGGGACAAAAGGGAAACAAACACCACATTTTACAAAAAATTCCCTATAATACCGACATGTGTCCACCCTATCATATCACTATGTGTTGTGTTTCAATCAATGACTATGAGTATGAGCTTCAACTCTTAGCTGTAGTATGTACAATCAAGAATGTAGGTACTAACATAAATAAATACCCAATATGTGTCACATACCAAACATAAATTTTTAAAATTATGTCTTTGTGTAAAGTTGTTTCCACTTGTGTTTTCATTGATTGATAATGGTTTTGCAGTTCTAAACTTCTATGTAGCAACAATATTTCAGAATCTGAATTGTAGAAAGGCTTCTTGGTTGAGGAATGCAACATAGTCTATCGACTCTTTCACTACTTTCAATCTTTTACTTTTCTTCTCAAATTCAATTTTTGGATAAGATCTTGAGGACTAAATTTGTTATAAATCATTGTATTGTAACTATAGATTATAGAATTTAGGGTTTAATTTTGAATCATGCATATAACTTTGTAAGCCTAAATAATTAGTAGTGAGTAGTTACTGGTTAAATTCTAGAATTCTAGCTAATTTGCAAAGTAAATTATATAATTACTTAATTTACTTTAAATTTGTAAATGCCAAAAGGAGTTAGGGTTTAATTTTAATTACCCCTATAAATTGTATTTTGCAATTGTGAATAGTTATTCAAAATTTTCATCCAGTTCACAACGATGAAAATAAATATGAAGAGTGCAATACTAAAATAGGAGAAACAAAAGATTTGAGAGACTTCTTCGAACTACTTAAAAAATAAGGTTTCACTGATAAATTTCACAATATTTATGATCCTGTTATATATGGGAAAAATATCATGGAAATTAGATTTTCACTTGAAAATAAGTGGACATATCCAATAAAGGATGAAAAATATTCTAAATATAATGCTAGTGTAGGGACCATAACATATAAACTGACAATATGGCCTGCTAGAATAGACCATTTGGCATTTCCTTTAGTATTTCCTTGTCCAAAACTTGTCATGCTCTGTGCCAAAAACTATGATGAAAATAGAAAGGTAATTGTTAATAAAAATACTCAAGAGGTAATTTTGTCCATAATAGAGACTAAATTTTCTAATCTATTGGAAGTAACACGGGTAACACAAAACTCAAACGTGCACATTGACTTGGAAAACCTGACAGAGTCATATGAGAGATTACCAACAAAAAAAAAAGATTCCTATATCAGAGGACTAATGTTATCCCCATCCAATGTTGAAATTGATCACAAGGCTCCTTATAAATTTGATAGTTGTCACAATCAGTTCAGGAAACTACATTCTTGCTATCATTTTGTTTGGGGTTGGAAAGTAATGATGAAGTTGGTACCAACATTCTGGAAATGATTTACAATATTCATTATGAAGTAGTACTAGTATGATATAATTTTATTAGGCACATTGTTCATAGCATGCAAGAATAATTGTTAATGATTAAAAGTGGTTCCTAGAAGATGTTTAGATTGACAACCTACTTGTGCTATCTTCAACTATTAAAGCATCATCAAATATTTCAAAGTAACCAACTTTAGCTTAATATTCAAAATCAAGTATACCAATGGTCAACTATTATAAGGATGAGTGATAACATAAGGAACTACAAGGATTTTGTTGACTTCTTCTTGGCGCCCGTGTGTCATATAATTATAGACACTTCAATGCCTAGATTTCTCAAATCTTATAGAAGTTGCATTCCATTGGAAAGTCAAATACAACTGGCTGATTGGTACTTAATGGAGGACTACAATGTGTTAAGGTTTTATGATTCAATGATAGAACCCTTCAAACTTCCAATACATGTGATACATGGGGTTTTTGCATTGGAATATGTATGGCAGATTGAGAGTGCAAATGTACTATTTAATGGTCAGCAAAAGAAAAGCCATGGTTTTTCCTTTCCTTTCTCATGTGGAGGGTTTACATTTGATAGATCATCATTCCAAGTGGCACATTAGTTTTTAGCAATGTTTAATTTTGATGTTGATGCTTACTGGCAGTATGATCCAATAAATGTAATTGGCTCAAAGCTTGTATAGTATGAGTACAAACCAACCAAGTATGTACATGAGAGCATACCATTGATTGAAATAATTTTAAAAATATTAACTCTTGGGAAGTCATTAGAACAAAGATGGAGAAATGCGCCGCTAAAAGTAAATATTTTAGCTTAGGAATTGTCAGCACAAATTAGAGAATTGCACAACCAGAAAGGAAAACTCAAGCCCATTACATCCTATTAATTCTAATAGAAAGTGGATAACCCAAGTAAAATACATATTCCAAGAGAAATAGAGTCTTATTGTGACCTTCAACATCGGACTGAAACAAAAATTAGAGAGTTTTCGATAATGAGGAAGAACCTTAGTGAGCCAAAGACCTCTACAAAGTTTGATTATTTGGATAAGGATAAAATGTTTAGTTGATTGTGGGATGAAGAACATCTAGAAGCACTAAAACCACTACCTAGGGATGGGTCTAAAGATTATTAGAACAAGTTTTCTAAAAATCCCCAAGCTACTCCAAGTACAATAAAAATCTCACTCTTTTAATCATTTACTGTATTCAATACATAGAGAATGGAAACTATTGATAGAGGGGCTGAACTGATACAAAAGATGGGTTATTTAGGTGTTGGTGGGATGGGACCATGTGGTGAAGGAAATTAGTTTCCATCTCAAACATCAGCTCCACTAAAATGTGGTGCTACTCTAGTCCTTGGTGAATCATCTCTATCAAGTTCCTCCATAAGTGGCCATTCCTAGTTTTCCAAGTTTTGTCTCACATTCAAATCAAACTTCACCTATCACTACTCCTATCTCTAGTAGTGTAAAAAGGACATTACAAGTGGATATGGGTTAAGTTTAACTAGGCAGTGAGAAGATGAAATGGGTTATACCAATGGTTGTCATTACCAATCCAATGCTGAGCTCAAAAATTGTCACTACTATAATTCCTTCAGAACAAAACCCTTGGAGTAGTCCAAGAACTTTTACTAACTAGTGATAGTGGGACAATATTAGGAATGGATAAAAGTGCAAAAATTAGGAATGGAACATTATGCATAGGTGGAACTGGAGACAACCACATCAATGCAATTGGTATTTCTCCTTTCAAATATCATTATGTCTGCAAGCCCAAATTTTAGTTTCAATGATTTTTCTACAAGTTTTCAATAGACCAAAATCAACAATAGACAAAATAGAAAGGCATTGACGAATAAAGCAATTGTTGTAGCCCATGATGAAGAACCTACATCGACTAGCATATTTCCATCTTATGACCCAAATGAAGACTTGATGGAGTTCATGGTTGTTGTGCCCGCACAAAAAAATAATAATCCACCAGAGAGCTAGAAAGATCCATCACAATTTCAAGTTAGCACCCTATCAATGGATTTCTCCAAAGTAAAAAAAATGGACAAAGTCACTGTGGCCAAAAAGATGAACAATGTGGTCTACACTTCACTGTTCAAGTTGGAGAGAGAAAAAAAAGTAGAGAAAACTATTGAAAAGTTAAAAGAAAACCTTGGAAACCAAAAGGTACAAGAGAAAGCAATAACTAACAAGTGCAGAGAATTAGAGAAACTAAAAAAATGATTCCTTGAAAGAAGCAATTGAACATAAAAAAAATGGAGGAAGAACTGAAAATTCTAAAGAAACAATTGGAAGAAAGCAAGAACATGAAAAAACTGGTGATGTAAACATGCAAGTAGTAGAACTAAAAAAGGCACGAGAAAAATTGTAAAAAAAAAAAAAAACCTAGAGAAGGAAAAAGATTCCATGGTAAGTTTGTTCAAACAGGTGGAGCTTGAGGTACAACTAAATAATAAATTAAGTGAGGATTTGGAGAATGATATGGAAAAAGAAAAATAGTGGGAAGACAAAGTAAAAGAAATAAGGAAACAAGGTGAAGATGATTTATCAAAATTACAGGGAGAGCTAAATGAGGCAGATAAAACAATTAGAAGCTACAACAAATAGTGTGAATCAATCAATGGAAAAAATGAAAAATATAGTGAAGAAAATAAAAGAAACCATTTGAGGGGAAATTAAAGAAAATGGTGATAAGTTGTGTGATTAGTTTGAATTGTGTGATAATCTTGGTGTTGTTTATTAGAAGATTATAGAGCATGTTAAGAAGAGCATTGATCTTTTTTAGAAGGAGAGCACTACAAGAAATATTTAAAAATAAATCAACACAAATAGTGATAGGTATATGGAAAGAAAGGAAATTAATGACCGTGTTACTACAACATTGCAGGCAAGCTATATCTTTCAAAATTATAAAAAATTGAGGGAAGAAGATGAATATTTGATATCATTTCAGATAAATCTCAACAAGATGACTAATAAAAAAGAGAAATGAAGGCTCTTGGTTTTTTGAATCAATCTTCAACTACAAATTCAAAGCAATTCATTGGAAGGGAAGTTTACCTAAAAGAGTTGGAGGATGCAATGAGGTCTAAAGTAGTCAAGTTTCCAAGGGACATAACTTGGCAAGGCATTGCAGATTACATCAAACAATTGGAAAATCTAAGGGCACTATTGGATGATTTATTGCATTCAAATATATCTTCCAAATAAGAATTTTTGACAAAGTTGTAGGTCATTTACCATAACATAACAAGCATCCAACTTCTAGTAGAAGTAGAATGTGACATCTTGAAAAAGCTGGAAGAATCATCTCATAGTTGATTGATCATAGTATGTGAAAGTACTTTTAATCATTGATTCATTTCTATAATGTTGCACTGTATACTTTATTTCTATTTTTAATAGTTAGATAGGGGTTTCAAGTTTTTACTTTGTTTCCTGAACATGATAAATGTAGCTAGTAACACATTGAATAGGCCTCTTAAAGGAAAAAGGTAATTTGATACCAAATTTGATGCTACTCTTCCCATAATGAAAATTGACTTGAAGCCCTTCTTACTATAAAAGGGAATTCAAGGTCATTTTCTATTGCTAAGGTTTGTAAGTTACGACTATGTAAAATAAAAATCATTGAACTATATCAATTATTATATGTCTATAATATATATAAGGTAATGAAAATTAAGATAAATTGTATGATATGAATTGCAATTTGCTAATGTTATATTTTCAAAAAATTAATGAAACTCTTCATGCATTGTACCATAACAAGTTAACATTGTATGATAATAAAACAATTATGTTTGACTCTTCACATGAGCCAAACAAAAATAGTGAATCAATGATAATTGATTTGTCACTTGAATTGTACTACCACCATTACTATTTAGAATTGACAATTACAAACATACGTTCATGTGATTCATGCGAACCACTATAAGAATTGTCTCATATGAATTGCTATATTTTCAAAAAATTAATGAAAATATCAAACAATACAATTGAAAATGAATATTAATTATAAAAGAAGATTTGCATTCTTTTTTTGATCTCAAATTGGTTTTGACAAGTGAGTGTCTATACACTTAAGTCATTTACTTAGTTCATGCCAAACAAGTAGTATATGCTAAGCACAACATGTATAAGTTAAAGCATGCTGAGTCAATAGTGAGTGCCGAGTTACTCAAGTGCTGAGCAAATAATATATGCCAAGTGATTTAGGAGTCGAGCAAGTAGTGCATGGTGAGTCATTCAGATGTCGAGTCACAATATTGAAATCAATAAATGCCGAGCATCGAAGACTTCAGATGGCGAGTAACGTAGTTTTGTCATAGTTGTTTGTATTGGCACAAACTACTATGTAAACTATTTTTGAGCCAACTTACTAATTGAATTATGATATTTTGGTGATAAGGATGAATCTTAAGTTGGAATCCCTATGAATTACATGCATCCAATTAGGTAAAGGGAAGGTTTAAGAAAAAAAATGGATGAATCATAGCCATTGATTCATACCTAACCCTAAGTCACCTATATCTTCTTAAGTAGGAAAAACCCTAAATTTCATGAGATAGTGAAAGGGGAATGTATGAATGATCAAGGAGAGTTTTACATGCAAAAACTAGGACATTCATGGTGACCAAGGTATTATGATCTAAAATTGCATTGCATAATAAGTTAAAGGAGAATAGAGGAAGGAGATAGTGAACATAAGAGAGACATTATCAAGAAGGATCAAGAATACATCAGTTTAGAGGTGAGCTGTCATCAAGAAACAAAGTGCTAACCACAAGATCAATGTTGAGACATTCTAATAGGTGAATTGGTTAAATCTCTTAACAAAGTAGTTCTAATAGGAAATATTGATATCCTCCAACAAGGTGCTTACTTTATTCTGAGTTGAAGTCCTTTAACAAGGCACGCTTCCAACAGGGTGTTAAAATCCTTTAATAGGGTAAGACCTAATAGTCTTTGTAAGCCTTTAATAGGGTAGACCTTTCACAAGGTAGATCATGTTTCATGATCAAACATTGTAACCTTCATTGGATACATCCCCACCCCAATTTTACCTTCTCATTGGAGGATTTCTTGGTAATCATATATGGTGTCATATATGTGTGAATGCTTATTTATTTACATGCTTTAGATGTAAATTCTTTACATGATATTTCAATTTACTTATTGAATATGTGAGATGGATGTGTTGTGAATATTTTATAGGTTAAGAGTTTAAACTACTGATTCACCTCCCCTCTCAAAAGTTTACATTTCCTATTGTAATTCCAACAATTGGTATCAGAGCATTGGTTCTCTAAAAGAGAAGCGTTGTAGCTTTGAAGAAAGATATTGAAAATGGAGGTCTACAAGTTGGGAAAGATCATTCAGAATTAGGGAATTAAAATACAACTCATTCTACATCAATTGAATGAAGCAAGAGAAGACTTAAAGAAATATTTAAAGAGAAGGAAGGATATTTCCATTTAGGAGAATAACACACAATACAGAGAGATAGACACTACTAAGCTATTTGTAAAGGGAGACTCTAATGACTTTGATGCAACAATTATAGATCTAATGGAAAAGAACAGAGCCCAAGCCAAAAAGATTAGAAATATCAAGTTAGAGCAAGAATCACAAGCCATATTTCTATGTGAGGTGACCAAACAAAAAAAGAAAGTGGTGGAAGACAAAGCCATGATTGAAGATGGCAAAAGAGTGTTGACTAGAAGATTGGAAGATAGATCATCAGAGGCAACCATGATTGCTAAGATGCACTTACAAACTTTGGGTCAATTGATGAATGCCAACCATGAACTAAATACCAAGGATATTGAAATAACAACATTGAAGTTGCATAATGAGAAATTGAACAATGACCTAAAAAGGGAAAATAAATTTTCTAAAAGTTGCAATAAACCTAGTGAAGCCATAAAGTACTTTTAACAATTGATGAGATCCCCTAGGATCCAACAACGATACATCTAGACTATGATACACAAGTACTAAAGAAGGAGAATCATCCAAAAGTGCTGAAGAAAGGAGAAAGAAAGGTAAGAATTCCAAACCTACTTGTCATAATTATGGTAAGAAAGGACATACTACCAATGTATGCAGGAGCAAAACTATAAATTAGAACAATATGCAGAAAAGAATGGGTCATTACCATAAGTGCAACAAAAAATTTCATTAGGCACATGAATGTAGAATCAAGACAATGCACACTCAAAGATTTGAAGGATATTGTTATAACTATCAGAAGACATAGAGATTTTGAGTGCAAATACAACCCATTATGGTCATTAAACAAGCATACAAAAGTAATGAACAATAACAACTTTTATAATTGGGATTGTAATATAAAGTATAGTTGACACTATTATCAAGAGTATGGACATATTCCTAACAAATGCATTAGAACACACTTCAGAAGTGACTACAAAAGGTGGTTGAGTCAAACCTCATGTTTTAGCTATTTAAAAACTGGTCACATTAGCTAATATTGCCTAATAAGGTCAAAGGAACCAAGTTGTGAATTCAATAAAGGAAAAGGCAAGGTAGTTATTGAAAATATTAGAAATGAAATGAACAAGACATGGAAGAAAAAGGAGGATTGCAACACATCAAGTGGAGAAGGGATCACTTCACCCAATGGGTCAGGTGGTCACACCTCATAAAACTAAGCAATCAAGAGGTATGTGGGACTAATATTCAAAAGTTATATCATACATCAGTTCAAAAGGATTTAGTTTTGAAAAGATTACATAAGCATGAATAAAGATTCAAGGTGTTATTAGGAATCAAATAAAAATCTTTAGGCTTTTCATGTTACTGCCAAGCATGAAAATTTTCCTATGATTGCTGAGTGAAATGCTAGAGGATTCCAAGCCAATGCACTGGTTAGTTGTAGTCAAGCTCATAATAGTTGCCAAACAAATGGAAAGACAAGTGGATACCAAGTGAGACAAAAATTAGTTCACGTCGAGCTTACAGCTATGTAAGAACTTAACATTAATTGTAGTATTTCAAAGGGGTATTTGATCAATTTTTATTCATTTAACATTATTTAAAATTAAGAGAGAGCAAAAAGAGCTAAAGCTGACATGGAAATTTCATCTAAAGTATTTTCAAGAGATTTGAATAGCTATTCAACATCATTACATTATATTTTGCAAGATATTTATCATGTGCTGAGCTACACTATTTCAAGTTTCATGAACCCTAGATTTTTAAAATGGCATCTAATTCAAAAGGTATAGAGGGAAAAAAGTTCTAAAAGTTCAATTGGTTAGTAATGAGGTAAAACAACCTATTTTCAAGGCCATTCTAGACATAGCATACAAACAAGATCCCTTTGGTGTGTTATCTATGATACAACCACAAGTTTTAATGATACAATGTTTCAAAAAATGTTATAATTATAAAATTAGTAGTATTGGTGACATGGAAATCAGAGAAGTATATAGAAAACTATGTGAAAATGGTATGCTAAGGGAAGAATTCAGGATTGTAGAAAAGAAGGGGTTAACTTGTACCCTAGATTTCCCTAACATTTACAAAACTGAATGGATGAAAGGATTATTTAAGTAGAATTCATGATAGCTCAATGTGGTTAGATAATGGGCCAATAAAAATCACAAAGAGAATAATCCATAGGGTAACAGGGTATTTAACCCTAGATTGGCCAAAGATTATGAGAAGTGAGTCCAAAAAAGTCATTGAAAAGAACACAAGAACTATGTGGAACAAGAGAGGAATGACCATAAACACCATTACAAATCCTATAATAGATTTTGCGGTAAGGGTAATTGAACATAAATTTTATCAATCAAGTAGATTGAACAATGTATCCTATATTGCAATAAATATGGGTTACAAGATTGTGAAGAAGGATCATACATATGATCTTGCCAAGCTGTAGCTACAACAATTGATTGAAAACCTAGGAGTAATAAGGAAAACAAAGAGTGCTCAGTGTAAATTTGGATCTATTTTGACATGCATCTTCTTTTATGTTTAGAACACATTTACAACATTTGGTATTGTTGCATGGAAGACAAATAGGTTTGTTGTTGTTCAAATAGGAAAGTTCATTGAACAATTAGGTGAAAATTTTGAGTTAGTAATGACTAGTTATTTTGAAGACTTCAAGCCATCCATGAAGAAGAGATTAAGGATTCTAGTGTCATTAGTTGAAAAACATTATGATGATGTTTGTTTCCCAGTTGATGCTAATTACACATTTGTTCAAGAAAAAATTCCAAGAGTAATATTGATGAGGCCATTAGGTTATGAAATTAATGTTGATGAGGCCTCTGCAACAATAGAAACATTATTTGTAGAAGAAGTAGACAAATATGCCAAAGCATTTGGTAACTATAAGATGGCCAAGTCTAAGATTACTATGGAGTTGAAGACTTCCTCTATCATAAAAAAGAAGGATAAACTGGTAAAGAAACTAAAAGAAAAATTTGGTGAAGGTACCGTGTAGGAAGATGAAGAGGAAGGGGATAAAGAGGAAGAAGACACTAAGATTCAAGCACCACTTGCATTGACACAAGGAAAGGGTGAAGATCATCAAGAGGAAGAAACAAAAACTATAGAAGGTGCCGAGGAAGAAGAAGCCAAGGAATCATGTATTCGTACATGTAGTGCCTCTCCCATTTGACTTTCATAAGTCATCCCGATGGATGAAACTTTGTTAATCTCTCCTTGAGATGGGATTGTGATTGGGACCATAAGTGGTCTACACCCTTGAGGTGAGTTGATTTAGGTTAGTTTATGAGTTTCTTTGATTATGCTTATGGCTGATTTATGAGATTATGATGTAATTTATGGTTCACTGAGGTTTGTGCCAGTGGTTACTAGGATCGATGTGGTATCATGATGATGTTCCATTATTACCCTGAGATGTATGCATAGATTTCACTATGTACTATTACCATGCTACACTAGACTAGGTTCCTGTATCAGTGGCTAGTCATGTTTATGATTGTGTTTGCTTATGTGTTTTAAGTTCATTTTCATGTTGTGTAAAATAATATTATTAAATACGTAAATAATTAGAAATGAATTGTCCATGTTGGATTTATTGGTTATGTGCTATGGATATTTACCTTGTTATGTTTTGATCTGAGAGATATTTGTTACTCATGTTATGTTTTACATTTTGAGATAACTTGAGGGTTGGATGTTATTCTTTGATTTTGATATCATAGATGTTAGACTACTATGCTGTACAGTTGATCATATTGCATGATGATGCCATTTTGAGATGATAATATGTTTTATGATGATATTTGGTTATCTGGTATTTGGACATATCTTTGATTATGTTATGTGGTAGATTTAACTATATGGGTATTTACTTCATTCCTGCGTTGTTATGCTTTATGCGAAATAGACTATTTTAGTATAATTAAATAAATGGTTAAAATAGGTGATTTAATGCATTTGTTGCTTCATCTATGTTATTATATGCAACTGCACTTCATCATGTTGTCTAGTGTGCAGGATTCATATCCCTGGCAGTCATACATGGAGTTAGTGATTCAACCATTCATATTTTACCAATGTTGTCCCTGTATGGTCAACGTATCCTTAATTAATTATTTAAATTAAACCTTTTAGTGATTATTAAATATGAATTCATTTGCATTATGTGATTAGACTAGTAAGCGTGTCTGTGCATTTAGAGTTTCTCATTGTTGCGAAAGTTGTTAAGTAAATTTTTTTGCTTTTGGGTTTTTGGGCTTTACTTTTATTGAATTTAATTTCTAGTAGCTTTTCTATAGATGAATTCCTATTTCTAGGAGTAACCGATTTTCATTTGGGTCAATTCGGGGTTTAACTAGGTTGGCTGGTTATTTGCCCTAATCAATTATTCACTGAAAAAGTGAATAAGTATCCAAAAAGGAATTTAATTCCTCAATTCTCACTTTTGAATTAGAAATTTTGAGAGTAAAATCCAAAATCCTCTTCATGAGGAAATGCTATTTTGTTCGTTGTGGGAGCTATAGGCGTGAGATTTTCATGAGGTTAGTCTCGTTGGATCCAGCTCAGGGAGACATTGGATTGCCATGGATTTTGGCTACTTCTACAAGATTTTTATTTTATGGTTTAGGTTCCCATTTTGCCCTTTTGGATGTGAGGTAGGGATCTCCTGCTTTATTGTTTCTACTCCATTTCAACTTCTATTTTTGGTAGCCATTTGTTAGGAGGCTGAGAACTAGTGTTCCCCTCTATTTTTTGTTTGCTGGTTCTGCCCGGTTGGTTGGGTATGAACATTTTCCTTGGTTTCAGGATGGGGGTTTGGGGTTTCAAAATGTTATGCTAGACATTTTTGTATACGATGTCCAAACCCAAATTTTATTGGATTTTTAGGGTTTTTGTACCCAAAGACCAAATGGATTTTAATATTGAAGTTTTCTAGTTTTTGGGTTTTTCCCCTCATTTTTCCTACCACCCTATTTACTTGGGTTTTCTTGGCATGAGTTTTGTCATGGATCTGGATCATCCATTTGGATGTTATTCAGACCATTGTTACACTTTTATGTTTGCATTGGGATGTGTGCTACATCTGTACTCCTAACTTTGTATTTAGTTGAGTGATTTTATACCTGATGTTATTATTTCTTTTGGACCTTTGTTATTGTTTTGCTAATACTAGGATTTGTGTAGAATCCATACTCCTGAATTAAGGCCAGTTGATTGAGTTCATGATTTTTTGTCTTGTTGCATCATTGTGATTTTCATAGAATCCATACTTTCGGATTGAGGCTAGTTGAGTGAGTTCATGATGTATGGTTTTATAATTCTTTGGGATTCATGTAGAATCCATCCTCCCAAGCTTATTTTGATTGAGTGATATTTTGCTTGTATTTTTATACAGTCCTTGTGTTATGATCTTTGTGATGGTGGTGTACCAAACATGAGTATGTGCATGTACATTTGTCGAGCGACTTGTGAGGATCAATATTTTGTGGACTTGTCATGAGTTATGATCATTTGGGGTTGGGTTGGGAATATGCACGCCTATGGGCACTCACCATTGGATAAGAATGCATAGGGTAGGGTAGAAAATGGAGGGGTTTCTATCTTGCAACCTGATGACTATTGCTCGTTGGTTGATAGAGGAAGTTTAATACAAGTGATTACTAAATAAAAATGTGTGAGTGGTAATAAAACTTAAGATAATAAAAAAGTAGGTTGTGCATGTTCTATTGAGAAGAGTTACTGCCTAGGTTGTGCACCTTCTATTGGGAAGAGTAGCTACCAATACTAGCTTGGGCTTGTCAATGCCAAGTGACTTTCTATGGTGTCATCCCCTACATAGAAACCCTTTGAGTGTCTGACTAGGACTTGCTGTGTTTGCATTGTTTCTTGATCTTGGTTTCAGTTATCATTACTATCTGGCATGAGTGTTAGCCACGGATATTTGATTTACATGTGTTTGTGGTTGGATCATTATCTCCATTAGCATGATGAGAGTGGACTTATGGGTTCCACATGGTTGGGAGGCATAACTACTTATACCACTACTGGGGACTAGTGTACAAAGATAGTCTTTTGTCCTAGTGCAGCCATGGTTGGATGTTTTCACTTGGTATTTTGGGTTCCAGAATATGCTTTCTTGTGATTTATGCTTTCATTAGAATGCTTGTATATCATGTTATACGATGTTAGTTACTATCACATTTCCTTATTATGATGATTAGCATATGATATTTGATGTTACTCGTATTTGTAGGATTATCTTATACTTTATTTCTAGCATGTTAGATTTCGTTATGCTTATGTTGTAGCATGTTTTATTAGTGACGTCCTTTATATGATAGTACTGACAATCTGATCAGTAGCTTGGAATGTTACACATAGGGGATGGCTAGGGCCCACAATGGTCTTATGATACTATTATGGTTGGGAGGAATGGTGTACTTAGTTTGGTTGTTTTGCACATTGTGATGTTGTTTTAGTTTATTGTGATGTTGTTTTAAGTACACTATGATGTTACCTTCTATACTTTCCCTGCACTTCTATGTTTACTCATTAGATTTAGATTTCAGCTTTTCATCTTTCAGTTATTGTTCAAGTGTCCTTGCCTCGAGATGTGGATATGGTACTCCCCAATGTGGAGGATGTTTTATCCTTATCATTTTACCTTTTTTTTTTCTAGTGTGCTATCTTGGGATCTTGTGAAAAATCATGCTTTCTCATGTGAGATTGCAAGATATCGCGTGGCGTATTGGGTTTCCTTGCGTGGCCTTTGGCACCTTCTCACATGAAACCCAACACTTTTTTTTAGGGTCTTGGTTGTTTGGGCCAAGTACCTTCTCATGCTAGTTGGTGCACATCCTTGCACAAAAAGGTATTTCTTTGCAGGGCATGTTCCACATCTTTACATGAAAATCTATCTGCTATTGGTCCTCACACAAAAAATAGGGGGCATCTCCATTGGTTTTTGAGGATCAATTTTTGGTGATTCTAGTACCCTTTGGGTTTACTTAAATTACCATGCTCTGGCAAATCTTAGATTCTTTGTATTGTTTTTGTTTTGGGTTTCTATTTTCTATTGTGTGTGTGTCAATTCAGGTAGTGGCATTTGGAGATTCTTTGGTTGCCGCGATGGTGGTTAATTCTTCCATTGTGATCTATGTGATTCATGTATGATGTTTTAATGTGCACTCGTACTTGTTCAAAAAAATTATCTTGGCTTGTATTTATTCTTTGTTCCAAGGATCTCCAGGCAGGATATTACACTACATATCAAAAAAAGAGAAAGGCTAAGGCACAAATAGTGACAAGACCTAAGAAGGTTGCTAATGAAATCCAACCAAAATATACAACACCTACCACAAGGGCCAGCACACATGTCATTGCACAAAAGGCTAAAGAGAAAGCCAATTCTAAAGAGTAAGAAGGTGGAGCATAGAAAAGACAAAGGAGAAAATATATTGCTCAAGCTGAAACTGATGAGGAAAGAACTAAATCTAGTGACAACAGCTGATTCCAAGTGGTGAGTCATAATCCATCCTTAGATCTAGACAACTTATGTGAGAATGTTAGAAAAATTGCATATTTATCAAGTTTTTCTCAAATTAATTTTGAAAATATTTTAAAAGTTGAAAAGAATCAAGTGGAGGAGGCAATATATGCCATGATGGAAATTTTTAAGAAATCCCCTCTAGAGATTTCCAACTCCATGCCTAAAAGTTTATATGAAATAGTTGAGCAAAAATGACATTATTGTTTGAACTTAGAAAGGAAAATTAGAGAGAAAACCATTGCTCAAGTTATGCCTAAACTTAGTAAGGCACAGTTAGCTAAAGCCATAAGGAAATATGCTATTAGATTTGTTCCTAAATATAGGGGATTTAACATACTGCAAAACAACATAGAAGATGTTGTAAAGAAGGCCACACAAATGTGGAAAATTACATATGGGCTAGTCATAGTCAAATCAGGAGAGCAATAGCCTATTGATGTTAAAAATGATGAAGATGATGATAATAATGAAGGCATAGTTGAGGGAGGTACTGAAATGAATGTAAATGATTAGGCAACAACTAAGAAAGAATAGTAACAAGAATAGAGTGTACAAGATACACAAATGTCGAATGTCAGCCCTCCATAAATAAAAAGTGTAAGTAATGAAACTATCATAGGTAAAGGATGTTTTTGATCTCACTATTTAGAACATCAATCCCCTAACAGAGGAAGACTTGAAAAAGATGATCAATCTACACTACAGGCTACATTGTGTAACAACCTTGTATTGGTGAGTATAGATGAAATTTAGAAATCTGTGACTAACACTACAAGGGAGGAGGTGAACGCACAAGAACCACCTACAATCACCCCTCAAGTCACTAGTGTAAAATCTTTAGAAAATATACTAGAAGTTGCACTAGAAAAGGTTGAGACAATCGGAAGGGATAAAATGGAAACACAATTCACTAATGAACCATATAGTCAAATAGGGTAGATATATTCATCTACACCTTTTACACAAGTTCAAGGTGCAATTCAAAGCAATGAGGTAGACATGGAAAATCCTAAAGAGATTGAGTTGATACCCTAACCAAAGGAGCAAGCAAAAATTCAAGCATTGATAACACTACTAGTATTTGAAACTCCTTCCAGTCACACTCTTCAAAGGTCGAGCATTGATGTGAAACCTTTTCAATTCTCAGTGCCGAGTCCAAGTTCATCAAAGGTAGAAGAGGTAATACCACATGGAGATGTAATCCTAGATGAAGAAATTATTTTTCCAAAATATGACTATGCAACGATAACAATTGAGCAGATGGGTATACTTAAAGAAGCTCCGACTAGAAAGAAACATCAAGAACTTCTCAGAAGGGAGCATAAGTAGAAGCAAGATTTTCTTGATATTAAATACATCTTCTTAGATGCATTCAATCTTTCTATTCTAGATGAAACCAAGCCAATTATTGAAAAATTGACTAACATAGTGAAAAAGTTAAGTGATGCAGACCTTGAAACTAATGCAAAATTATTATAATGGTCTGAGAAAAAGTTTTAACATAAAGTGAATGAGAAGATTTCCAGTGATATAGAACTTACACAAGTTTCATTGGAAACTAAAATAGATGGTGTGAAGAAATTACTTGAGAATATTTTCTCTCTATACACCAAAATGTATAATCATACACTCTTCATACATTAAATAAGGAATCACATCCTAAGCTTGGAGAGTCAAATGTAGTAATCTAGAGCTAGATTTCCCATCACTCTAGCTCGAAGTGAGAAACACTTGCAGACCCTATTGCAAACCCAGAGTTAGTTAGAAACACTATCTATAGATGAAGCCAACATAAGGGCTAAAATGATATCTAGACTACATTGAATCCTCACGTGGAGATTATTCTCAAGGAGTTAGGTTATGTAAAAACTCTTATGAAGAAAGACCCCAATATTTCTACATAAAATGGCCTAGTACACCTTGTTGCCGAGATGGCCATTCAAATTAAGTCTTTGGAGGTAGCTTGTGACAATTGGGATGCTGCTCTTAAGATTATTCTTGAGGTCCATAAATCTTTCTTGGACCAACACACTATTAGTGTATAACCCATTGACATTAGTGTAAAAATGCGAGAGAAAGAACTAAGGGGGAGAAAGAACATGGGTGAGTAAACATGGGAAAGAAAGCAAAGAACATCAAGAGACAACAAGAGATCATCTACTCAACAGAAGTAACATTTTGAGTATAGAACTAGATCAAACATCTTAGGGGGAGTTATAAGATTTTGAGGTATAAGTTGGTGCAAAATTTTGATATTTTGAAATTTTGTATAGAAGTTGAATAGTTATGTTATGTTATGTTATGCTCCTAAGAATAAAAGTATTAATGCATGACCAAGTGTTTTTGACACTCATGTCAAAGGGGGAGATTGTTGATCTTAGATTGGTTTTGACAATTGAATGTCTATACACTTAAGTCATTTACTTAGTTCATGCTAAACAAGTAGTATATTTTGAGCACAACATGTATAAGTTAGAGCATGCCAAGTCAATAGTGAGTTCCGAGTAGATAGTATATGCTGAGTCATTCAGGAGCCGAGCAAGCGATGCATACAAAGTCACTCAGATGTTGAGTCATAGTATTGAAATTAGTATATGCCGAGCATCAGAGACTTCAGATGCCAAGTAATATAGTTTTGTCATAGTTTTTTGTATTGGCACAAGCTACTATGTAAAGTATTTTTGAGCCAACTTATAGATTGAATTACAATATTTTGGTGATAAGGATGAATCTTAAGTTGGAATCCCTATGAATTACATGCATCCAATTAGGTAAATGCAAGGTTTAAGCAAAAAAAGGATAAATCACTACTGTTGATTCATACCTAACCCTATGTCACCTAGATCTTCTTAAGGAGGAAAAACCCTAAATTTCATGAGAGAGTGAAAGGAGAATGTATGAAAGAAGGAGAGTTTTACATGCAAAAACTAGGACATTCATGGTGACCAAGGTATTATGATCTAGAATTACATTCCAGAATCAATTAAAGGAGAACAAAGGAAGGAGATAATGAACAATAGAGAGACATCTAATCAAGAAGGATCAAGAATACATCAGTTTAGAGGTGATCCATCATCAAGTAACAAAGTGCTAACTATAAGATCAATGTTGAGACATTCTAATAGGTGAATTAATTAAATCTCTTAATAGAATAGTCTTAATAGGCTGTATTGGAATCCTCTAACAAGGTGCTTACTTTATTGTGAGTTGAAGTACTTTAACAAGGCACACTTTTAATAGGTTGTTAAAATTCTTTAATAGGGTAAGACCTAACAGTCTTTGTAAGACTTTAACAGGGTAGACCTTTCACAGGGTAGATCATGTTTCATGATCAAACATTGTAACCTTCATTAGATACACTTTATTACTATAGTAGTGAAGATTTGTGGATGTCATCCCCACCCCAATTTTACCATCTCATCGAAGGGTTTCTGGGTAATCATATATGGTGTCATATATGTGTGAATGCTTACTTTTTTACATGTTTTAGATGTACATGATTTACATGATATTTCAATTTACTTATTGAATATGTGAGATGGATGTGTGGTGAATATTTTATGGGTTAAAAGTTTAAACTACTAATTCACCCCCCTCAGAAGTTTACCTTTCCTATTGTAATTCCAACATAAGTTATCAAGTTGCAACCGCAATTCTTAGTAATCATGCACATTTGATATGCATGATTAGTCAAAAAAAGAGTGTGCTAATAAGTTTAATTACTAATAAATATCTATGGATTTCCACTACTAAGTGCTAAATTGGATAAAGCTACCACATCCTCTCATCCTCAATATCTTCAGGTTCAGAATCTTTAGATTCCTCACTATCATCTAACTCCTAGCTTCCTTCATTATCCTTATAGTTTTCTTTGTTAGTCACTATGTTATCTTCACTCTGAGTCTACATCTCAAGCTCATTAATAGCACTACTAGTCTTTCCACTTCCACTGCCACTACCAACACCAATACATGAGTCAATGGCACTACCAATCTCACTTCAGTTAGAAATACTGCCCATCCCTCTTCTTTGACATTTCTTCCTCCATATTTTGATTTCTCCATCATAATAAAAAGTGTGAACATCATACCTAGAATTGTACATCCTCAAGCAAGTATCCAAATTATTATCTAATTTATTTCTTATATTTGAATTTATGAACCCCAAAGCACTAAAAAATCTCTCATCCTCCACTAAACCCAATATCATGGTTAGAATTTTGATAATTGGCTAATGAAGCTATGTAATTGTTGTCATTTATGGAAACACATGATGTACATGCTTGTAGGAAACCTTAGAAATAAAGATACTTAGTTTTGGTACTCAGAAAATTGTCCAAGTATGAATTTGGTTTACAGTGGTGTATTGTTTTGTATGTAACTTGTTACTGACATCATATTATGACTAGTGAAGTTAGATGGAGTTAGTGTACATGTTGATGATGATGTGTATGGCCTTAGACATTAGTATAGATTATACAAAAAAGAGATATTCAAATTTTACCAATGAAATAGGACAAAAAAATTAAAGGAAATAATTATTTTGTTTACAAAATAATTACTTGACCAATTAGGGCCAACATCCTAGATGTTTACTCTAAGTTGGAAAAGTATATTATGGTCTTAGTTGACCTAGCAACAATTTGTGAAAATGCATGGTATTTATGCAAAGGACATCTTGTGAATTCAAGAATGCAAGTTGTGAAAGTGTGTAAGTATTGTGATATGAAAACTTTCTATATAGCAATATATGAAAAGTTTTTGAGAAGCTATTTTACGATTCAAGATAAAATTGAGGAATAACCTATATTCTTGAGGTCTGATTACTTGTTTGGGTAGTGAGATCTTCTTGTAATTGGAAGTGCATGTTTGGGCAGTGGGATCATCTTGCATCTACTATACTACAACTCCTAACAAGGATTCAAAGTCTCCTAACAGGGACTCTCTATACTGAATTTTCTCATTGAATCCTAACAGGGTCCATCCTCTAACAAGGAACATATATATTAGTATAGTATTCAGTGGATATCATCCCTAGTAGGGTTTTCCCTTGGCCAAGGTTACCCTAGTTAAAAAAAATGGTGCTATGAGTTATCTTTGTGCATGGTTACTGCTACTATTCAACATTACTTTATTACTTTTTTACATATGGTTCAAAGTAATAAATAATATTCAGTTGGTGACTAAAGTTTGTAAATTACTGATTCACCCCCCCTCTTAGTAATTCCTATTTCTAACAATTGGTATTAGAGTGTAGTTACTTAGAAGAGGTTTAACAGCTTGAGTAAGATCCTTATGGACATGGAATAGTTGATGAAGAACCTTGAAGAGGCACTTGAACAAATTGGTCTCCTTACTAAAGAAATAGATAAGCTAAAGGATAGATATGAAGACTCCAAAGTATATATTGGACAATTGAAGGATAAGATTGAACATCTGAAATCCAAGCTTGAATCCACTGAATCTAAAACTAGCAATGATGATTATTTAAAGCTAAAGACATAATATAGAATCTTGAAGCATGAATTGAAGATTACCAATCTAAAGTTGACTTTGAGGAATGATCCTAGAAAAATTGAATCTGATTTGAAGACTGAGAATATAGATCTTAGAGCAAGTCTAGCGAAGAAGACATCTAAATTTGAAACATTGAAAGAAGATCATGAAGAACTTCATAAGTACAACACTATTGTGAAAGGTGAACTAACTCAATGCAAACAAAAACTTGAGAAGCTTTATTCTAGCAAAGAAAAGCTTGATGATTCTATGTCAATACAAAGACCTACCCATGATAAGATTGGTCTTAGTTATCTATTTAACATGTCTGCAAAGAAACTTGAGATTAGATTAGATCTGAAAGAAAAAGATAAATATGATGGTAAGATTGAATCTAGTTAATCTTCTAATAAACCTAAAGAAGTTGGACAAAAAAAGGAAGTTGAGATTTTGGATGAACCAAGTAGGTGGAATCTCCAAAAGAAACTAGGTATGAATTTAGAGGTAACTATTTTTCATTTAGTGAAATAGGTCATATTAAAGAGATTATACAAATAAGTCATTTAATCATGTTAAGGATTTTTATTGTCATAATTTTCATGGTATGGATGATAAAGAAATTGATTATAGGAAACCTAAATATGATGATGATAGAAGGAATAGTAGAATGTTTGGAAATACTAACCCTACAGATGGAAGAAGATCTAATGAAAAGACATCAAGAGAAGGAAGACCTTATGAAGAAAGAAGACAGATCATGTATTATAAGTGTAACAACTTTGGACACATAGCTCAGAATTGTCATGCACCTAATGATCAACATAATCCTAGAAGTAGAACTTTAGTATGTCAGTTATGCAACAACTTTGGACATACAACAAAATATTGTATAATGGATAGAAACTTTGGAGATAGAAGGATTAATGGAAGAAACTTTGGAAATAGAAGGAATGATGGAAGAAACATCAAAAATGATAGAAGGAACCATGAAAGGAACTATGAAACTAAGAAAGACAATGAAGAACAAATAAATATAGTCACTGAAATTTGAGAAGAACTCAATGAGGCATTTGTAAAAGGATTAGACATGTTCAAAGAAAAGTTAGAAGATGATGAGACAGGAAGATCGATGTCAATAATCAAGATTGATTCAACTAAGTTGAATTAAGCTTGTTCATAGGACTAGAATTTGTAACTTCACTCAGAGATCAAATTATGGGTAACAAAGTTGGGAAAAGGTGTATCGAGATAAGTCTAGATGGTATCTAAGCTTGCTTGAAATTTGGAGCTTATCTAAACTAGTTATGAAGGAATTAAGAGTTACTATTATTCTAGAGAAAGTTAATTCTATAGTAAAAGATGAAAACTATGTTCTTACTAAGAATTTTGTGGAGTGAAGCTTTGTGGAGCATTGTCATGATGGAAGGAGGCTATGGTAAACCTTAGGTAGCATCTAAAAATCAGATAGAAGATCTTGAGTAGATATTTGATTTCAAAATGTAATTGACATATTTTTCATATTTGTGAAGTACACAATTAATGTAAGTTTGAATTGATGAATAAAATGGAGTAAAAACTTGATTACCACTTCATTGCAATCACATCCAAAGCATAGAGTACTTAGAAGTGACTTGATAAGGTGATTTCAAAGTAAACCCTATTTTCAGAAAGAGGTATTTTATCATTTATTCGTAGAATTTCTTCGATAAAGTTTATATTTTATAGAATCATGGATATGTCTATTGGAAGATTTGGAAGACTAGGAAGATTGTTGGAAGCATGAATTTTGATGATATTCCTATGGGGGAGTACTAAAATGATGATATATTAAACTCATGATTGAGTTTGTCACTGATGTCAACATAACAATTTTTTGTGGTATCTGACAAATAAACAACAGAAAGATCAAGTTGGTATGGATGACTAGTTGAGTATTATAACCATTCAAAGTTATGGGAGATACTTCTAAGTATATGACATATTAATTTAATGTTGGAATAAGAAAGGATAAGTCTAGAAGAAGTTATGTAAGTTTTGGTTATGTCTGTTCTAAGATAGAGTTTACAGAGGCATGTTCTGGTAAAATTGTTATATCTCTTAGCATAGTTGGTATCTTGAGGATCAAGGTAGAGGACATAGAGAAGACATGTTGAGGATGACATGGCTAAGCGTTCTCATCATAACATTGCATTTACAAAAAGTTATTCAAGATGCAAGGCAAAAGATTAATGTTATCACTAAGTGTAACATATTCTTAATGTGGTCCTATAATAATTAATTGAGAAGGACTAACAACTGACTCAGAGAAATTTTTTGTGGACTTAATATAAAGGAAGAAAATTTTCCTTTATCTTGAAGTGTGCAAATATGATATGATAATTATTGATAAGCAACAAAGAGTGAAAAATGCAAAGTTGAGTAGAACAATGCAGAAGTGAATGAAACTTCATTGCCAAGGTTTTGCTGAGTGATCCAAGGTTTGGTATTTGGATCCAAGGTTTGTGACTTGATCTACAAGGTTTGACAGTGATTGGTCTAGTTGAATGGGGAGAGGAAAGAATAGAGGAAAGGAGAAGATAACAATAAATTACTTGTTTGAGCAATGAGCTCTTCTTTTAGTTGAAATTGCATGCTTGGGTAGTGGGCTATGCTTACCTACATTGTACTACAACTCTTAATAGGGTTGGAATCTCCTAATAGGGATTCAAAGTTCCCTAATAGGGACTCATTGTACTAAATGTTGTAATAGACTCCTAACAGGGTCCATCCTCTAAAAAAAAAAATTTATATTAGTACATCATCTTGTGGGCATCATTCCCACCATGGTTTTCCCTTTGATCAAGGGTTTTCCTAGTGAACATATTTGGTTTAATTGTCTATGTGCATTTTATTATGGTTGCTATTTACTTTGGATGAATGGTTAAGTTTGGTTAAAGAAGATAAATGTTTTAATTGTTGGATATCTACTTGTATACACAAAAACCTAACCTTTTGGGAGCATGCATAAAAAAAAAAACATTAGTTGCATACATATATAAAATATTCAAAACAAAATAAAATACAATCAACACTATGCTTAAGTTTTGCAACTCAATGCAACTAAAAAGAAAAGTCCTCATGCAATCTCAAAGAAGCTCAACAAAGGCACCCATGAGAGGCCCTATTAGTGTGCTTTATATAGGAGGGATGTGAGTGTGCTCTCCCAAAATACAACTATTGAATCCCTTGATAAAAAATGAAATATGAGATAAATGAATTTAAGACTAAATGAGTGGAGAATTCCTTCAAAAAATAGTTATGAGTGAGCCAATCCTCAAAGGATTCTAGGATGTAAGATGGAAAATGCAAAGAATCAAACTAACAATGATAATATAACATGAGATGCAAGCATAAGTGCGAGAAATCTAACATCTACCAAAGGTTAGTAGCAAATATGAAAATCAAAACAAAAGGCTCTAAAATCAAACTAGCATGATAACAAAGCAAATGAGGGAGATGGATAATGCTTGAGACAAGGGCTCTATTTATAGGCTTGAGAGAGACCTTGGTGAGGTGGCATCTATGTGGCATCCACATAGGTGCCATAAGGGAGACATGGAGACAAGTCATGCAAGGGTCAACATTCAAAGTTTGTTCACACATGTGTGAGAAAACTTGAAGGAAGGAGTGGGGGACAAAGGTGTAAGAAGTGTGTAAGGTGTGAGAGGTGTGAGAAGTGTGAAGATTCCTCACACATGTGTGAGCATACACTTAGGAATTAAAAAGGGGTTTAGCAAGGTGTTTAGGAAAATAAGTGAGATTAAGTAGTGGGTAGGCTTAAAAGGATGAAAGTGATGGGTGTAGACTAGGTTTTAAGGTAGGTTTAAGACTAAATTAAATAGGATTTAATTTAATCATAGGTTTAGATAATTTAATGGAAGTGGAGGGAATTAAACAAATAAGATTTATTTAAAAGAGGATTTATGGAGGATTAGGCATTAAATAAATTAAATACATTAGAGATGGAAATATTTAAACTAAAGCCAAATACATTAGGAAAGTGAACCTATTTAATTAAATTTTTTTAATTAAATAAGTAGAGGAATATGAAAAATATAATTAATTAGTAAATAATTAACTATTATGTCAAGGGAAATATTAAATGACTTAATATAGTTTTTATGAAAATTTTAAGTGTCTACATTTTGCCCCTCTTTGATGTGATGTTGAGACGACATTATATCAAATAAAAGAAAACATAGGTTGCCCTAGAAAGTATATGAGTCATAAGAGTGGTGTTGAAGTGATGATAGAGGAGGAGGGTGCCCCCTTGTGAAAATATTGCAAAAAATAAAATTTGGGCTATTTTCGAGGAAAGGTCTTTAGAAGAAAGGAAATAAGAAGAAAAGAAGATAAATGAAGACTTTGCATGACTCGGGGGTAAATAGGGGATCGACATAGCTTGGAAAAGACACGAGCTCAAAAAGGGGCCTTGGAGGGGCTATATAAGCCTCCAAGGGGCTCAAGGAAGGATCATTTGCACACCTAGAGAGCAGAGAAGCAGAGTGAAGGATAGACCCTATTGATAGATTGTAGCTTGGAGAGCACATCCAGGAGCATCAGAGACTGGCAGAGATGGACCCATTGGTGAGTCGACTAATCTGCCTTGTCAAGTTTTTGATTTTGTAGGTTACATTAAATAGGTAAAAAACTCAGTCAAGGCAGAGATGAAAATCTCTACCCTATTGTCTATGCAAATGAAAAAACTAAGACCAAAAGGTCTGTAGAGATGACAGGATCCATCCTATCGTCTATGCAGATGACAAAGAGGGGAAGTGGGTGGTTAGAGACAGAGTGGAGATGATGATCTCTTGTTTTTTCATCTCTGAAGATGACAAACTAGTAGTTGTCAATGGGAAACTAGTGTTCATGTAGTCACCGAGGATGCTGATATAGTGTCCTTGAAGACTATTGTCTAGGCTAATCAGCATATGCATTGATCAGTGTCTCTATAGATCGATGTTTATGCCGATCAACATCTAAATGAATTGGCATCTATGCTAATTCACATATTCACTGATTAGGACAAATTGACAGAGAATAGAGGATGATGCCCCATATCAGGGATGACATGAGATAAAAAAAACTAATCATGTGCATATCAATGCTACAGGAGGAGATAGTGGTATTCCAGTCACAGGAACATTATCCACTGACCATGGTTTTGAAGGAGAGACTTACAGAGGCTAAGTGGGGACATGTTAGACTGTGTGGGTTGGAGCACATGCATGAGTGGCCAGATTTGCTAGCACATTTAGCGTAGCTATTGGAACTGATCAAGCAGTGGCACAGACCCATGTCGAGTTTTCATCTACGTACTAGAGAGGAAACCATCACTCTACTTGACATGTGGTAGATTCTATAAGTGCCCATCCATAGGATGTACCTGGAGTATATGTTAGAGGGTATGGATCTCTTTTTGCAAGAGTGCTTTGAGTGGTGATGACATAGGTTTCTGATTTAGAGGTCATGACTTACATGGAGAGAGGCACTAGAGTAGAGGTTGCCACGACTGGCTGTATAACTTGCTTTACTTATCTAGAAGATGGTACTAGACCATGTTGGGCATGGATTCCCTATTGGATGGAGATGGGTGCTTAGCACCTTGCTATAGGATGATAGGGTGGTCTTCTCTTGGGGTCATACCATCTTAGCAGAGCTATATCATGATCTCCATATGTGCACATATAGAGCACATTGGACTATTGGTCTAGGGATGACACTGCTTATAGTGTAGTCATGGGAGCACATAGGTGTTACATGGCCAATCACTAGATGGGAGACTCGACAGTTAGGTGAGCCATTTGCATGCAGATACAAGCTACTAATCTAGTACACCTCTATGGAGTTTGTGGGTTTTTGGTGTAGGTGCATCGATGAGATTATCATGTTTGACTGGACACCTTATAATGGTGTGGAGTGATGGGGCAACATCTTGGTAGCTAGAGGAGAGGAAAATATAGAGGATCAGAGATATCTCCCTTATACACAGATAGACAGCTAGCTTATTGGGCAATCCATGCATGTGATTATGAGGTACATGCCCTCTAGGGTGCAGAGGTAGTTTGGGAGGGTACAGGATTCAGTCCTGGACAAGTTTTTATACCTTGTGGTATCTTGGGAGTATGGAAAGTTATGGGGTCATGGGACTAACCTACAGTTGGTGAGGATCTCCTGGCAATTGATGCAGCCAGTGCCATGGGTGCATATTTAGGACCAAGGGCATGCAAGGATGATTCCAACTTATGCATAGTGGTGGGCAACACATCAGCTAGTGTGACTGACAATGCCTAGAGCACCACCTCCAATAGAGTAGGCACAAGGAGAGGGGGATGGAGCTAGGGATGGAGGACATGAAGTGGTGGTGCCACTACTAGTATAGGGGGCACAACAAGGTCCACAGGGGTGTAGAGCCCACCCAAGGAAAGCACCAGTACCAATAGGGCTAGTATAGGGGCCATAGATATAAGGAGCAAAAATACTAGGGCCATAGGTATAGGGACCATAGATAACAAGGCCATAGGTATAGGGACCACCAGGTGTAGATGATGTAGATATGGTTAGGGTAGAGTGGGATAGTCTCCATATAGAGGTTTCTGGACTCTAGGGTGAGGTACAGGGGGAGTGGGCATGGGCAGATAGTGCTCAACAGGCCTTGGCAGCCCTATAGGTAGAGATGTAGGCACAGAGAGCTAGAGTGGATAGTTCCCAGGAGGCCTTGATAGCCCTGTAAGTGAGGATAGAGATTGGAAAGTTCAAAATTTTTGGAATGTAGGAGGACATTGATGAGCTAGCAGAGATAGAGACCTTAAGACTAGAGGTGGCCACACTACAAGCAAAGCGAGAGATGCATCAGGCACAGATTGATGAGTATCATCGGTAACAGGATGTTGCTAGATAGTTAGTATAGCCTGGGGTAGTGAAATGTCCCTTTTATAATTTTATATGATATTTCAAGCCTCTAATCAGATCTTTAAGATCAAACAACCAATCTTTCAAAGATCCACCAATTTCTCAATAAACCCCAAATCGGGTATGTCGAAAATAGTGCCAAAAACTTCACAGCTTCACATATTATTAGTAAATCTGAAAGTGGACATTTCTATAAAAATTTCAGCAGAATAAAAGCCTAAAAAATGACATTTTGAGATCTGTATAACATTTACACAACAGCTCCCAAACAGAGGATAAAAATAATGCTCATCGGGCTCCCGAAAACAACATAGAATAGCTCGAAAACACCACAAAAACACTAATAATCTATCACAAAAGTATAATCATGACCAAATAAATATATTAAGCTCTATTTTAACATCTAAAATTCTGAAATGCAGCACCAACCCAAACTGATATCAAATACTCAACCGGAAACACCAAACTCTTACAAAAACACACCTGAAAAACCACAAATTTGCACTGTTCAGCACAAAGGCAAACTCTGCATGAGCATGCACATGGAATGGCTTCAAACTCCCATCCTTAGCCTTCATAGAAACTTGAAAACTCCCATTCTTGGGTCTCCTTCTCCACAGGTTTGGCAGCCTCTTAAGAATAACAAAGAAATGAAAAAAAATCAAGTTATGGAGTGAGCCCAAAATGCCTCCAAACCCCTTAAAAGAGGGCATAACCCTAACTCACATCCAAGAGGGGTTAATAAAACATATTTTAATAATAATTTTTCATTTATTAGTCCATTAGCTTCCAAAAATTATCCCCTTTTTTTGGAACTTCACCTTTTTGGGCCTGCCTGCCTTAGAAAAGATTATTATTTTTAATTATTTGAAAAGGGACATGACAAGTCCTCCCCTCCCAAATATTTCTTGTCCTCAAGCAATGGCTGAAAAATAAACCAATCAATCCACCTGGATACCAAATGTAGTCATGAACTATACTATTGTTAATTAACATAGGCTCCTGCAATATCCTATGCAATATAACCAAGAGGAATCCATAATCAAACTGACAATTACAACTCAACCAAACTCCAAAATCACCACTGCCATAGTTAGAAACCCACGAGACACAAAATCTTAGAACATCAAAACCCAAGTAAAGTGGACAAATCAAACTGCCAACACAGTAAATACCATCAATGCATCCCACTAGCCTATATGGAATGTACAATCCAACTTTGCAACAATGGTGGACGCTCTCGAATGAAACTGTACCAATTAACTCCCATGCACTACTGATGGTGAAAAGACATTACAAGATAAATAGCAAGAAATGGAACCCAAACCAAATTTTCCATGAACAAGTGATACAACCCACTGTGACTAACCACCAACTAAGTTAGGAGATGTCATAGCCAAAGGAGTAGAATCAATAACAACAAATATTGAAGCATCACTTCCAAACTCCTACTCTAAGTCATGTATTATCAAGCTATTGACTGTAGAGCCTATCACCATGTCATACCCATCACAACTCTCATCTCGAGGCATCAAACTATCCCATAACTAATGACAAGCACTAGGAACCAAAGGACATCTCTGTATCATCATCTCATCAAAATGGTCATCAAAGGTAAATTGATGAGTATACCTCACAGTGTAGTGTCAATAGAATGTACCAATCTCAGTCGGTGGCTTAGACTGCAATCCAGATGAAACTAATTGCAATCAATCACTAACCAAGTTGGAATTAACTACTACCTCTGAAGACATTGCCAAGGGAGTAATATTACTAGCAGGAACCATGCCAACTGCCAGATCACCAACATCACACATGATCTTTGATACAACATCTCTAGTCTCTGTGCCATTAGTAGTAGAGGCCACCACCATGTCAGGCATACCACAACAATTTGTTGTAGCACACAACTCAACTGAACCTGAATCTAGTGGGAATGAACCTGATATGCCAATGTTAGTATCAAGGATGGATGCATCCCCATCTCCATTGTCTCTGACAATCTCGACCATGGACATCCTCAGATCACTAGACACCACCGCTTGTGACTGTATAGAATCTGGTAAAGATTGCAGTCACTCCAACTCCATGGTCACCTTAGTCAAATGAAACTATGACTCCTCGAAAGCCAACTGTATACTCTCAAGAATCTCAGAAGTCACCTCGAGTTGCTGAGTAAGCTCACTAACCTCATCTTCCTTAGCCAATAATGCATCATATGCTATACTCCCCCACTCCGTAAGATAATCTTTGTCAGCTAGCAACTGCATATAATTCTATCTCAAAATCTAAATAGCCTCCCATAAAGAGTGGATCTCTGTCAAGGAAAGATAACTACCTTCTTGCTCATCACTAGTAGGAGAACCCCATCCATAAACTGCTACCAATTGATGAGCAACATCAAAATTCTAGCAAGTGATAGCAATGTCTTGCTCACTAACTCTCAACTAATTAGACACATGATGGCACTGGCTAGACTGTCTCCTACAAACCTCCTCTGATGCACTGTCTAAAGGAGTGTCCTCAAAGTTACTAGTCTCTAGAGTATTACCATCCATATCCTGTGAATCAACTCCAAAGCTCATATCAACATACAGACTATCAAAAATTATAGCACTGCTGTCCAACTCCTCTATACCAAAAGAAACTCCAAAGGAAACTAAGTCTTCAAAACTGCCCACTGCATCCTCCTGGATGTCATCAATGCCAATATGATCCTGGGACTCATCTGTACACACTGCCAAATATGAAATATCATCAACACATTCCAGCAAGTATGGTCGACTAGATATATGAACAAAGCCCAACACTGGTGTATAAAAACTAATACCAACATCGGATAAGCTCCTGGCACAAGAAAAGAAAACACCATGCAATCTACTAATCAAATCCATGATAGCACCCAAACAATCACTACTACCAAAAAGTGTTAAAGATTTCCAGTCAACTGAATCCCAAATGCCAATATAACAATCTCGAGTCCATATCCATAAACTATAATCAGCTAGTAACTCAAGCAAACTCCTCACCTGAGTAATATGACCAATACCAACTAATTCTACATACCTGTCTAACATTGTCCCTATATCCTGGATGTGAATGCAAGATGAACTCGCAACATTATCAATGACCACATATGATCTACTATTTGCAGAAAGCTGAGTATTAGGAGTGCAAGATGAAACTAAACTCAATTCCATGCCATGCTTATCCCCATGTCTCTCCCAGTCTTGTAATGTCAATGGAGTATTCACCTAAGAAGCTCGAGTGTCCTCAAGCTTGTGAGAAAGCCTGTCAACTTCCTCCTCCTTCCTCCTCAAGGCATCTGAATAGTCTCCAACAAGGCTAAGAAGATGGTCACAATTTGATAGAAGATGTAAATAACTCAAGTTCATCATTCCCATTCCTTCCCTAATCGTTTGTAAGTCAACACAAGAAGACTTTTCCTGAACTCTCTTATGTCTACCTTGTAACCGAATGTGATCCTCTATCATATCCCGCATCCTGTCATGATGAGATAATGAAGTCACAATAGTATCTTTGTTCACCTTCAGCTGGCTGGACAAATCATGTGAAGTACTACTTGCCTCAACCTCATGTGATGAAAAATCTAACTATGCCTGGTACTCTTTCTCAGCAAAGTCATGAATGCTCAATGTCTGCTCATCTCTACTAGGTATCTCACCATCATGCACAACAACATCCTCATAATCATCATCTAAACCTACTACCTCATGTGGCAGAGTAGAATTTGAGACCTCTGCCTGACTATAAGCTAGTTTCTCAAACTCCTCATGCAAGTTCTTGGTAATAGTGTCATCTTCCCTGTGAGAAAATCTGCCAAATAGAAATCCAGTCAACTTATCCACCTTAGTTGGGTCGGACAACATGTCATTCATCATACGATGGTGCTCAACCAATTGTTCAGACATGTCATGGCTTATTTTCCTGAGTTTATCTTGAATGTCTAAATAACCATCCTTCTTACTATTCTGCCTCTGGATATCAATTGTCCAAGATCGTGTCCTCTGAGACTCTGTACTATACCTGTCCATTCTAGATAAAGTAGAGTGTAACCCCAATAGGTTATAACTTCTTCAAACACCAAGAACTAACATGCAAATGATTAGAAGTAGCATACAACCATAGATTTTGACATGCAGCTGATTAGAAGGAACATGCAACCACCAAATTCACCAAGAACTAACATGCAAATGATTAGAAGTAGCATGCAACCATAGATTTTGACATGCAGCTAATTAGAAGCAACATGCAACCATAAATTATGACATGCAAGATTTGGGTGGTTGTCAAAACTGACATGCAAACTTCTACAAACCCTCAGGCTGGCAAGATCATAGCTCTGATACTACTGAAATGTCCCTTTTCTAATTTTATATGATATTTCAAGCCTCTAATCAGATCTTTAAGATCAAACAACCAATCTTTCAAAGATCCACCAATTTCTCAATAAACCCCAAATCGAGTATGCCGAAAATAGTGCTAAAAACTTCACAGCTTCACATATTATTAGTAAATCTGAAAGTGGAAATTTTTATAAAAATTTCAGCAGCATAACAGCCTATAAAATGACATTTTTAGATCTGTATAACATTTACACAACAGCTCCCAAATGGAGGATAAAAACAACGTTCACCCTGCTCCCGAAAACAACATAGAATAGCCCGTAAACACCACAAAAACACTAATAATCTATCACAGAAGTATAATCATGACAAAATAAATATATTCAACTCTATTTTAACATCTAAAATTCTGAAATACAGCAGCAACCCAAACTGATATGAAATACTCAATTAGAAACACCAAACTCTTACAAAAACACACCCGAAAACCCACAAATCTGCACTGTTCAGCACAAAGGCAAACTCTGCATGAGCATGCACATGGAATAGCTTCAAACTCCTATCCTTAGCCTTCCTATAAACCTTCAAACTCCCATTCTTGGGTCTTCTTCTCCACAGGTTTGGCAGCCTCTGAAGAATAACAAAGAAATGAGCAAAAATCAAGTTTTGGAGTGAGCCCAAAATGCCTCCAAACCCCTTAAAAGAGGGCATAACCCTAACTCAAATCCAAGAGGGGTTAATAAAAAATATTTTAATAATAATTTTTCATTTATTAGTCCATTGGCTTCCAAAGATTATCCCCTTTTTCTGAAACTTCACCTTTTTGGGCCTGCCTGCCTTAGAAAAGATTATTATTTTTAATTATTTGAAAAGGGACATGATAGGCAGCCATGACTTTGATGCAAGAGGCTATGACAGACCACCAAAAAGAGACATGAGTGGTACAAGAGGTGGCCTATTACAGGTCACTATATCATGATGCCATGCCTGTTGATTAGTGACAACCCAATTTTTGAGAGGCCTTGAGCTCATGGACCACAGGGGGTTGCCAGAAGTTAGAGCAGTCAGTGGGACATGGGAGGCCTCCATGAGGAGGGGATACAGGATGGGCTGGGCCCTCACAACCAACTTCATGACTCCTACAACTGGCAGTTTTGGTACAGAGGTGCAGATGCAACGAGTTTTTGATGATGCATTTGTACATGATGATACTACATGATTCTTTGTATATGGACTATACACAGATATTTATTCTTTTGATATATATATGACATGATTTGATGGGTCTATGTGTATATGGATGACTATTTTTTATGCACGTGATATCTATGATGTGGATACTGACATTTGTGATGTAGGATGTGTGTGATGTGATGCTGCCTATGAGTTATATATGATGCCTAATGTGTGAATGATGTAGGTTTGATGGTGAATATGAGATGTATGCATTGTGTTATTTTACATGTATGGATGTACTATATGCTTTGTGAGATGTTTTATGATGTATATGCCACTAGATATGATGATTAGAATGGATGCATTTTAATGAATGAACTAATGATGAAATCTAAAAATTCCTAATGAATATGACAAGGAATGTATCCTAAAAATGTCAGTAATAGAAAAAGACACTAATGAATGCAAAGTGAAATCATGGAACCTAAAATGTAAATATGAAAATGTAATATGAATGAACCTAATGAATGGACATGTGTCAAAACTCCTCACTCATAGGAACCAAGTAGTGTAGCATCGGAGGTGGGAAATAAATAGAACCTTTGTCTCAAGTAGGGCTCAATGAAATACTATACTACATGAATCCTAACTACATGATACTGAGGGATTCAATTGTGTTTATATGGAAGAGCATACCTTAGTTTGATTTTGCAAAAGAGTTTATGCATTATATGCTATAGAAGCATAAATGTCAATGCTCCTTTGCATGGAATAGATGCACAAGACCATAGAGACTTTAGAATAATAGGTGTAGTTTGCATAGTCATGATGAAAAATATATCATATACACCATGGAGAGGTCTAGGCACACCCAAATTCTTTTTAAGGATCTTTGGTGGAAAGTGTACTAACCCATTATCCCTATTGCGTAATGCATAACCATAACCTAAAACTGACACATTCATACTAAAGTATCAAAAATAGATCATACCACAAATAACACGTGTAGTCAATGAAATCAGTTCAGGTGTCACCAAAATTTGGAGGATCAAGGCACACTAGGAAAGGCTTCCACTAACACACAAAATGAAATCAACCAAAAAGAGATTCCATGACCAAGTAGCCATTTAGTCCATAGTTCCTGCCAAGAACCTTAAGGCCTAAAGGTGAATGTCGTACTGCCACATATAGGAAGGATTCATCCTATGAAAGTTTGGCTTGTTTGACCTCAATTATCACAAATTGTTTGTTGAAAAGTGCTATGAAAGGAACAAGTTTCTCCAATCGTTAAGTCTCATAGGTGGTTTTGTTTAAGTTCTATTGTGGGAAAAGCTTAGTGTAATGGGATTGGGACAAGCACTTGATTGAAAAATGCCTCGAAGACTAGAGGTCTATTGAAAATAAGAGTGAAGTGAAGCCTTGAGGACAAGAATTTTTTTTATTGGATGCAAGTTAGATAGTACTTTTGCACAAAAAGGAGATGAGATGGTGGAATGGGGTGAAGTGAGACGAGCCTTATAGATAATGAACCAAAATACTTTTTTAGGAACTTTTTCTTCTTTTTAGTCTTTTCTTTAGGAACATTTTATGAGTTTTTTTAATAATTTTATGATTTTTCCAATTTTTTTGGATTTTTGTGGGACTATAACAACACTATATAGGAACTGCAAGACTCAAGCATAGAACTGCTTGAGATGTTGGATATTTATAGGCTCAAGGAGTAGATCTCCCTCTGAAGTGGCAATCTAATATGCCCTAGAAACATATTTTTCTATAATGATAAATAGACCAAGCCAATTAGCTTCAAATTTTCCTTCCTTTTTCATAGTTCTGGAGATTCTTCATGTTATGCTGCAAAACTAAGTCACCCACCTCAAATTCTTGTGGCTTGAATTTTTTGTGGAATTGAAGCTAAAGGAAATTTTGATATGCATGGATGTGGTTTAGGGCATTGAGGAATCTCTCATCAAGGAGTTGCAGCTCTTACAAGTGAGCAATTCAGTATTCTTCTTCAGACATCAGATTCTTGAGAAAGATTCTGAGGGAAGGGAGATCAATTTTGATGAGTAAGACAACTTCACAACCACAAACAAGAGAAAATGGAGTGGCTCCTATGGGGGTACGGATGGAGGTGTGATAGGCCCAAAGGGTAGGAGCAATTTGGAGGTGCCAGTCACAGCCAACTGCGTCAATGATTTTCTTGAGGATTTTCAAAATGGTTTTATTGGTAGCTTCAGCTTGGCCATTGCTTTGAGTGTTGTATTTGGTGGAAAAATGCTGGGTGATTCTGAATTTTCTACGTAATGTGGCAACTTCCTAATTTTTGAAAGGCGTTCCATTATTAGTTATGATATCTTGAGGTATATCAAAATGATAGATAATGTAGTTCAAGATGAATTTCAAAATCTATTTTTCGGTGGTGTAAGTTAATGGGATAGCCTCAACCCACTTTGTGAAGTACTCAGTGGCGGCAATAATATACTTGTGGCCATTTATGGAATTTGGGTAGAATTGACCAACAAGATTGAATCCCCAGTAGGAAAAGGGCCATGGGGTGATGGTGGGTTGAAGGTCTTGGGTGGGGGCATGTATCAAACTACCATGCTACTGACAAGGAACACATCTCTTCACAAAATGATAGGCATCTGCTTCCATAGTAGGCCAATAGTAACCTATTATAAGGAGCTTTTTTGCTAATATAAGGCCACTAGAATGGGCACCACAAATTCCTTGGTGGACCTCTTCTAATGCCATTCTGGCTTTGTTTGAACTAAGACATCAGAGGAGGGTACCATCAAAGTATTTTTAGAAAGTGTATCACCTAGGATAGTATATCAGGCTGTGCAACAGATAAAGTTTTTGCTTTTGTTTGGGGAAAGGGCTATGGGAATGGTTTTGTGATGTAGATAGGAAAAAATGTTGATGTACCATGGAGACTCAAGACCAAAAATCTCACACACCAAATCTGAATTAGTTTGCTTGTAAGTAGGAATAAATAGATTCTCAACAAGAAACTCACATTTAGGACTATATTCAGGTATGGCAATCATGGAGGCAATGGTAGCCATAAAATCTACTACTTTGTTATTAGCCCTTGGTATCTGCTAAAAGACTATCTCTATGAAGTGTTGTTTAAGATCCTCAACTATCTTGCGATATGGCAACAAATTCTCATCCTTTGTGTGGTATTCATTTGTAACTTGTTTAATGACCAATTGTGAGTCTCCAAAGACAAGAAGGTTTTTGATATTCCATCTAATAGCTTGAAGCAAACATGTGACTAATGCTTCATACTCAACTATATTCTTTGTGCAAGGAAATGAAATTTTATAAGACTTAGGAATGAGGTCTCCTTGCGGTGTAACAAACAAAATTCTTGCCCCCGATCCTTTTTGTGTGAAGGAACCATCAAAAAATAGCTTTCATTGTGTACTAGGGGTAACCGTCATAATTGTGTCATTTGGAAAGTCTACTACAATGGGATGGTCTCCTTGAAGAGGAGCATTAGCAAACTGGTCTGCAATTACTTGTCCCTTAATGGCCTTGCGATCCTTATAGACAATTTCAAATTAACTTAAAATCAAGACCCATTTTGTAGCTCAAATAGTGAGGGAGGCTTTTGATAGCAAATATTTGAGTGAATCTATCTTAGAAATGAGATGTGTAGTATGATTAAGCATATAATGGCATAGTTTCTGCATGCAAAAGACTACTGCCAAACAAGCTAGCTCAATAGCAGTGTAATTCAACTCATAGCCAACTAATGTTTGACTGAGATAATATATAACTTGTTCATTACCATTGTCATGTAGTTGTGCCAAAAGGGCACCTAAGGAAACTGAAGTGGCTGAAATGTATAGAATCAATGGCCACCCTGTAATTGGAGGGACTAAAACTGGAGGATTAGCCAAGTATACCTTAATTTTTTCAAATGTTTTCTGACATAGAATCCAATTGAAACTTAGTGTCTTTGCAAAAAAATGGTGAAGTGGATGGACCTTATCTACCAACTATGACACAAATTGTCTGATGGATTGTAACTTTCCCTAAAAACTATAGAGTTGTTTCAATGTAGTAGGTGGAGGCATGTCCATGATGGCTTTTACTTTGGTAGGATCTACCTCAATACCTATTCTTGACACAATGTAGCCTAACAACTTGCCTGATTTGACCCCAAAAACACATTTTTTTGGGTTAAGGCACACTTTATATTTCTCCAACCTTTCAAAAATAGTGGTGAGCACATCAATGTGGGAATCACGTGTCTTTGATTTTCCTAGGATGTCATCATCATAGCCCTCCATTATGACATGTATAAGGCCATGAAATATTGTAGTCATTGCATGTTGATAAGTGGTGCCAACATTCTTTAATCCAAAAAGCACGACTTGGTAACAAAAGGTCCCCCATGGGGCAGTAAATGCCATTTTATGTTGATCTTCTTTTGCAATTTTGATTTGGTTGTAACCAAAGAAACCATCCATTAAAGACAACATCTCATGTTTGACAGTCAAATCCACTATGATGTCTATGTTAGGAAGTGGAAAATCATCCTTAGAACATGCGAGATTTAAATCTCAAAAGCCTAAATATACGTAGATACCCCCATATGCTTTTCCTATAGGAACAATGTTGGAAATGCACTTAGGATAATCAATAGGGCGGATAAAATTTTCCTCTAGCATTTTCTGTAATTTTGCTTGGACTAAAGTGCTACCTTAGGATGCATTTTGCACAACTTTTGCTTCATAGGTTTAATATTGGGATGTACTGTTAAGTGATGCACAACCAAATCTATGTCTAAACCAGTCATGTCTTTGTATGTCCATACAAAATTGATTTTACCCTTTTTTAAGAATTCAGTCATTGCCTTTTGTTCTTCAGGACTCAAGGTAGCTGCAATGTAGGTGATTTGTGGATTATCCTCTATACCCAAATTGACTGGAACTATGTCCTCATTCAAGATAGATGAATTTTCTGGTGGTAAAGATATAAATGGAAATTAAACTTCTCCCTCTTCTAGAGCCTCTAGGAGGTTTTCACCAGAAGATGTGTCCTTTATTGTATTTTTTTCTTCATCCAAAAGTGCTCTAAAAGAGTTTTCACTAGAAGATGTTTCTTCTATTTTATTATTTTTATTTTCCTTTTCACTTGTGTGACTAAGAGAGTTGACTTGGCTACCAAAGTAGGCTTCCTCATTGTATTGGATCTCATGTTTGTAATCTTGGAGATTCTTAAGGCCAAAGAGCACTATCACTGCTCTATTAGAGTTACAGATATCAAGAGCTGGTGGTTTGTCTTGAAGGTCCCAATCTATCATGTTAGGGTTGGTGAGGGGTAGGTCAATGGATGAAAGGTTAGCTATGGTAATGGCATGAACATGGTTATCTAGGTCATACTCAATGTATTGGAAGGGTACTGCAAAGAATTCCTCCTCTTTAGTCTCAGAATCGAGTTCAACCATACAGACACCTTGGGTTTAATGGAGCCCAAACCACATTCCTTGAAGATAGATATTAGCCTTAGGGGGTTGTCTAGTTCCATATTCTTTTGGTCCAAGGGTGATACCATGATATCCCATATTTTTGATGATGGGAGGGGCCTTAACAAATTTATCTTTGGAGAGTTCCATAGGTTCATCTTTTCCATCATAATATAGCCAATCTAGAATATTAGATCCCATGTGTTCATCACTAAGTTGTCCCCAATGTTCAAATGTTGTTTTGTTAACATGCATAGTATCCTTATTTGTAGAAGGTGGTAGTTGTGAAGGTTTTCCAAAGGAATGGGGGGAGAGTGGTAGTTGTCCAACATACAAGGCATTTTCAAACTTATACTCTCCCATTCCTATGTTAGCAAAAGTAACCTTCTTTCTTGTAGCATTGACCTTAGTATCTTCAACCTTCTCTTTTCCTTTGTAGGAATTGGAATCATTATTGGATAACTCTGGCACTGTTGTGGAAGGAAATTCTATTATGGTGAGAGGTTTAGGTATAACCTTAGCAAACTCACTGATTGGACAAAAAATTGTTTGTGCACCTTCCAAAGAAAAAGGCATAGGATCACCTTGAATTGTGACCTCTCTTCCTTGGCAAGGAAATTTCAAGAATTGATGATATGTAGATGGTACTAGTTTGAGTGTGTGTATCCATGGTCAACCAAGCAAAATATTATATGGTAGGTCCAAATCTAGGACATTGCATTCAATATTTATGACAGCTGGCCCAACCTTTAATGGTAACATGATAAATCCTTTTGATTCTCTCTCCCTTTCATCATATGCTTTGATTGTTATCATTTTATTGATATATAGGAGGTCCTCTAGAAGCCCCAAGAAATGAATCATCTTCAATGTGAAAAGGCTCAAATCAGATCCATTATCTATAAGGACTCTTTTTATCTTATGCCACTATATAAGGACTTCAATGTGGAGCGACAAATTGTGGTGTGGACTAGGACCTTGTAAATATTTGTTTGTGAAGACAAGGTGTTGTTGTGTGGCAAGGTTTCCAATAATGGTAGTGAATTGGGAAGCATTAATGTTTTTAGGAACATGAGACTCTAAACGAGCAGTCTCCAAAATCTCTTTATGAATGGGTGAGGTGGTGAGGAGTTCTAGAATGGATATTTGTGCAAGAGTCTTCCCTAACTGGGAAAATACATCATAGAGAGAAGTGGGCCTTTGTGTGTGTATCACCTAGTTTAGTAGTGAAAATTGAAAACTAACTATTAAATGAAAGCTTTAACATAACTAAAACAGTCAACACTTAAGATATGACTGATTATTATCACCACAAAAGGAGGCAAACCAAGAATGGTAGGCTCCTCATGGTATAGCATCATGATTCAATAGATTTTTCCCTGATTTAAGATATTTATGCTCACAAGATATGCTCAAGCTTTAGATGGATGGGTGGAGTGAATGAAGAAAGGTTTCAACAATGGATTTATGGAGTGATTCTAATATTATAATGGTATTTTGGTAATTTATGAGCTCTCAAAATAACATTATAACTTTGCATGGAAGGTGAATTATTTTGTGAATGGAGGAGGTTAAATTTATAGGCCAAGGGTTGGAGGAATGGAGGGCCAAGATGTCAAGATGATAAGATGGTGAGGGAGGGTTAGGATGCACTCAAAAGGGAGCACATGGATTGTGCTTGTCTAGCACGAATAGGGAGGTGACACTTGTCACAAGGAGGATGAGTGTGAGAGGATAGGATAAGGGTTGATCAAATTCTTGATGACAAAGGTTGAGTATGTAAGAGTCATTAAGAGAGGTGTAAGAGATATTTCGGGGATGTAAGAAGTGTGGTTGAGTTTGTTGACTTTGGCTTGGGTTAGCAAGTCTTAACCCATGTTTATGATTGTGCACATGATTAGAAGGGGATTATGATTATCTTAGAAGAAGGGTTAGGGGGTAAGTGATTTAGCTTTGATGGGATGGGTTAGTTAAGAGGTTAAGTGAGGTTAGTATGGGTGAATGGGTTGGATTAGGGGTTAGGATAGGGTTTTAGGATTTTAGATATTTTATTAAATGATTTATTCAATAAAATGGGAGTATGGAATTAAATTGAATAGATTTGATGATTTATTCAATTTAATAAAGGAATAGGGATTTAATTGATAAATTGACTTTGGGTGATCATTTGATTTTATCAATTGGACTATAGTTAATTAAATAATTAATTAACTATAGGATGATGATTAATTAATTAAATAGTAAATATTTAATCAATAATTTCCTAAGAGATGACTAAATATGATTACTTATTAATGTAATTTAGATTTAGGTGTCTACATTTTTCCCCTCTTTGACATAGTGTTGAAACAACACCATTTCAAAGAAGTTTGAATGTAAACGACGTGAAGAATTTTTTTTGAAGCAACATGGTTTCCCCAATCTTGAGTAGAAAGAGACAATGGACTACATGATGCCCCCTCAAGAAGGTGGTAGGGAGAGAAGGTGAGACTTGATAGCTTCTTGAAAAGTACAAGAATATAGGGTGATCAGGAGGAGAGAGAGTGACTAAGAGAGGGGGGGGGGGGGGGTTGAGGAAGATTATACTCTCACTAGGGGAGAATGATACAAAGGAAAACCTTGTGCACAAGGATAAGCGATGGGTAAGAACATGGGTTAAGGGGGAGGGGGAAGGGTGATTGAAAATAAACCCACGGAAGTGATTTAGAAGATGGTAAGGTTGGGGAGATTATGATTAAAGGATTAGGATTAGTGATGACTAAGATTATGATTGATGCAAAAGCTATGATTATGATTGAGGTAGGAGCTATGAGTATGATTGATACAAAAGCTATGAGTGTGATTGATGCAAGAGCTATGATTGTGATTGATAAAAAATCTATGATTGATGATTGATTCAAGAGATATGATGATGATTGAGATAGTATATATGATTATGATTTGATGCAGGATTGGATACTATGGGATTAATAGATTGGCTGGATCATGATGATAGGATCAATTGGATGGGGTTCTTGGAAAGGATGTTTGGATAGGATGGGATATTTTGAATTGGATAAGATGATTGGATAGGAGGGAATTCTTTGATACGATGGGATGTGATCTTTTGATGTAATTGATTGAAGCTTGAGCGGGGGGGTTTTCCAATGGGGAACACCACCATGTAGTTGAGCACATATTTTGATATAGGAAAATTGGAGATATGCCAAGGTTACTAAGAACATCAAGGCCTTTGTACCAATATTACAGAGGACTAACATGAAACAAACATGCAAGGATTGCCTCAGCAACACACATGAATTTGGGAAGAGTCAGAGTGGGAATGAGACTAGGGAACCCACAAGCAAAAAAAAGAAAAGAATAAAGACCTTATCAAGACCTTGCACTCAAATTGCCCCATTTGTAGCACACCATGATATAAAAGATCATGGTGACTTGGAGGAGGGAACAACCCAAATCACTTGGAAGAGATACTTTAAGAACCAAAATTGAAATCTTGAAAAGAAAACAAATCGAAAGAAAATGTAAATCCATAAAAAGTGAACCTTTTTCCAAAGAGATCGATAGGACTGGATACTGATGGACCAAGATTAGATGAGAGGAAGGATGCATCCTACAAGGATCTATTGGTAATATCAAGGACTAGGATGAACTGGGAAATCAGAACTCTTTAGGACAACATTTTGATGACAAGGGATCTCATACGAGGATTCGCTAAAGCACCTAACCAAGAGAATTACAATGTTATTGATCAAGCATGAACTGACATGAAGAGATGAGAGATATACAATGGTACCTAGGCTAAGAAATGATGGGTAAAGAATATACAACTGATAAACCAAAGTATGTACAAAGGATTGTGGTACAAAAGCTCAAAAGGATGGGATAACAATGAGAAAGATAAAGATCAGAAGATAGCGGATGAAAGATTTGGGATGAGGGGATAGAGGAAAAGCATGGGATAAGGAGATAAAGGGGATGAAAAGCATGGGATGGGAAGATAGTTTGTGAAAAGCTTAAGATAGCAGGAGTAAGAAGCTTAGGATGAGGAGATAGCAAGAGAAAATGGATGGATGGTGGGTAGGGTGATATGGATAAGGGAATGATATACCAAAAGATGATGGGTCAAAAAAAGACCTTGATTTAGCAAAGTGTGATTATATGATAAAAGTATCTTTCTCCTACCGAAGATGGTCAAGTGATCTTCAGGAAAGATAGGATACTAAATTGATTACCCACTATTTGGAGATGGACGTGTGATCCCAAATGAGTGAGCCTAACTATGATAGATATTTGCTTATGGGTAAAGGTCTAGTGTTGTAATCTTGGAAGATGTTCTTATGCCAAAATTTTAAGGTTCAAATAATCAAGCTCTCTAGAGGAAAATTTGCAAATGGAAGACTAGAAATTTGGGAAATGGGGTTAATGTGGAAAATGAAGTTGTGATGGTCACTTATGCTGCTAACTCAATCCTCTCTCACTAGGAACACAAATCTTGGGTTCACTCCAGGGAAGATGACCAATTTCAAAGTTTAGCATTGTACTCAATTCTATCATAACAGTCTTGTTTAGCTTCTTCTTTTTGGATGTCTTTGATAGCATATTATAATTGTTTATCACCATGTGCTTGATTTTTCCTTTCCTTGTAGGAAAATGGTTTGGATAATTTCACCTTCTTATGTTTGACTTTGTCAGTCATGATAGGAACAAAACAAAATCCAGTTTCAAGCACAATTTTTTTCAACAAATTATAAGTAGAAGACTCAACCAATTTCAAATGCTAGACCAAATATAGAAACTCTTGAAAATAATCATGAGTCAAGAGGACCCTCTTATCACTGTTTCACTCACTAAAAGTTTAGCTCACGATTTCACTTATTTTTGTAACTTGTTTGATGTTTGGTTTTGGTTTTGGATGTTTAAACAATCAAGCACGCAGAACACATCAACAATCCTAATAAGGTTGCCACTAGGATGTACAAGGATTATCTAGAGGGCATCCTTGATATACAGAAGGTATGTGAGGCCCAAATCTATAGATGAAAGAAAATAATGCCACATAGCTAGGAGGAGACAATAACCCAAATCTCTGCCTTCACTTACCAAGTTATAAAGTTCTGTGGGGCTTAGCTAAGAGTGATAAGATTTTACTTCCAAGAGAGGTGTCTTTCGATTCACCTCCCAATTCTTATACTTTGCCAGAACACTGTAGTTGAGGTCATCCCAAGGGGTGATGAAATCCCCAAGTAGGCCTCCTAAAAAAAAAGACCACTTATTTCTTGTGCACTCAAGATCACCCGAAAGCATGAGAGGAGAGAATACATAAGTGGCCTTGGGGTTAAAAGAAACTTTTTCTTTCCCAATGAAGCTTTAAGTTTTGTAATCTACTCTTGAAGACACTTGTGTTTAAGCATGCATTTTTCTTTTCAACTTGACAACGTCATCAATAGAAATAAAAAGTGAGGATTCGTCAACAAAAATAAATCGATCGTAAACACAAGCAAATTACTGGAAATGAAACCAATTCTTTTAAGTCATTCAAGATTGAGTGAGTTCATTTTAAGTACCATATCCAAATATTTCATAGAAATCTTCATTGACCTTAGGCATTCAAGAGTGTGTTTGCTATCTAAACATTCATTCCAATGAAAGCATGTCAATTTCCTTAAGGCATTCAAGATTGTGTTTGACTATCTTAAACATGCCTTCCAATGAAACACTTGTTCATTCCTTAATGACATTCAAGAGAGTGTTTTGAGCATCATTCATTCCAATGAAATGTGTGTAAATTTTCTTTAAGGCATTCAAGATTGGATGCAATATTTCACCTTAAAGCATTCAAGAGTGTGTTTAGATTTTAGATATTAATTTGCAACATACATTCCAAAGAAAAATGGTTATTTCATGCAATTTCATTAACCATCTAGTCCTATAAGTGATAAAAATTACTGTAAATTTTTCAAGTGATTAAAATCACTATAAATTTTTAAATCCTCCAAGGTCTATTTCCTACAATACACACTTGTTAGAAATCCCTGCCAAACAATCAATCAAAAAATTACGTGTTTAAAATTTAATTCAATCTGCTAAAAATTAGAGATAATAGATCACAGGCACAGATGACAAAATCATGTAGATGATAAAATATGCAGATGACAGAATCGCATAGATGCTAAATATCAAAGACGATAGAAGATAAGGGTGTACGATTTGTAGTCTAGTGGAAACTTGTCAGACACAAATGATAGATCAAATTTGTAGACACTAAAATTCATAGATAATAAAAGTATTTAGCACACAACATAGATGATAGAATATGTATTGTAGACGATAATTCTTGGTAAAAATCATAGATGACAATCTGGGTTTTATAGTAGGTTTTAAATTCACCCACCACGCAGACGATAAAGGAAATGATGCAAACGTTAAAACTCGGGTTTAATGCCAAAATAGGTGGGTTCAAAATAGCAAGGGCGGAGACACCAATATGTGCAAACACTAGTCTACGCAAATGCTAATCGATGGAGATGATGGATTATAGATGACACTATGTTTAGCACAGACAACAATGCACAGATTTTGACAGCGAGTTATGGTTTTTTGATTATTTTTTAAAGGGAAAATAGGGATGTGGGTCCCACCAGGCATGCCAAAATGCATACACAAAAACTTAACCTATCAGGAGCACGCATAAACAAGCAAACGTTAGTTGCATACATATAGAAAATATTCAAAACAAAAAAAAAATACAACCAACACTATGCTTGAGTTTTGCAACTTAATGGAACCGAAAAGAAAAGTCCTCATGCAATCTCAAAGTAGCTTAACAAAGGCACCCATGATAAGCCTTGTTGGTGTGCTTTAGATTGGAGGGATGTGAGTGTGCTCTCCCAAAACACAACTATTGAATCCCTTGATAAAAAATATAATATGAGATGAATGAATCTAAGACTAAATGAGTGGAGAATTCCTTCAAGAAATGGCTATGATTGAGCTAATCCTCTAAGGATTCTAGGATGTGAGATGGAAAATGCAAAGAATCAAACTAACAATGATAATATAACATGAGATGCAAGCATAAGTGTAAGAAATCTAACATCTACCAAAGGTTAGTAGCAAATATGCAAGTCACAACAAAAAGCTCTAAAATCAAACTAGCATGATAACAATGCAAATGAGGGAGATGAATAATGCTTGAGACAAGAGCTCTATTTATAGGCTTGAGAGAGACCTTAGTGAGGTGGCATCTATGTGGCATCCAAATAGGTGCCACAAGGGAGACATGGAGACAAGTCATGCAAGGTTCAACATTCAAAGTTTTCTCACACATGTGTGAGCAAACTTGAAGGAGTGGGGGACAAAGGTGTAAGAAGTGTTTAAGGTGTGAGAGGTGTGAGAAGTGTGAAGATTCCTCACACATGTGTGAGCACACACTTAGGAATTAAAAAGGGGTTTAGCAAGGTGTTTAGGAAAATAAGTGGGATTAAGTAGTGGGTAGGTTTAGAAGGATGAAAGTGATGGGTGTAGACTAGGTTTTAGGGTAGGCTTAAGACTAAATTAAATAGGATTTAATTTAATCATAGGTTTAGATAATTTAATGGAAGTGGAGGGAAGTAAACAAATAAGATTTATTTAAAAGGGAATTTATGGAGGATCATGCATCAAAAAAAAAAAAATACATTAGGGATGGAAGTATTTAAACTAAATTTAAATACATTAGGAAAGTGAACCTATGTAATTAAATAAATTTAATTAAATAAGTAGAGGAATATGAAAAATATAATTAATTAGTAAATAATTAACTATAATGTCAAAGGAAATATTAAATGACTTAATATAATATTTAGGACAATTTTAATTGTCTACACTAATTCAACTCCCCTCTCAGTTATCTCAGTGGACTATTTTTTTCTAAAAAATGGTATCAGAGCATCCGGTCCTTGAAGATAAAGTTTAACAACTTTGGGAGATCCATGGTGAACATGTTTAGGAAAGATAGTCAGAAGTTCCATGGAACAAATTATGACAACTGGAGGGAAAAGATGAAGACATATTTTTTGTGTATGGGTCCAAGATATTGGATCTTGACAAAATCAATTAAAACAATCATTGCTGAAATGGATTTGAAAATTTACACCGAGGTAGAAAGAGATCTTTTCATGTGTGACATGAGAGCTAGAGAAGCACTATTGATTGCACTTCCTAAAATTGAGTACAATCATATAAAATCACTTGCTACTTCACATTTGATTTGAAAAGCTTTGGAAAATAGTTTTGAAGGTGATGCACATTCTAAGGAGTTGAGACTGCAATTGGATTTGTGTGTTTCAAGATGCTAAAATGATGAAAGATGAATCTATAAGAACATATATCAGCATGATATTAGAAATTGTTGTAGGTGTTCAAGCTAAAGGAGGAACCAAAGAAGATGATGAGGTTATATGGAAGATATTGAAGACTCTAACACACCATTTAAGTCAATAGTCCTGATGATACAGTTGTTGATATCTTGTACCAAAGATTTCACAAAGAAGACATTGCTTGGAAGACTTGAAACAGTTAAGAATGAACTTGGATAGTCCAGAGAATTGACGAGAATAGAGACAACTTTTGGTGCCTTGAATATTTGACCTAACTAATCAAGGAGAACAAGTGCTAGAGGAGATTTTGCTAGCAGTAGTAGATCTAAAAAAGACATAAAAATTGAAGGAGTAGCCCTTCTAGTAAGAAGAGAAGAAGGAGGCAAGAAAATCTGTAAATGTTAGATTTGTGATGAATATGATCATTATGCATCTAAGTGTCCTAAAAGGGAGAAAAAGTATAAGGAAAATAATAAGCCTAGAAAAGATAAAGAGTGTTTGTATGAAAATGAAGATAATGATTCTGATGAACAAGAATTAAGTGCTAGTGATGATGAAATTGGATTTGTGGTAATTAAAGAAGAAAGTCCAAAGAAGGTAGCTTTGGTATCACAGGTTGAGAAGAAATCTAATTGGATAATTGATAGTGATTGTTCACATCATATGACTAGTGATATGAACAAGTTTGTTGACTTCAAAAGTTAGGATGGAGGAATTGTCAGAGTTAGAAACAATGCAACATGCCAAGTAAAAGGTATTGGATCTATAACTCTTGATGGTAAAACTAACACTGAGTATGTATAATTTGTTGATGGTTTAAAAAACAATATTTTGAATGTTGGACAAATAGTAAACAAAGTTTATTAGTTTTAGCTCACAAAAAAGACATGCATGATCAAAGATAAAGATGAAAAGCTGATTGGAACAAGAACTAGATCTAGAGGTAATGTATTTTAGTTGAATCCTATTGAAATGAAATGTTTGGTTGCAAAGGTAGATTACAATTGGTTATGGCATTACATATTTTGTCATATAAACTTTGACATTATTATGAGGACTAGTAGAATGTTTGCAATTAGAGATTTACCAAAGATTATAAAGCCTATTAACACAATTTACAAGGACTGTGTTTTGGCAAAGCATAAAAAAACTTCTTTTCCCAACAAGAAGTTTACCACTACAAAAAAATTGAAGATTGTACACATAGATCTTAGTGGTCCTACAAAAATGAAAGGATTCTATGATGAAAGGTATTTTGTGATTCTAGTTGATGATTTTTCTAGAATGACGTGGGTTACATTTCTTAAAGAGAAATTCAAGGCATCTGATAAATTCAAGATATTCAAGAATAGAGTTGAGAATAAATCTGGTATGAAGATTAAATGTTTAATATCAAATAGAGGAGGATAATTTATTCAAATGAGTTTAACATGTTTTGTGAAGAAAATTGAATCAAAAGATAGCTATAAGCTTTGAGAACCCCTAAACAGAATGACATTATAGAAAGAAGGAAAAAGTTAGTTGCAAAAGCCACAAGAGCTATGTTAGCAAAAAATGATGTATCCAAGAAATTGTGGAGAGAAGCTATGAACATAATAGTCTACACTATGAATAGAGTGCAAGTTAAGAAGGACACAAACAAGACACCTTATGAACTGTGGTTTGGTCACTCACCTACAGTTAAGTATTTTAGAATATTTGGAAGTAAGTGTTACATAAAGAGAGATGATGACATTGGTAAGTTTGATCCCATAAGTGATGAAGGTGTGTTTCTTGGTTATTCATTAAAAAGCAAGGATTATAGATGTTATAATCAGAGAATTAAGACTATTATGGAAAGTGTAAATGTGAGAATTGATGAGAAATTAAGAATACAAAAGAGAATAGTTAATTAAAATTTAGATGATGATGCTATTACTAAGCTAAAGAATGATGAGGTATTTCTTGAGACTAACAATGATTTATAGAATGAAGGAGAGCCAAGGAAGGAGCAAAGCTTAGAACCTTTAGTAGAGCCAAGAGTTGATATAGCAACTCCTACTTTAGGAAATAATATGATAAAGAATCACCCATTCAAATAAATCATCAGAAGAAAAGACAAAGGTATGATGACAAGAAGTAGAGTAAATGAAGAACTATGTCTGATATCTCAAGTTGAGCCTAAGAATGCAGATGAAGCATGTAAAGATGCCTATTGGAAGCAAGCTATGAAAGAAGAATTGGATCAGATAGAAAAGAATGAGACATGGGGATTCGTCCCTTGACTAGCAGACAAGAATGTGATAGGAACTAAATGGGTATTCAGGAACAAGATGATTGAGGAAGGAGAAGTTGTAAGGAACAAAGAAAGATTGGTATGTAAAGGTTACTCACAACAAGAAGGAATAGATTATGATGAGACTTATGCTCCAGTCGCTAGAATAGAAGTAGTAAGATTATTATTAGCCTATGCAACACAAAAGAAATTCAAAGCATATTAGATGGATGTAAAATCAACATTTCTAAATAGAGAACTTGAAGAAGATGTATACATTGAGTAGCTTGAAGGATGTCCTTTGATAGATGACAAGGACATAGTGTGTAGACTAAGGAAAGGATTATATCAATTGAAGCAAGCACCCAAAACTTGGTATGCAAGGTTAGACAAACATTTGACAAAACTTGGATATAGAAAAGGTATGGCAGATAGTAATCTATATTGGAAAGAAACTGATGATGGTTTGATGATTTTGGTAATATTTGTTGATGACATTATATTTGGAGGAAATGATGAAGAAAGTGAAAAGTTTGCACAAAAAATGAAGAAAGAATTTGAAATGAGTATGATAGGGGAGATGAAATATTTCCTGTGATTATAGATTATATAAAATAAAGAAGGAATCTTTATTTCTCAGACTAAGTACTTGAAATATTTATTGAAAATGTTTGGTTTGGAAACATGCAAACCCATTGGAACACTTATGGTAATTGGACACAAGTTATTTGCAAAGGATGAGACACCTACTATTGAGCAGAATAAGTACATATCTATGATCAAAGGATTGTAATATCTGACTCACATAAGGCTGGATATAGAAAATGTAGTTGGAATTGTTGCAAGATTCTAGGTTGATCCTAGAGAAGCACATTATGTAGCAATAAAAAGGATATTTAGATATCTAAAGGGAACATCAGAGTACAGATTGTGGTATGACAGATATAATGAATTTACTTTAAGTTCTTATACTAATGCAGATTAGGCAGGTAGTATGGATGATAGAAAGAGCACCAATGGAGGAACTTTCTTTCTTGGAGGAATATTGGTTTCTTGGTTAAGCAAGAAGTAGAATTGTACATCTCAAAGTACAACAGAAGTAGAGTATGTTTCAGTAACAAATAATTGCAATTAAGTCATTTAGATGAAGTAGATGCTGAAGGATATAAGGATAGAAATTAGTGAACCTATTGTTATACATTGTGACAACACAAGCATGGTAAATATGTCTAATAATCCAGTGTTGCATTCAAGGACTAAGCACATTTCTATTAAGTATCATATGATGAGAGAAAATGTTACAGAAAAAGAAATCAGATTGGAGTAAGTGAGCAGTAAAGAGTAGATTGTAGATATATTCACTAAACCTCTTCCCAAAGAGACTTTTGATTATTTGTGGGGTATGCTTGGGGTTATGCCCCTTCCTACATCAGAGTAGAAGATGCAAGAGTGCATCAGTCTAGGGTAACATAGCACCATTATTTTTCTAGACTAAATGTTGATGCTTCCTAAATGGGGGAGTATTTATGATGGACAAAGTCATCTAGGACTCTTGTTGATATTGTTTTGAATAGTGTCTTTTGACACTTGAGCTAGTAAGTATCAGTTGTTGTAGAGTTTGATGTAGTAGAGTTGGTTACCTTTGACATTGATGTTAATGGGGGAGAAGTTTAGCATGAAAAATAGTATGTGGAATGATAGTTTGGTATAGAACACATTGAGGTATATCAATGGGGAAGTATGATTGATAAAGAGGATTTGAAGATGGATAGTTAGTTTTATTGGAACTAGATGTTTTTTCATCTATGTTGCCATCAATACCAAAGGGGAAGATTGTTGGAAGATTTGGAAGATTGGGAAGGTTGTTAGAAGCATGAGTGCTAATGATATTCTTATGGGGGAGTACTACTATGATGATATGTTACATTCATGACTAAATTTATCATTGATGTCAATATAGTAGTTTTCTATGGTATCTGACAGAAGAAAAATGGAAAGATCAAGTTGGTACAAATGATTAGTTGAGTATTATAACCATATGAAGTTATGGGAGATATTTTTGAGTATCTGGTATATGTAGTTAACATTAGAAAAAGAAAGGATAAGTCTAGAAGAAGTTATGTAAGTTTTGGTGATGTCTTTGTTCTAAGATAGAGTTTACAAAGGCATGTTCTAGTAAACATGTTATATCTCTTAGCAGAGTTGATATCTTGAGGATTGAGGTTGAGGACATAGAGAAGAAATATTGAGGATGATGCAACTAAGCTTTCTCATCATAATATTATATGTATGGAATGTAATGTGTGAATATGATTTCTTTTATCATAAAGTGTGCGAATATGATTTGATAACCGATGATAAGAAACATAGAGTATGAAATGTGAAGTTGAGCAGAGCAGTGTGGAAGTGAACAAAACTTCATTGCTGAGGTTTTACTAAGTGAGCCGAGTTTCATGATCTGATCTAAAAGGTCTGACAGTGATTGGTCTAGTTGACAAGACATAAGAAAGAATAGAGGAAAGGAGAAAATAATAGTAAATTACATGTTTGAGTAGTGATCTCTTCTTGTAGTTGAAATTGCATGTTTGGGCAATGGGCTCTTCTTGCATACATTGTACTACAATTCCTAATAGGGTTAGAATCTCCTAATAGGAATTCAAAGTCTCTTAATAGGGACTCATTGTACTAAATATTGTAATAGAGTCCTAATAGGGTCCATCCTCTAACAAGGAGTATTTATATTAGTACATCATCTTGTGGGCATCATACTCACCAGTGTTTTCCCTCTGATCAAGGGTTTCCCTAGTCAACATATTTGGTATGATTGTTCTATGTGCATTTTATTATGGTTGCTATTTACTTTGGATGAATGGTTAAGTTTGGTTAAAGAAGATAAATATTTTAATTATTGGATAACTAATTCACCCCCCCTCTTAGTTATCTTGGTGGACTATTGTTTCTAATAATGTCAGTAGTTCATAATGTTGAGAATGAGAAGAAACCAAAATTAAAGGTTGTTTCTGTGAAACCCATAGAAGGAAACCCTAGTTCAATATTATCCATTACACTGAATAATGTAGTTTATTTGGAAGATGTAGGAAGTTATCTTAACAAAAAGTTTGAATCTATTGCGAGCAAGTATATGAATAATGATATAGAATTAGTCTTTAATCATGATATGGCTTTGAAGCCCATATTTGAATATTTGAGAGAATTAGACCTATTCAAATATCATTTCTACCAAGAATTGGACATAGATAAATGGACACATATTATACTAAGTAGAATTCATGATGGAAAACTATGGATGGAAGATAATATAGTTGATATTTCAGCTTGTTAGGATTAAACCACAGACAAAAATAGCAATTACATGAAAATGTAAACAATGTCAAAAAAAAAAATAGATCACATAGAAAATAACACAAGACACCAAGTTTTAACGTGGTTCACCCAAACCCTGGACTACACATGTCCACTAAACAACAAGTCCAATATTATTATGATCCAGTGATCATAACATGATTACAATCTATAATCCCTTACAACTCAATACCACTGCAAGAACCAATTTTCATATCACCCACAATGAAACAATCCCTAACCCTAAGCCCTTTTATACAAGTATTTTTTGCTTTAGGGTTACAACATGTCAGTCATAAATTGGCGAATACTAGCCCAAACTTTAGTGGTGAATTGGTGAACAGTAATTTTTTAAAATGAAGTATGTATAATACTTCCTTGATCAGTCACCACAAACTAACAATTTCCCACTTGGGGACTGATCAAACTCCACACCAGACAACAATCTCCCACTTGGAGATTGATCTTGTAGCAATACCGCTACCACATGGGGCTCCCACTAGATCAAAAAATCCCAGGCTTTGTTGTTCTTTTATTCCTATTTAGTCTAGAAGACCAACTAAAGTTGAAGAAGAATTGAACTTCTATCTTGTCACTACTTGTGTAAACATATCCACTAGATTGTCATCTGTATGTATTTTATTTAGCTTTAACTATTCATTATCCAAAATTGACCAAATGAAATGGTACCACAACTGTATGTGTTTGGTCTTGGAATATAGAGCTGAATTCTTTGCAAGATGAATGACACTCTGACTATCTGTAAACAAATAATTCTCCCTTTGAGGCTATCCCAATTCTTCCAAGAAGAATTGAAGCCATATCATCTCCTTGGCTACCTCTGTAACAACAACATACTCTTCCTTTGTAGTGGATAAAGCATTAAGCTTCTATAACCTAGAAACCTAGCTCACCGCTGCCCCACCAACAATACATACATAACCTATAGTACTCTGCCTAGTATTAATATCTCCTACCAAATTTGAGTCAACATAGCCCTATAAATTAGTAGTAGAGCCCCCAAAGTGTAAATATTTACTGGATGTTCCTCTCATATATCTAAGAATCCATTTAACTACATTCCAAAGCTCAATTCCTGGATGACTCATATACCTGCTAATGACTCCCACAACATGTGCAATATTTGGCCTTGTACATACCATAACATACATCAAGCTTCCTACAACTGAAGCATGGGGTACCTTGGACATCTCAGCCTCCTCTTCTAGTGTCTTAGGATACATCTCCTTAGTCAACTTTAAATGACCAAGTAAAGGTGTGCTGACAACTTTAGCATTCTCCATAGAGAGATATTGCAACACCTTCTCAACATAATCAGCCTAAGATAGCATCAATTTCTTGTTCTTCCTATCTCTGAAAATCTTCATACCAAGGATTTTTTTTGCTACCCCCAAATCCGTCATAGAAAATGCATGTGCTAACTGACATTTCAACCTCTTAATATGATCCATGTTAGACCTAGCTACAAGCATATCATCAACATATAAATATAAAGTAATGTAGATGTCATCATCCAACCTCTTAAAATAAACACAATGATATAAATGATAGCTACCATATCCATGCTCATGCATAAAACTATCAAATTTTAGATACCATTGCCGAGGTGCTTGCTTCAAGCCATATAAACTTTTCTTCAATCTGCACACTAAGTTCTTCTTACCTTTGACCTCAAATCCCTATGAATGAGCCATATATATCTCTTCATCCAAACCACCATTAAGGAAGGCTATTTTAACATCAAGCTACTCTGAATGAAAATCTTCAGTAGCCACAATACTTAAAATAGTGCAAATAGAAGTCATCTTAACAACAAGAGAAGATATCTCATCAAAATCAATGCCCTTTTTCTGTGCAAATCCTTTTACCACTAACTTGGCTTTAAATATTTTGTTACCTCCATCCTATTTTTTTAAACTTGTAAACCCATTTATTCTGTAAAGTCCTTTTACTTGTAGGCAACTTGCATAAATCCCATGTCTTATTTTTCAGCAAAGAGTCCATTTCGTCTTTCATTGCAAACTCCCACTAAATCATAGTATCCACCTGCACAGCTTCATCATAAAATTTAGGTTCACCATCATCTATTAGTAAAATAGAATACAAAAAGGGAGAAAATATTTCTAGAGGTCTAATTTTCCTTGTTGATCGTCTAACATTCACTAGTGTGTGTAGTATTTGTTGTTGCAATTGTTGCACATCATGAGGAAATGATGTTGCAATAGATCTTTGTACAACTCTTTCTCATTAAATATCACATCCCTACTTCTTACAATTTTATGATTTTCAAAATCCCAAAGCCTATAACCAAATTCATTAATGCCATATCCAATAAATACACATTTCTTTGACTTAGCTTCCAACTTGGTTCTATTTCTAGAATCTATATGAGCAAATGCTTCGCAACTAAAGGTTTTGAGAAAAGAATAACTCACCTTCTTACTAGTCTATGATTCCTCTAGAATACCAAAACCCAGAGGAGTAGAGGGACCTCTATTAATCAAATATATAGTAGTATTGACAAACTCCACCCACATGTGTAAGGGCAACCCAACATGCAACCTTATGCTCCTTGCATGCTCCATTATAGTCCTGTTCATGCATTCAACCACTCCATTTTTCTGTGGAGTCCTTGGAACAATTTTCTATCTATAAATATCATTAGTGGAGCAATAATCTTCAAATTCATGATTGCAATACTCACCACCATTATCAGATCTGAGACATTTTAATTTTTTACCAGTCTCATTTTCAACCAAGCATTTCCATTTTTTAAAAGTTTAAAATACATCAAGTTTTTGTCTAAGGAAATAAACCTATACTTTTCTAGTTGTGTCATTAGTAAATGTAACATAATAATGAGAGCCACTAAGGGAAGATGCCTGAGCTAGTCCCCATACATCTATAGGCACAAGCTCTAATTTCTCTCTTTTATTTTCCTTCCCAATTTTCACAAAATTCACTCTCTTTTATTTTCCATACACACAACTTTCACAGAAATCCATGTATTGACACATTTCAAACTTGGAAAAACTTTATTTGAATGAATTACTTTCATACCTTTCTCACTCATGTGCCCAAGTCTATTGTGCCATAGTGCTATATCAGAATCTACACCAACTATTTGTTCTCCCTGCTCAACTACAACAATTATTCCTGAACATTCATTTTTCTCTAAAACAATTAAAGTAGAAGGAACAATATGACCTGTACAAAGATATAAGGTGCCTGCTTTCACATCTTTTGCTACTATAAGTGAACCTTTTGAAACCTTCTTATTTTTATCATTAAAAGTGTTGGGCATTTTTTTTGCATGAGGTCAACGATAGGAATCCATTGCGTAATTCCTCTCTTGAAAAGAAAATCTTTTTAAGGATCCAGTCCAAGGTTCAGTGTTTGCCTTGCAACGTACCAAAATCTGCTCAGTAGAAGATAAATGTAAATGTTCATGAGGAGCCCTTTGCTGGTTCTAAAATACTCTTTTATCTTGGAGTCAAAGTAAATATGTTCATTGTCTCAAAATATCACACCAAAAGAACAATATTTTTTGTATTTTCTATTTTTTTGATGAATGCAACTACCAATGCAACTAAAATACATTCCTATTCTAACAAGGGGTTAGCAAAGAAAATAACGAAACTAAAAGAAAATAACATGAAATTGAAATGACTTGAAATTAAAATTTCTAAATGGACATAAGCTACAGAACACAACGTGTTGGAAGTTAAACCTTCGAAGAAATCGATAGGAGACCAATGAAAATAGGAGCAACGCTTCCTAGAATCCACTAATGCAAATGTTGGTGAGAATCTTTAACAAATCAAATGATGTTTCACTCTTCACCAAATCACAAGGCCATGAAAAGTGCACTCATGCAAGACGAAAAACTATGTAGACATAATCGGGTGATCTCTTTTCAAGCTCGTTACATCAGTGAAATTCTTATATCTGTAGAAAACACTAGAACTAAAAGATCGCACAACTAAAAACAATGCAATAAACCTTTCACTCAATCAAAATCTCATGAATAAAATCCACAAAACAATGACACATTCAAGCAAGAACGACTACACTCCAAATGCGAGCACCAAAAGCATAATTTTATTGCATAATAATAGTGGCCCTTGTTATATTTTACAATGGGGTATTTATAAGAAATCATCTCCTCAATTTGTGTTGACAGTGAGAGATATCTTCATGCAATAATATGCTTTTTAAAACATTAAAAAAAACTAAATATATATAGACTATCAACTAATCTAGTGCTTATAGGGACTCCATCCATATTTTATTCATTAATTGGATGCATGAGCCCTTTACATGTCAAAAACAATGAAAGCATGAGAGGGAAAGTAGGAGGAAGTCATCAGTCAATGTAGAAGTGCATGGAGACACCAAAAATAGAAGCTGGCCCTTCATTAGGCATATGTCAGAGTTAACTTGCCATCAAAATGCATTCTCGATGCATGGAAAATGTTATTTTTGGAATTGGCAGTCAACTATCAGTGCACCTTTAAATTGTGGAGTTGTAGACCTACGAAGCTGCATGAAAATGTGAACCTATGGAGCTATAGAGCTGCAAACTCATAGAGCTATGGACCTATAGAGGTGCGGACCTCGACAGGGTCAAAATCTCAAAATTTTACTAAGTGTCAAAATTGAAATTCTGGCATTTGGGTTTTGTTCTCCTTCATCCCAAAGCTATGTTTGGATGTTTGCCCTTGAATTTATCTATCATCTTAGTAATTTTAGTCACATATAGAAGATCTAAAGACTCATACTTGTCCTTGACCTTTAGTCTATAGTTGTCCACCTCAATTCGAGTCTCTACAAAGTCTTCAAATTTGGTGTCCAATTCTAATAGTGCTTCTTCCGTCCTGAAGGCTTGTTTGATATCTTCATCACTGGATGCTTCCTCTAAATTCCTCTTGAAATTATCCACTACTACCTCAACTAGCAATAGCTTCTCTTGTTCTTCATCTTCAAAAATGCCCAAGCATGCATCACTATATAACTTTTTTGATTCCAAAATTTTCTCTCGAGCTTGGTCCTTGAGCCTATGTATCTCATCATGCAATGTTTCCATCACTTTATTTCCATCTGCTATCTTTTGTATCCAATCATCTATCATGTCTAGCTCTTCTCTAGTTTATACATCAATTAGAATGCAGTACCTTTGCCCTTTTATGGCTTGTAGAGTTTGCAAATCTTTGCTCCATACTTGTACCTCATCCATGATACTGAAGTCCTGCCTCAAAATTGCCATGATCTTATCAATGTTCTCTTACATCGCATGCAAAAACTTCAAAGTTCTTGTGATTATAGTGACACCTTTATCCTCAAGGCTGTCTTGCCATTCCTAACAAGCTTTCAAAAATGGGTTGAGCCGTACACCTTCACCTTCTCTAAGAATGGTATTTAGAGTTTCTTTGGGGCATTTAGGATCAAGAGGACCAACAATTTCGACTAGATATCCCTTTGGGATCTCAACTTGCCTTTGAAGTGTTCTAATTTCAATCTCATCCTATTCCATGTGCTTGAGAATGTCTTTGACTCCCATAGTCATCATCTATCAGGATGTATCTCGTGTAGGTTTTTCTAACATAATATCTTTCACTTCATAGTCCTCAAGACTAACAACTTCTGCATCTATACCTTCAGGAGGGTGAGCCACTTGTGAAAATAAGTCCTAGTTTCATATGGTAGTGACAAACACAAATGGTGTTGCATCATGTAATGGAGACTCAAGCTTATTAAAGATCTATCCAATATCACAAATGCCATCCTCTGAAGCATGGAACTGATGCTTCACACTTCTCATTATTTCTTTCTGGAACCATCTTGGGATGAGTCTCCCTACAACCTTAACTCTAGATGATGAAGGGGTGTGTTCAACTACATCCTTCCCTTTATCACTCTTTTTCAGAGTCTCCTACTATGAGGACTCTTCTTTGGAAGTCTCAATCTCTATAGATCTTGTAGTTTGATCCTCAACATCCTGAGAAGGTTGTTGCGCATATTCTACTATCTGTGCCTCTTTTGATGCCTCATTAGTAATCCTTGGTTCTAGTTGCTCTTGTGATGATGTTTCCTTTTGAACATGTTCCACTTCTGAACTTGGATGTGGGGGAGTTGCTAAACCCTTATCTACCACCATGACCTATGGTGGAGATGGAGGAGTGACATCAGGACCCTGTGTCTCTGGTGGCATCTGCGTCTAGTCTTTCTGTTAGAGTTCACCTATAAGGGTGTCCATGATCTTACCTCTAACTAACTCCATAACCATAGGCATGAAATCAAAATTCAGGATGGAGAAAAAATCTTCACCTTGCTCCCTTTGCTCATTCACCCACCGCTGCACTTCATCTTCCAAAGAAGAGAGTTCTACAGGTTCTACTTGGGTGGGTGGCGGGGTACTCGTGACACTCTTTCTTCTTTCCAACTTTGTGGGTTTTGCTAACTGAGTTCTTCTTTATAGGGGCACTTGTTTTTCCTCCTCATCTGATTCTATTTCTTCCTTTAGAATGGTTTTGAGAATTGATGGATTAGGAACTAATCTCTTACTAACTCTTTGCCTCTTGTTCATCCTAACCTTGATCCTTTTTTGTCTCTTCAAAACTGCAGGAGAAGTAGACTCTTCTTGCACAGGAGGAATAAAGGTCTCTAGAATTTCTCCCTCTTCTGGTTGGCTTGACACAACTGGAGGCAACTGAATTTCAACCTAGATTTGGGTAGCTCCACCATCCTGGGGCTCTTGTGGGCTTGGCTCTTGTTGCTGGGAAGAGACCTGTTCTACAACAGGCTCCATCTGAATCTTCTAAGGAGAAGCTCTCTTCCTCTTTCCCTTCCTCTTTGAAGGGTGATAATATCCCACTGGGCGATCAAGTTGGTAGATTTTTTCAAGCCTAATAGGAGATTGGAGTGCAAAGGTAGGAATAGTGACTTTCCTTCCTTTACCCCTTCTAGGCAAGCATGTCCTTGGAAGATCACTGTATCCAGAATTGGATAGAGTGTAAAAGGCTTCTTAATCCAACTCTCTATCATTTGAATGACATGTATTGCTTGATGATTGATATCATCTCCTTCCTCTCTATCAACTTTTTCTTTCAGAATGGGTCTCTCACCAAATTTATTTGCATTGAATAGGGGATTTAGTAGTTCCTTGGAGTCCTGTAGCCTTATCTCATTATGGATGGTCAAATGGAGAACCTTTTCTAGTAGATACAAAGTCATCCTACAATAGTCTTTGATGTAGACATCGTAGTCATTTGTAGCATTCATCCAATGATCTTCAATGGCATCCTCATGATAGAAATCCTTCCCTGCCAAGTTTTCCACTTTGCCCACATTGTCAAAATATGGTTGAGGAGAGTTGTACTCTTCAAGAGGATAGTTATCCCATTCCCACTCAAATGTTAGAATATTCTATTTTCTCTTCACTTGATATACTCCTATGAAAAAAGGCCACTCCCAACAAGGTCTCTGTTGTCTTTTGATCCTCTCATAAGTTGACTCAATCTGTTGGGATATTTCCATTAGGACCAACTTGTCACTTGGGTACCTCGGGAGTTTCTTCGGATTGATAGATGCACCAACCACCCAAATATATGTAAATGTCTTGAACTGGATGAAATATGCTCCAAGAGCTATGATCTATGCCTTAGCTTCACCGGATAACCTCTTCCCATAGTCTCCCTCAATGAATCAAATGATGGCAAAGATGAAGGCATCATTTACAATTTTTTACTCCTTGCTCTGCGGTGAGAGCTTCTTCTTCACTAACAAAGGATAGACTATATATGGCCATGCATTGGGGTCCTGCATACTACCTTTCTTATATAACCTGGGATAGTTTTTAGCCCTTGTTGCCAGTAGGTACACCATGTAAGAAGTCATATAGAACTTCTTCTTGTCCTTTACTGTCCTCAGCTGCTTACACAAGTTCTCACTAAGTGTGGTGGCTCAATCCAGTGGTATCTTTGAATGCCTAATGGTCTCTATGAAGTTGACCATGAATGAAGCAAGATGACCTACTGTAGGTAAGCCCATGACTCTATTCAAGAGAATGATAGAGTATCCGATGTCATCCTTCATGTGTCCCTAAGTCATATGTACTTTGTTGATTGTCTTTCCTCAAGGTGGCTTCTCAATTAAGTACAAGGAATGTATGATGTCATGATGTAGGAGCATCTTGGATTTACTTGGCGACTACTTTGGAGTTCATGGGAGGAGGCTCAGTAGTTTCTTTGGAGGGTGTTTGGACTAGTACTTGGTGAAAGAAGGATTGGAGCTTGACATGGTCTTAGAGCTTGGCATGGTCTTGGTTGCTCAGCATGGTCTTGGAGCTTGGCATGGTCTTTGGAGCTCAACATGGTCTAGGGAGCTTAGCATGGTCTAGGGAGCTTGGCATGGTCTATGGAGCGTGGCATGGTCTAGGGAGCTTGACATGGTCTATGCAACTCAACATGGTCTTGGGAGCTCGACATGGTCTATGGAGCTCAGCATGGTCTATGGAGCTCGACATGGTCTATGCAGCTTAGCATGGTCTTGGGAGCTTGACATGGTCTATGGAGCTCGGCATGGTCTATGGAGATCAACATGGTCTATGGAGCTTGGCATGGCCTATGGAGCTTGGCATGGTCTATGGAGCTCGACATGGTCCTTGGTTGCTCGACATGGTCTAAGAATTTGGTGTCTGTTTTAGGCTATATAACTAATTTTTAACAATAAATTAAAGGATGAAACTTTCAAAGATTGAAGAGGGCCTAGACTTATACCTATGGTTCAAAGCTCAAGTTCTAATTCATTTGGAGCTAGGAGATATTACAGTTTTACTAAGACATCAATTTTGGGAAATTAATTGTTGTAGGAGGCTGACTTTGGATGGGGTAAGGAAGGAATTCTGTAGCTATTTGTGGAGTTGGAGTCTATTGATCTGGAAGAGAGTCATTTTGCTAGTTAAGAGACTTGTTTGTGAGAGAAGATGGCATAACAAGGTCGAGGTAGGAGAGTTTGGTTTTCTTGATCAGTTTGTGGAGTCTGATACAGAACTTGCAGAACAACTAGAAGTTGTTGCTAAAGATATTCCTAACCTTGTTGATGCTGGGATAGAGGTTAGTTTTCATGATTAGTTGGTTGAGTATGACATGGAAATTGCAGAGTGTGTGGCCATGGATGAAATGGTTGCTGTTGGTGGTGAGTTGTGTGTTGCAGAGCATCTTGTTGTGAGCAATGAGATGGTTAGTGTTGAGAGTTTGGCATGTGTTGATGGAGATCTTCATATTGTCATTGATGTGGAGTTGGTTGCTGCTGGTATGGATTCACTAGTTGTTGATATGGATGGAGTTTTGTTGATGAAGAATTATGTTCAATTTGTTCCTAGGAGTGAGCATGATGATTGGTTGGATGAGATTCTTGTGTTTGAAAGAATGATGTGGATGTGGATGATGTGCAGATTGGTTTTCTTATCCTTGTTGGAGTGGAAACCTTTGGTGAAGATGAAGTTGGTTGTTGTTCTTTCTTTGGGCATCAAAGTGTGGGACACACTTTTCTATTTACCTGGGGATTCTGATGCAGGAGCATCTTGGATTTACTTGGTGACTACTTTGGAGTTCATGGGAGGAGGCTCAATAGTTGCTTTGGAGGGTGTTTGGACTGGTACTCAGTCAAAGAAGGATTGGAGCTTAGCATGGTCTTGGAGCTTGACATGGTCTTGGTTGCTTGGCATGGTCTTGGAGCTCAGCATGATCTTTGGAGCTTGACATGGTCTAGGGAGCTCAGCATGGTCTATGGAGCTCGGCATGGTCTAGGGAGCTTGGCATGGTCTAGGGAGCTCAGCATGGTCTATGGAGCTTGACATGGTCCTTGGTTGCTCGACATGGTCTGAGAATTTGGTGTCTGTTTCAGGCTATATAACTAATTTTCCAAAATGAGTTAAAGGATGAAAGTTTCAAATATTTAAGAGGGCCTAGACTTCTACCTACAGTTCAAAGCTTGAGTTCTAATTCATTCAGAGCTAGGAGATATCGTAGTTTTACTAAGACATCAATTTTGGGAATTTAATTGTTGTAGGAGGCTGACTTTGGCATTTAATTTATGTATTTACACTTAATTTGTGTTTTGGGATGACTTGTAGCTTTGGTTGGTATAATTATGGGTTGTGGGGAAGTCTTTAGTCAATTATTCATTCACTCAGAAGAGGAGTGGGTGTGGGAAGTAGCTGAAGAGAAAGTTTTCCTGAGTCTGTGAATAGAGCACCGAATGTGAGGCAATTTACAGTAGGATTGTGATGGAGTTGTGAATGTGTGGATAGAGTGTCGAATGTGAAGTAGCTTACACTTGGATGAAGTCAGAGTAGAGCTAGTAGCTGCGGCTTGGAAAACAAGGAAAATTCTTGGTGGGCTTGCGAGCACAAGTTGAGATCTTCCTTGTGGGTTTCTACCAGAGTGTGGATCTAGACTAGCTAGGGTTTGGGATTGGATCTTGAGGGATCTTGCAGAACTATTACTTGCTTTGTATTTGACCGTAATCGGGAAGGCCTTACAGCCCAACACATTGCATGTAATTAGTTATATTTTATGAATATATTATTGTGATTTGGTATCAGATCTTGTATTGTTGCTTCTTTTTATTGTGTTTTCGCTACATGGTTTTATAGTAGGGGGCTAGGACATCACCTTTGGGGATGCTCCTGTCTTGCACTGCATCATGTCGATGGCTTCTTGGTGATGATCTTTATACCAGCTTTTAGCTACCTCATAGGAGAGTCGAATGAATTGATTGGCACTAGGAAGATGGAAGACTCGCTCAATGTTATCTGGTCACAAATCTAAGACCACTTCTCTGGGTGATGCTCTTAACTACCCTCTCATCAAGAAAAAAATGACGAGATAGGGTCATGATCAACTCAGCTGACTACACAGTCCCTAGATGTGATGCTGCATTTACTAATCTAGAATAGATTAATGTGGACCTCAAGGTTAACCTTTTTGTCAAACTATTGCAAACTCTCAAGAATTCTTCCAAGTTTGTGTGTCCAAGGTCAGTGTCTTTGATCTCAGCATACTCATCGAGTAACCTTGATTTTGGGGGTATGCCTTGGAACTTGTAAACAAAAGGTTTCATTGCTGCTCTGGATGTAGATGTCATCTGATCTCGTTATGGTTACCTACACATTATGACAAAAGAAAACATGATCAGTCATTAGATAGTGAAAAAGAAAAAAATGACGTAAGTTAAAAAAAAAAAAATGTCCCTCTTGGGGACTTATTTATTTTTTGTTTAATTTAAAAAAAAAAATTATATATATAATTTTATTTATTCATTTTATTTTTTTAAAATTTTAATTTTAATTTTATTTTTAAAAAATTTAAAACAACAAAAAAAAGAAAATAATTTTTTTTGGCATGCGACACATGCCGAGGCGTGCGGTGTGTGGACTCGAGGCGTGTGGCAGCACACGACGCATGACCTACATGTAGCACCACCGTGGGAGCCATGGAGAGAGAGAGGGGGGTGGGGGAAGCATACCTTGCTCCCTCCTCTTCAATACTTGGAAAAAAAATGAGGAGAGAGGGGTGGGGGGGAAGGGTTCTATAGCCCTCCCCTTCCTTGTGCACAAAACACAACAAGTGTTGTGCTCCGGTGCACACATGCACGGATGAGAGGAGGGAAGATGATTTATTTATTTATTTTTAATTTTTAAACTTTTTTTAGAAAATTGTCTCCATTTTTTAATGTTTTTGGTGTTTTTAACTTTTTCTATTTTTTGTGAATTTTTTTTTGTTTTTTGAATTTGACTCTATGACGCAAACTCCTAAACAAATGTTCTTCTCCTAACTCTTGAATTGTGAGTCTGGGAGTCCAAAAAAAAGGTAGGGGGTCCCCATTCCTAGCGAGGAATGGAGCATGTGTTGTGGAAACCACAACAAAAAGTAACTACACAACCCTCATCACCAAGTTGCCCTACTGAAATTAAATTCCTACTTAGCCTTGGAACATGTCTTACCTCATGTAGTAGCCAATGATTCCCATTTTGCGACTTAGTCTTAACTTTTCCCTTTCCAACAATCTAACAGGGTTCATTATCTCCAAATAAACAAGCCCAAAGTTCTCTTGGACATAATCAATGAAATAACCTCTATGAGATGTAGCATGAAATGAAGCACCAGAATCTAACACCCATGAATCATCAACACTTTCTAAAGACATAAGCAAATCATCCTCTTTAGATTTGTTACTTACCACATTTGCCTCCTTTTCTCCATCTAGTTTATCTCCTTCATTTTTCTTTTGAGTCCAACAAATATTTCTTTTTATGCCTTGGTTTCCCATAGTACCACCAATCATTTGGTCCTCTTGATTGAGACCTTCTCCCCTTTGACTTTCCTCTTGATTTCTCATGATTTCCAGAATTACTTCCTCTCTCAATCATTCTGCCTTGACTTTGTGTGTTCAAAGAACTTCCAGATGTAGATCCGCCTGAGGATTTCCTATGAGTTTCCTCACTCAAAATAACACTAATCACATCATCATATTTTAGGGTACTAGATTCGGGAACAAAATTACTTACAACCATTACCAAGTCGTTCCAGCTTTCAGACAAAGAACACAAAATCAAGAGAGCCCTAATTTCTTCATCAAAATTGATACCCACAGAAGACAACTAACTAGTAATAGTATTAAACTCATTTAAATGATCCAAAATAGATCCACCTTCTATTATTTTCATATTAAATAAATTCTTCATGAGAAATATCTTGTTTGAAGCGGAGGGCTTTTCATACAGTTTCGCTAGGGTTTGCATAAACTCTTCTATCATATTTACTTTTGTAATATTAAATGCCACTGATGGTTCTAGGCATAATCAAATGCTTCCAAGTGACTTTTTGTCTAGAAGATCCCAATCATCATTTGACATAGATCCCTGATTCTTAGTTTTTCCTTCCAACAACTTCCATTTGCATCTTCCATAACTGAAATTTCTACCCATTAAACTTGTCAACCCTCAGCTTACCTTCATTTGCCATCACTCCCACTCAACTGTGAGACTTTCCTGCAGAGGATAACTGAAAAACAACTAAGCTTTGATACCACTTGTTAGGATTAAACCACTGACAAAAATAACAATTACATGCAATTATAAACAATGTTAGAAAATAATAGATCACACAGAAAAGAACACAAGACACCAAGTTTTAATGTGGTTCACCCAAACCCTAGGTTACATCCACCAAACAACAAGTCCAATATTATTATGATCCAGTGATTACAGACTAATTGCAATCTGTAATCCCTTACAACTCGATACCATTGCAAGAACCAATTTTTGTATCACCCACAATGAAACAATCCCTAACCCTAAGCCCTTTTATACAAGTATTTTTTCCGCTCTAGGGTTACGACATGTCGGCCATAAATTGGTGAATACTAGCCCAAACTTTAGTGAAAAATCAGAAAATAGTAAATATTTTTTGGGGCGATGCCCTGAACCCCAAATAATTTATGAAGTATGTATAGTACTTCCCTGATCAGTCACCACAAACTAACACAACTGACCTTATTCATGAGGTAACCGGTCTTAGCAAACAAGGAAGTGTACCTATAGGTGAGAAACTTGTTAAGAAGAAGGTTGAGAGTTACACAAAAATAGTTTACAATGGAAAAGCCATGGTGATCAACACCATTAAACAAGATGATGTAAGATTCTTGAGTAGAATCATTGCCTACTCTACATGTGCAAGTTCTAATATTGTTGAATTGTTAGCCAGATTCATCTATGTAGCCTAAAAGATATATGTTGAGAAGGAACACATTAATCTTAGTGAAATTCTAAGAATGCAACTTTTTGATAAACTAGAGAAATCCAAAAGGACTAAGAATGGTGTGTTTAGATTTCAGTCACTGATCAATCATTTATTTTTTCATGTACTTAAAAGATTTTTATATTTGTTAGTCACGGAGATTATGAGTAGTGATAGATGTACAATGGAGAAAATTAGAGATGTATGTAGAAGACACCATTAGATAAAATCTTGGATAGTGGGAACTTGATAGTGAAAGCATTTCAGAATGAAATGAGACAAAGATTCAGAATTACACCTGCAATTGTAGAAATATTTAAAGAAGACATATGTGTTATGGTTGATACAGAGGAAAGGTCAAGATAATGCTAAAGGCAAGGAGAAGCAAGATAGCTTGGCACAAGTGTTGAAGGTGAACCAAAACCCGCTGATCAGAAAAGGAGGACAGGTGGAGGTGGATTCGAAGGTAATTATTTTAGATGTGGGAAAGAAGGGCATAGATATTTTGAATGTCCACTTAGTAGGACAACTACTATTGTGAATGAGGTTGTAGTTCAAGACAATCATCTTAAGCAAGGAGAAATTTTGCTGGCTCAACAAGTACTAGTTGGTGAGAGGACATTGGATTCTTGTCAGAGGACTAGTTTGTTTAGGACTTGTTATAAGTCTAGGGGTAAAGTGTACAAGGTGATTATGGATGGTGGTAGTATTGATAACCTTGTTGTTGAGGAGATGGTTTATAAACTTGGTTTGAAGAGAGTAAGACATCCTTATCCTTATAGGATTGGCTAGCTGCAAGGTCAACATGCTTTGGAAGTGAGGAAGCAATGCCTTGTTGATTTCCAGATTGGGTAGTATAAGGATCAAGTGTTGTGTGATATTGTGGACATGAATAGTTGTCATGTGTTTCTTGGTAGACCCTGGTAGTATGATTGCAAGGCTATGCATGACTGTGTCAAGAATGCATTTACTGTTGAGAAAGGTGGCATGAATTTTCCTTGATTCCTTTGTAGAATGAATAGCTCAGTAGGAGGAACCTGAGTATTGGCAGCTGAGTTGAGTTGGTAGATTATGAAAAGGTTGGATATTAGTGTGGAAAGATGACCTATATCACATCTAAGATGGATGTGAAGAAGCCAAAGAAGAACCAAGGGAAATAGTATACAAGTTGAAGACTTAGAGGATATGTATGTAAAGAACCAGTTTGGGATTTATGTATTGAATCCCAGAAGATGTTCTTCCAATTACTAGAACATCTTTTCAAACCTGGGGTGTCTAATGCAGGAGCATTCTAGGCTTTCTTGCAATCTTGCATATTGGAGACGAGTTCCAGCTAGTGGTTTCCAATTTTCCTGTTGCTACCAAGTTGTTCAGTGGAGGCCAAGAAAATTATATTTTATTTTTCCTCTGTGTATCATCATAATTGAAAGTCCACTTCTTTGTCTGAACCTTTACATATTGTGATGTTGAAGTTAATTAATAATACTATTATTAAAATTCCTCCTATCTGACCCGTGGATACTAGAAAAAAAATGCCCAAATCATTTGATCCAAATATTATTTCCAATATCAGCATAAATCTAGCCATGATACTAAAAAGTGTTATTCTTTTAAAAATTCTATTCAATATCTAATCGATTCTGATGCTATATCCATTAGTGTTGAGGTTAATAATGTGAATAAATCTATTGCACCTCCTAATTGGAACTTGCAACTTTACACCAATCATTTTCCCTCTCATTCAATTTTTTAAATTATTAATCAACGTTCTTCCCTTATTACTCATATCACTTATGATGACAAGGAAAATAAATCTATAATCATCTTGTTTATAATTTTGAATCACAATCTCAAACTCTGAAACCAAAATCTACACTTCCTTTCACCTTTGACCATTCTGAGATGATTAGAACACCTAATGTTCCTCTTTATATTACTACTAGGGTTTCTCATATCCCTTCCCATGGCATTTTAGTTGATCCTTCTTCCATGGTTAATGTTATTAACAAAGAACATGTTTTCAACAAATAATTGCATAAGGATTCCTATGATACATTTGAAGTTTTCATTCAGACTTGTCATAGTTTCCTTTATCATCCTTAGGGTTCTATATCTCTTCCTATGACCCTTTGTGGTAAGGTTGTGGGTAATACCTTCATTGTCATCCCTACTTCTAAGATCACTTTCAAGTTAAGCTTAGTAGCCCATGACTTCCCTCCATACAAGATATCACTTCTACCATTCATTAAAGCCTTAAATTTTCCCACAATGAAGAAATAAGATCACTATTAACCATTTTATTTATCAACCTTTTCAACCTCAAGATTGTGCTAACATGGAATTATTTTGGCCTTCTTTGCCACAAAAATTGCCAACCCATCTTGATCATCTTTATTGATCCTATTGAAAGTTGAAAATTCAAAAGATTCTTGAACTTAGTCAACCTAAGATTGATCTTTCCAAAGCTATTTTACCTACTCCACCCATTCCTCCTCAAAACTATCCTATTTCTCAAACCTCTAATATATCTCAACCTATCATTGTTCCTTTCTCAGATTCTATCCATGCTGATCCTACTCCTACTCTATCTTATAAAACCCATTTGTAATCAACATGCTTGTAATTATCATAATAACCATCAAGCTAAAGTTAAAGCACATACTCAAGCTTCTCAAATTGCATCATCTCCTCAATCACTTCCTACTTTCAACTAACCCATTCTTGAGGCCTTAGAGGAAGTAAATTGTAATAATAACATGAAAATGGATATACATGATAATTCTATTATTATCCTAGATTCTACTATGATTAATCTTGATCAAGAAGATACACTTGATGATGAAGTCACTGATGCTAATGCTAGTACACATGTTTGTAATGATGAATATGAAATCATTGACATTCATCATGATTTTCCTAATATGCTTTCCAAACAATAAATGATTACTCCCTAATGCTAATGCTAGTACACATGTTTGTAATGATGAATATGAAATTATTGACGTTGATCATGATTTTCCTAATATGCTTTCCAAACAATAAATGATTACTCCTAGTATCAAAAATAATTACTCCCAATAGAGTCCTTGTTTGGATTTAGTTATTGTTCCTGCTATGTTGGATATGATTCCCCTTGCAAGTTGTCCACCTTTCCCTAATGATACAAACCAAGATGGTTGGCGGGGGGAGCGAGAAAAAATCTTGATTATCTATAATGATAATCTTTGTGTGCTTTCATGTTATACTATATTTCCCCCATGTTGTGTTGCTTGTTATATGTTTTGTCTAGATTGCTTTAAAAAATCCTTATTGCTCTATTTGTACAAGGTAATAAAGTAATTGAACAAGTGTTGTACACATTCCTCTATTTCTTTCTCCCTCTTCTTCAATATATCATTATATGTTGTATTATATATGTATCATTATTCATAAATGGTCCTTTGTACTATCCACTTGGATGCTTGCAACATGGTAGCACCAATTCTTTTTGGTCTCCATTATGCTACCCCAAAAAGAATCTTACATGCTTTCCCTCCATTGTGTTGTAGTTATAATTCCTTTGGGGAATGATACAATTTCATATATTTTCATGTGATCATACTTACCCCAAAGTTAGTAGAAAGAATCATGTCCATAATATATAAAATCATGGTTATATCAAGGATAGAGTGATCAATCGTTATTAAAGATAAAACATGTAAAATTTAAAATATATGCTTATATATTAGTTAAGGATAAAGATCTATAAGTATTCATTAGAGAAAGTTATTTAATGATTAGGAATAGTGTGAAAAATGTATCCCGTTATATGTATATCTAAACACTAGTCAAAGTATAATATACATATGTGAAGAAAAACTAATCTATAGACTCAAAATCAATAATAAACCACTAACCACATGTTATATTTAGAAACCCTAAGAGTAGTGAAGGCATGGACCTAATGCCCAAACTTATTAGGTGTAAGTGTTTACCAAAAGTATAAAGAAATAGGTTGGCCCCCTTTAAAAAATTTAGGAGTTACAAAAAAGACATTCAATCAACCTATTTATAATTTCAATAGATCATGTAACAAAACTCTAACATTTGTAAATCATAGAAATAAATGCACTTAGTGACTCAATAGTTGATATTTTGTTGTCTACAATTTTTATTATATTATTTAAATTTTGTTGGACTTAATCTTTTGTAGACTAATCATGTGCACAATAAGATGAAGCACGAGTGCTAAAATTCTACATAGATCTAGCATGTACTGTGTAGATTTGAATTGGCTAATATCATGCTTGCATGGCATGATTTACTAGTGCCTCATGTCTGCTTGTGTGTAAATAGTGGTATAACATATCTAGAGGAAATTCGTAAATCACAAGGGTCAGGTTTCCTTGGGTTGGTCCCTATGATTGGATATTAAATATTGTAGAGTGTTTTGATGGAGACTTGAGCCTCTTTGAATACTTCAAATTACACTGTTTCTAGCATGATTCTCTTTACAAAGAATAGGAATTTTAACATGAATTTCTTGAGAGTTAATGCATATTAAATGTGTTCAAATGTTCAATATCATAAGGGATATACAAATGCATATCAAGTTAGTTCATAATGAGTACTTGAATAGGAGAGAGATAGTAGAATTTAAATTTAGAACTTTGAGTTTTTGAAAGTCAATTTTGTATCCAGTATGATTTGACCATTCATACAATAGTCCTTGACTTAATATAAGGAGATGATGATATTGAACTAATAAATAAATATATAAGAATATATGCAAAAATAGGAAATATTAATAAACTTTTATAACTACAAACAATAAAACTATAGATAAATGAATAAAATGAATAAAATGATGAGAATGTTTATTATTAAAAGTAGAAAATACTTCAAAGAATAAATCTAACTTTATATATTATATTTATTAGAAGAAATGTGTTTTTGAAAGACTCCTAACTTTTATACAAAATGAAAAAAAATTCATTAATTTATAATTAAACTTTATTATTATATAACAATAACTCTAAAATTACATAATGTATCATACTGATATTATTGTAGAGCCATTGGAGCCTAGTTTGAACCATGGTAAAGGAACAACTAAATTACTTTGGAAATGAAAGAGAGAGATAGAAAATCATAGGCTTCAACTGAGTAACCACTTCAATCAGAAGCTGAGACTTTTGAATTAATCTGTAAAACAAAAAAAAAATTCATATTGATCTATTTAACAAGTATATCTACCAATCTACACGTACGTTGCAGAGAAGAATCATAAACCAAAGAAAGTATTGAAATTCAATTTTAAATTTGACTATGCAGCGATGAAACTAACTTCATAAATTTGTTTGAAATAACAAAAGCTAGTATTTTCTTTTGAAAGTCTTTTAGCCTTCTTCCACAATGGATGCATGAAATGCAATCAAATAAAACATGGGATTTTGATTATGATTATGAGAGTTTGAAGAGCCCATCGTAGAAACAAGCTGGTAAAAACAACCAGCGTTTTAAATACTTATTTTTCGAGTAAATTCATCTCTTTGCTCCCCGCACAAAAAAATTATTGATAACCTCGAAACTATAAAAAAAACTGGTAAATTTTACACTATTAAAACAATGAGACATTTGATAGAAGACATATTTTGATAATCTAAATAAAATAAAATCCAAACAAATCAAAACTGCATAACAATTAAAAAAACATTTTTAAAAACAAATATATTAACTCAATATTTTTATAAGGATTTCTTATATTAAGAATTGATAGCAGATTGTGTGATTAAGTCCAGATCATTTTCATTACTTTGAAAACAGTCTGAAGTTGAACAGTAATTATATTTTTAAATAATAGTACTTGTTTAAGAAATATATATATATTTTTAGAGGGGTAAACGCTTTGACTTGGAGCTATGAACTAATGAGGCCACAAATAGGGGACCTCATCTCCATGAGATTTGAACCTTGATGGCAAAGATAACAACTTGGAGCTATGAACTAATGAGGCCACAAATAGGGGACCTCATCTCCATGAGATTTGAACCTTGATGGCAAGGATAACAACGCAACAACTTAACCATCACAACATGCCACTTGTTTAAGAAATTGTTCTTTATATCATGCTAAGATTTTTCCATATTTAATGTTTATGTTGCATTTTATTTAATTTTAAAAACTTTAATTTTCTGTTATTATATATATTTTTATACTTAGTTTTTTATGAATAATATTTTTTAATATATTGAAAAAGAATAGTACATTATTCAAGAAAAATAAGATAATTGTTGGAAGACACTTTTCAAATGCAAACAAAATTTTGTTCAAAACAATCATAACAAATACAAAGGGGACAGAAAACAAAAATAAAATGTTTTGGAATAAATAACTGATTATTTTTGTAAGAATTTCTTATACTAAAATAAATTTTATAGTGTGTGTATATATTAATAAATGAAAACAAGTATGCACCTTTGATCAAAATTCAAAAAAATAAAAAATACAATAATTTTTTCTGAAATTTTGAACATTTGTTTGATCTAAATGTTTTATAATTGGAAACAGCAAAAAATTCAGGGAAAATCATTAGATTTGGAAAAAAAAATGTTCGATTTTTAGTACATTTTGTCTGGAAGATGACCTGGCTGATCATTTTTATCCTCTATAAAAACCATCCTTACTGGAAGTGGACCACATCAACTTACATTTTTCAAATAATATTATTTAATTTCAGATGTACCTGTTCTTATTCGTGAATGTATGTACTAGATTATTCTCTTTAAAATAGAAATGTTTATTCATCAATAATGTTACTATAAGCTTATTATCAAATACATTGATAAAAACTTTAAAAATATTTTGAGTTGTAGATAGATGACACGCCTGAATAAAAAAACAAGTGAAAACAATTGGAGAAGCATTACCTTGAAAATTCAAGTTTGATTGTTGTTGCCATCCTGAGAGAGCTCAAAGTGCATGTAAGGAACAAGAGCCCACTGATAAAAAAAAGAAAGAAAGGTCATGAGAAACAAGTAACCAAGACTATCATGGCTATCTTAATGTGTGTGTTGAGCTCACATTTTTGGAAGCTGTGCTGAAAGCTTGCTTGTGACTTATATCAGGATTGGCAGCTTTAATCCTCTGAATCTCCGCTCTACAAAATGATCACAATTTTCAATTTAGATCAAAAGAATTTTCTATATTAAGCTACAACATTATGGTGGGTTTAGATGAGAATCATGGTATTCTTTAGTTTAGTTTTTATAAAACATGTCTACGAAGAGGTTTTAATTTGAAACCTTTTAGACTTGGTTTTTAAAATTTATTCACATACTCTCTGGTTTGAGGCTGATTGTAGACTTTTGGTTTGTTTCATCTAATTCATGGATGTCTGTTAGATAACAAACCTTGTATATCTTCTTTGACACTATTTATCTCAACTTTTCCTCTTATTTATAAGAAATAAAATTAAAGATTTGAGTTCTTTTTTCCTTTCTGTTATCTAATGAAAAGCAACAACATCATATCATTTGAGTTTGTTAAAGATCATTTTGAAAAAAAATACTTGATAAATTGATTATAAGCCGATGGCTCCCGTTGTCTTTTCTCTGGAGCTGCATAACAAACAAAAACAAAACTATATATAACTTTTTTGCATAGGAAAATCCTATAAACTATTTTAGTCTAAAATACTTGAATTACCACTTTACCAACCTTTGCAGGGAGTCGTAGTTGATTCTCTTTTTCCATCGCTGTCTGAAGAGATCAAGCTATGATTGCCAACTTCAGAGAAGTTTTCAAAGTTCTGATTCGATGATAAAGCCATTCATAAAGAAGAATTCTTTTAAAGAGAAATAGAATTACACAAAAACCAACGATACTGAAAACTAATAAAAGATTAGTTTGTGTTATGAAGATCTCCCAACTAAGTAGAAATCACAGTTCTTGAAACAAAGATGTAGAATTTGAAAATATTTGCATGGTTTTTTTCAGTAGTTTGTTTAATTAGAAGTAGTAGAAGTCATAGCTGTTGAAAAAAATGTAAAATTTAAAATATGCTCATGCTTTTGTACCTTGTTTAGAAGTTTGGTATTGGAAGTGGAAGAGGAAGTCTGGCCCAAAGTGAGAGGGGAAGCTTTCACATTAACCCACAAGAGGGAAGCACAGTACCCACATTTTATTGTCACCACATTGAATTGAAACTCACAGAGAAGGTTCACCTGATTACAATTCATGTTCTAATTAATCTCCTAGCATTACAAAATCTGTTTTCTTCTTTTTCTGTCATAAAAAATGGATAACCTCTGTCATTAATGGAATAAGAAGCTTTACTACAATTGCATCACCTCTGCCATTAATGGAATAAGAAGTTTTACTACAATTGCATCAGATCAATCTATCAATAATAGAATATATCAAGCCAATCGATTAGCAAAGTTTTCACTGGAGCATATAGATCTATATTATAGAAGATTTCATATGTTGTTCTTAATTAGATAAGAAAAACTTTCAAAAAAACCCAGACCTTTGTTCTAAGATACATATTGTTCAAACCTCCATAGATGAAAATAATTGGTAAATACAAATACCCAATTCTATTATAATTAGCCACAGATCTGAAGATTTAAACATAGAAGTATATTGTTTCTCCTATGGCATATAACACACCCAAACATCCATAGATCTGAATGTAATAATAGAAAAGAATGCATTGCAAAATTGAAGGGTTATATTTCCTTTGATTTAACAGTATTGTACCCCCATAACAGCAGTGCAACTATGGCAACGGACATAAGATATGTTGTTCGATTCAGACATGATCCTTGAGCAGCTACTTCTTCTTTCCAATTTGTTTTCTGAATATTCCCTTGAGGTAATTAATGGGAGATCTGAAGCTCTATTGTTTGCAGAAATGGGTTAAAGGATCAGATGGAAAAGAAGAAATAAGCAAATGGGTATCATTGGTAAAGGAAAAGGCAAGTATTGTGTGATGAGAAGAGTAGATGTTATCTAGTTATGGTTCTTTGAAAGAGACTTCTTACCATCACACGAGATTGGCATTGAGTTGTTATTGTCACTAAAATGGTCACACCTGCGAATATTAATGGAGTGTTCTTAGCAATCAGGTGGGAATTGCAAGCAATGTCTCTTTCACACTAAAAGCTATGCCAATGCGCTGTCCCTTTCTAGACCCAACGTGGATCATTACACGCTAGATATACAGTGACATCCCATTGGTATTTGAAAGCACTTAGTTTGATAAATATATTGTATTGATCAGAGGCTTTTTTATCAGGTAAGTATGGGTTTTATAAAGATCTTAGAATTATTTTACAATGAAGTTCTATTTTGATTATGTGTTGATCATAATTGTACAAATGGATCTGCTAAGAAATTCTGGTTATTGATGATTTTATAGTTCTCATGGGTATTTTAGTGGTTGATATTTTCTAAGTATTTCAAAGTAGACAAATGTACTGGTATGTGAATCATCAATAAAGTAAATCTAAGCAAGATTAATAAATAATTTTTAACTTTGATGAGGGGTCTTCCTTGGTCTCCTTGCTTTAGCATTCACCCTAATTAGGCGCTTTCTTTTACAAACCCACCTGTTTGGCTCTCCCCTTGGCTGCATGTTATCTTTGGGAGTTTGTCCGGTCTTGTGAGGTGTCTTTTGCTCTTGGCAGAAGTATGCCCTCTATGAAGGTTATTCCCCAGGTTTGGTGCTTGGTTGATACTAGAGGCTTTGGAAGTTCTGGTTGGGAACTAATGGTGGTTGGGAACTAATGGTGACTTGGTCCTGTTGCTCTAGTGACATGGTTGCGATGGGAATTAGATAGCTTCAAGGTGAAGCTTTCTATTACTAGTTCCCTTTGTGTTAGTTGGTTCTGCCTTCTTTGTTTTCATTGGATAGTGGTTGTTGTGTGGATGCTGATAGTGTTGAAGGGTTCAATCTGGGATGGTGTCTTTGGTTAAGACTTACAACTAGTTTGGGGGTTCCTCTTAGCCATTTGTTTATGTGCAAAGATCTGTCTTGGAGGAGGTATGCTTGATACTTTTTGGTGGCTTCTTCTTTAATAGTTACTATGGTGGATGATGAGTCCCCTATTGAGGTGGGGACTACTCTTGTGGATTTTTTGGTGGTGGTGGAATCTTCTATTGAGATGGAGACTTTTGAGATGACTCCCTTGGGTACTCATAATGGTGTTGGCCCTCTACCTTGAGGATTTATTTTTGACTGTGTTGTGATGAGTAAGATTTTTTGTATTCATGTTGATAGATCTCCTATTGAGGTGGAGGCTTTCTAGGCTCGCTGCTTGGATCATGTTGATGGATGGATGTTAAATCTCTTCTTCTTGGTGTTATTCATTCAAATTATTTCCCCTATTAAGGTAGACTCCTTTTCTATAGAAGAGAAATGGAAGATTGCAACTAGTGCTCGAATTGATGTCCAAGGTGTGTACAAGTTGATCCTGGGGGTTTCTTTGAGCTCTTTGTTATGGGTGACTGTTAGTGTGATATCATTTGCCTCTTTTAAATTTGTGATGAAAGGACTTCTCTCTTCAAGTTCTTTTCTCCCTTGACCAAGTGGCTGCTTACAATTTTCAAGGGAACACAGTGGTTTGTAGTTTTTGTTTTTGGTTAAAGCTTGTAGATTTGGTGTGGGTTTGTCACACGATGATCTCTAAAAATATTGACCATGCTTGGTGGTCTAATCTCATTTAGACCTTTGTACTATTTTGTCCAATCTTTGATCACTAGTTATCAATTATGTACTATTAGGAAAAAGAGGGGTAAAATTTTATTAAGACATAAAGGATTACAACAAGGAGAGCTCAGCAAGGAACTCTGTCCTGATCAAAAAGTTCATGAAATTCTTGTAACATATCAAGGGGTAGCTGCCCCCTATCCATAATATTCCATCTTGGTACACAATCGACAACTTTGTTCCATTCGTGAGGAACGTAAGTAAACCTAATGAACTCAAGAGAGGTACAAAAGGGAAGAGTCTGATTAATAATAGTAGCTAGTTGCCAACTAACATCCTCAAGCTCTTGCGAAGTAAGCAAGTTCACCAACACTTGGGAGTTAGACTCATAAATAAACTTGTGCCATCCCCTCAAACAAAACTATTCCACAAAATATAAAATGGCCTGAGCCTCCATGAGATTGTTAGTATGGTAACCCTTATGCATTGAGAAAAAGAATTTAACTTCACTAGAGTTGCAACGAGTGACTTCCCCAATACCAGTAGATCCTGGATTCCCCTGGGAAGAACCATCAGCGTTAATTTTAAGAACTCCATGAAGAGGAGTCCAGTCCAATGCCCCTCCTGATTCACCTGTACCTTCCCCCATCACTAAGGTTGTTTCGGCACTCTTTGATACCAGTGAGCTGCAACTCCATCCTAAAGATGAAAATTGAGGCGATTGCATATAGAAAGATTGGTCGTATCCATACCCCCATCTAGCTCACACTTTCCTTGAATAGTTTCCTAAAGAGAATGTGGGATCTTCCACCAAAGATGCATAACACCAATTTGGACATCTTGAAAGATTCACTGATTCCTCTCAGACATATATGCCAAAGAATGAACAATGGGCCAGCAATCCAAGCAGCATGGAGAGGAGAAACCTTGGAGAGATCACTCCCCAAGTGGGCCCAAGAACTCAGGCAAACAGGAATTAATGTGTTGTTAATTTACTTCTAATGATGACTAGTGGTATCTCTTTGGGCATCTTCTCTATTTGTACCATAGACGAGCACCCTCTTGCTTCTTTTTTAATAAAAATAATAATCTTTTAGAATAGAAAGTTGAAAACTTATTTATATTACTCAAAGTTATACAAGGAAAAAAAGTAAAAGGTTGTATAAATGTAAATAAACATTTCACTTTGAATGAATATAATTTTAAAAGAAGGGTAGGATTTTTGGCCAATAGTACTAATAGAAAATCTGTCACAACCTTTATTTTATTTTATTTATTTTTTAAACAAAAGACAAGAGTTGATATATATTAAATATAACAAAATTTTACATAAGTGAAATACAAAAAGGTTCAAGAACCACAAAGTCTTAGAAGATTTAAAATACTAGTAACATCTGAATCAAAATTGCCTGCAAATAGTATAGAGCAAATATCAGAGAAGACTACATTCAAGAATGTACCCTCATGTTGAGATAGAAAAACACCAACTACCACATAAGCCACCATACTCATGTTAGTATAATGTATTACATTGTTTAAGGAAAATAGTTAGAGAGGCAATTTTGAACGGTTAAACTATTTAATTGCTTTACGTCATCTCCACCACTTTATAAATACCTTATCAACTGTAATATCAATAGGATATTGAAATAGATGGAATATTTTATCTATTATTCATAGCAATTGGTATCATAACCATAATGACCTGCACATAATATACATAATATTTTAGTTTACAAGTGTTTAATTTTTTATTTCTAGATGACTCTCTGAAGATTCTATTATGTGATGGTTGGGATTGTAGTGAGTGTTGTGTGTGCTCTTATCCTTGGCATGCAAGTTCTAGATGAAATTGATATGCTGTGTGTAGAAGTATTTATCAAATGTTTGTGCTCATTCTGGTGAAAAGGAAAAGTTGGTGCAGAAGACATTGACCTGCTAGATTAGAAATCACAGTAGTATTATAAAGATATGATCTACATGGAATAGTGGCATAGTTATGCTTTATTAGACAAAAATTACAATTAGACAAGTTAGCAATTTGATTTTCAAGATTGACAAGAAGAGAAGTGTGAACAAAAATTTTCATGATCATTGAAAAGATAAATTACAGTGCTTCCTTGAATGTGTTTTTTGAACAAAGGGATATTGAAAGACCAATATAAGAAAGCCAACATTGCTAACATTTATGATGAAAATTCAACAAATGATCAGCATGATATTTATGAATCTTTTAGTGATAGCACTAATTTTTATTTAGTACTTTGATCTTTCATCTTTAGAGGTTGGTGGCACATGAGGATGGAGGATTTTAATCAACTCAAGATAGCTTTTCACTTTGAGATGATGTTTTTCTTTAGAGGCATTTCTGGTTTTTTGGTTTCTTGTTTATTGTTATGCTGACCTATTTGCATATACTTGTAATGTGAAGTTCTAGGTTTTGTCTAGAGTTCAAAATGGATAGTTGTTTAATAGCTTACAAGATTATGATGTGGGAGTGATCAAGGAAGAACTTGCGAAGCTCAAATAGGGGTTACACTTTTGTGAAGGTCATGAGATAACTTGATGGAACTATACTTGATTTAAGATTTTTTTTCTTCATTGAACATTTTTATAAAGATGTGTATACATCTTAATTTCAACAAATTTAAATTGTAAACCTTAAGCAAAGTATTCTTGAAAGATGAATTGTATGTTTTGGGAGTACAATTGTAGGAACAATATAATAAGGAGGAATTGTTCATATAATGTACTGCATTGTTAAGAAATGTATTACATTCTTTAGCGAAAATAATTAGAGAGATAGTTTTGTATAGTTAAATTATTTAATTTCTACCATCTCCAACACTTTATTAATACCTATCAAATATAATATCAATACACTATTGTAATTGAAGGATTTGATAAGAACAAATCCATAGATGTAGAACACCTGCATGTAAGAACCTATCACAGAGAAGCAAAAGACAAGAGAAGGCAAGGGTTTGGCTCTAAAATATGTAAGAACACATTATCAAACAAAAGGAATGAGTAAAATATACAATGGATTAATCCTTATAGGAGGAGATTGAAAAACCTTTAAAAAGGGAAACCCTAAGAGATAAATGCCATTTAATAATTAATATTAAATCATTAAATGAAAATGTGTGCATAAAGTGAAATCTTAAGTAGGGAGTAAAGGGTAATTTAATAAATGTAATTAAATTAATCCTTTACTCTAACACCCCCACTTTAGGAACAATGCAGCTACAAACAATAAATGCATAAAGAGGTCCTAGCAACATGGGTTGATGAGGTACTCAACACAACTAAATCTTTGAAAAATAGAGAAATATAGAAAACTACGTAGGAAAAACCCCACTCCACAAATATATAAAAGAATGCTAAAGCAAAAGAAGAGAGAAAGGACTCATCACTGACACCCCCCAAGGACAACTTCCTTCACCCAAGAACAGAATGCAATTGAAGATACTGTGGAGATGCAATTTAAGGTTTAGTGAAGATGTCTACAACATGCTCAACATTGGGAATATACTCCAACCTAAGAGATCCATCCTGAATCAAAATCATGATGAAGTAAATATGAAGCTCAATGTTCTTGGTCCATTGATGCTCAATTGGGTTGCGGGAAATGTATATAGCATTATGATTGTCACACCATCAAAAGGTGGAACTATCAGGGGGATATCCAAATTTTGTTCACTGATATAATTATAATTATATAATGGGTCAGGCCACAATAATAGTTCCCACAAACTAAAATAGATATTTTTCAAAAAACTTCACTTTCATATGTGTATTACTAAACAACCATAAATTTTTTAAAGATGATGTAAACTAGTGATTTGTAGCATTATCTATCTACTTTCTAACACTAATTTTTTTTTTCCCAAAGTGATTGAAGTCCATCACGTTATCTCTTCGAGAAGTGGTAAATAAGAAAAATCAACATTCTTAAAGAGTGATGGTCATTTTGATCAAAATAAATTTTTTCAAAAATATCATAATGATAAAATTATTTCATGGTTATAATGGTAGCATCAATACCTAGGCATTTTAGTTGGTTTTGTTAAATTCTATTAAAAATTGTAGATTCTATTTAATGACAAAGTGACATTAATGATAAATTAGAGATAGGTTGATTTTTTACTAATATAATTTGTTTTGTATAGATCAAAATGATTTTTTTCTTGTTTTTTTAGAAAGGTAACACACATACCTTGGTAGAACAAATTTTAAAAGAATAAAAAAAATTTCTATTTTTCCTGAAGCTTCAACCTGAGACTTGCTAGATGGCCAAACAACCTATATTTAATAAAACTACAAATAAAACATCACAATAAACACAATGTATAATAAAATTATAGTTAATGGAAAGCTTATTTAGAGTAGAACAAGGTGGTATATTTAGTTTTAAAAAATAGGCCTATTTAGCCATTTTTTGAGCCCTTACAAGAGCATAATTTGAGGCCAAAATAATGAAATTTACAAAAAAAACTAATTAAGGGGCATCAAATGAAGGGTGCTTCAAGCAAAGCCTTGAGAAGGGCTTCAAATGAAGCCTCCCATGCCATTGCATTTGGCACCAAGGATACTTCGACCAAAGCCCCCTAGGCACTTCTTAGTAGGTTTCATATTGGTGGGGAATGGTCCCAAGGGGCTTCGATCAACCTAAGTGATTTTTAAAAAATTTTAAGAATGTTTTATGTATATACAATTTTTAATAGAATGTAAATTATATCAAATAATTTTCAAATTTGTTGCTTTGAAAAGAAATGGAAAGTTCAAGACAAATATAAAATGTAGGAGTTTTTCATTTTGAAGGTAGTTTGATAGTTTTGTGAATAATGAAGATGGGAAAAAGAAAGGAAGAAAAAGCAAATAAACAAGAAATAAACCAATGGATGTAGAACAGAGAAATTGTGAAAAAATATTAGCAAATTATCATTTAACGAGAGAAGGTATGTACCTATACATTCATATTTATCTATATAATTTTTTCTCTAAATAGTATTGTAGTGTCATTCATTTGTGTGCATGTACCCTACAACAAACAATTAGAAGATGAGAAAATAGATGTGGAGGAAGTTTTAGGACATGACAATTTAGTACAGGAAAATTCAGTAAATGAAAATTCAGGACATGAAATAATGGAAATTGGAGAAGGGTTAGGATCAGTTGCTCATGTTGATATGGATAAAAAATTAAAACTAGCTATAAGTGTAAGGAAACTATTACACATAAAAATTTAGATCATTTACTTGCAATGGATGTGGATAAATTGAAATCACTTGCTGATATTAAATTGTTAAGTCTTTGGGTATGTGCAGGATCATGGTGTACCAAACTATGGCCTTAAGTGGCAGTGAAAAATCAGCAAATCAGGTTTATGTCAACTTGACACATAATTTTGAAGTGGTTATGGAATTTATATCAAAAATTTGTAAGAAAATAATCTGTAAGAAATTGACTTTAGTTTCTAAACTACTAGGCCTTATCAAGAGAAAAAAATAATTAATTGGTCAAAAGTTTGAATTTTAATGCAGTACTAAGAAAATTTCAAGGCGAAAATAAAAAGTAGGTGTATGTCTGACCACCTTAATCAAAATCAAATCATAATATTTTTTTAATATAGTTATAGATATGAAAAGTAGACTCTTGCCCGGATGTGACGCATATTTTTTGGTATTTTTATTCCAAATAAATAATTAACTATGAATTTTTTACCAAAACTTTTTCGAAAAAAAAAAGTCCTGTGTCTGACCACCCTAACTAATAGAAAATTTTATCAAATTTAAATTGTTTTTTTTTTCTTGTACTAGCCGAAGTATAGAATGTGACCGAAGTTTTAGATTTAAAAAATGTTATACCGTTTGAAAGTTATAGCTATTTTTCAATCAGTATGTCAATCAACACTTTATAATTATCTTCATTGATAATTAACTAATAAATACTTATCGAACTTAGAATTTGACAAAAATTATATTTATGGAATCTAGAGATTGATATTAAAAAACCCTTTTCGTTTTATTCAATTTCGATCAAAATAACATTGTCAGACGGCTACCCGAAGTCTGAGTATCACGAAAACCCTCTTCAAACATGTCTTTTGGGTTGACCGGGTAGGCTTGGTATTTACCAAGCCTAATCGGATATCCAATTCTAAATCGGATATCCGATCATAAATCGGATATTTGATCATAAATTGGATATCCGATCCAAAATCAGATATCCGATATGTGAGGTGGGCAAATTTAAAATATCAACCCATTTTGGAGGGAAAATTGAGTTTAAACGTCACAACTTATTATTTCTAAATTATTTCACTTATATTACTATGTAAAGATGTATTTTAATATATATTATATATATATAGTAACGTAATATAAAGATATAAGATATAATCTAACAATATATACTAATATATTATGTTAATCTTATTACAATCTATAAATATAATTTATATTATTATTATTTTTACTAAATATAATAACGTAATTTATATATATATAAAATACGTATTATATATTATTATATTAATATGTATGTTATTAATATATATATAATAACGTAATATTTTTATTAAATATAATATGTATTATTAAATATAATATGTATTATATATTATTATATTAATATGTATAATAATATATTATATATATATAATAACGTAATATATTAAATATAAATATATAATATGTATTATATATATTATTATATTAATATGTATGTTATTAATATATATATATATATATATATATATATAATACCATAATATTTTCATTAAATATAATAAAGTAATACATATATATGTTATTAATCTATATATAACGTAATATTTTTATTAAATGTAATAATGTAATATATATATATATATATATATATATATATATATATTAATATGTATGTTATTAATAGATATGTATATTATTAAAATATATGAGTCAAAGGGGGTCATAGCTCAACCATTGATCCCCTTTGACACATTAAACGACGACATATGTCCTTAGGGGTCCTAAGAGCCCTAAGGACATATTACAATGGTTAATATGGGTCAAAGGGGGTCATAAGGTGACCTATGACCCCTTTTGATCGATTAAATGACGATATATGTCCCTACGGGTCCTAGAACTCCGAGGGACATATTTGAATCGTTCATATGGGTCAAAGGGGGTCATATGTTACCATTAAATGATGACATATGTCTCTAGGGGTCCTAAGACCCCTACGGACATATTCGAATGGGTAATATGGGTCAAAGGGGGTCATAGGTCCCTTTGACCCATTAAATGATGACATATGTCCCTAGGGGTTCTAGGACCCCTAGGGACATATTCGAATGGGTAATATGGGTCAAAGGGGGTCATAGGGTGACCTATGACTCGCTTTGACCAATTATACGACAACATATGTCTCTGGGGGTCCTAGAACCCCTAGGGACATATTCGAATGGGTAATATGGGTCAAAGGGGGTCATAGGGTGACCTATGAGCCTCTTTGATCCATTAAACGACAACATATGTCGGTAGGGGTCCTCGGACCCCTAAGAACATATTCAAATGGGTCATATGGGTCAAAGGGGGTTTTGACCCATATGAACGATTCAAATATATTGCTAGGGGTCCTAGGACCCCTAGGGACATATTCAAATCGTTCATATGGGTCAGGGGGGTCACCTATGACCCCTTTTGACCCATTAAATGATGACATATGTCTCTAGGGGTCCTAGCACTCCTAGGGACATATTCGAATTGTTCATATGGGTCAAACGGGGTCATAGGGTGACCTATGACCCCCTTTGACTCATTAAACGATGACATATGTCTCTAGGGGTATTATAAACCCTAGGGACATATTCGAATTGTTTATATGGGTCAAAGGGGGTCATAGGGTGACCTATGACCCTCTTTGACCTATTAAATGATGACATATGTCCATAGGGGTCCTAAGACCACTAAGGACATATTCGAATCGTTCATATGGGTCAAAGGGGGTCATAGGGCAACCATTGACCCCCTTTGACACATTAAACGATGACATATATCCTTAGGGGTCCTAAGAGCCCTAGGGACATATTACAATGGTTAATATGGGTCAAAGGGGGTCATAAGGTGACCTATGACCCCTTTTGATCGATTAAATGACGATATTTGTCCCTACAAGTCCTAGGACCCCGAGGGACATATTTGAATTGTTCATATGGGTCAAAGGGGGTCATAGGGTGACCTATGACCCCCTTTGACCCATTAAACGATGACATATGTCTCTAGGGGTCCTAGGACCCTTAGGAACATATTTGAATGGGTAATATGGGTAATATAGGACCCCTAAGGACATATGTTGTCGTTTAATGGGTCAAAGACCCCTAGGGACATATTCGAATTATTCATATAGGTCAAAGGGGGTCATAGGGTGACCTATGACCCCCTTTGACCCATTAAATGATGACATACCCCTTTGACCCATTTGAACAACTCAAATATGTCCCTAGGGGTCCTAAGACCCCTAGAAAAATATTTGAATCGTTCATATGGGTCAAAGGTGGTCATAGGGTGACCTATGACACCCTTTGACCCATTAAACGATGACATATGTCCTTAGGGGTCCTGAGACCCCTAAGGACATATTCGAATCATTCATATGGGTCAAAAGGGTTCATTGGGTTCCCTATGACCCTCTTTGACCCATTAAACGATGACATATGTCCCTAAGGGTCCTAGAGACATTCGAATGAGCCATATGGGTCAAAGGAGGTCATAGGTCACCCTATGACCCCCTTTGACCCATTAAACGACGACATATGTCCCTAAGGGTCCTAAGACCCCTAGGGACATGTTTGAATCGTTCATATGGGTCAAAGGGGATTATAGGGTGCCTTATGACACCCTTTGACCCATTAAATGACAACATATGTCTCTAGGGGTCCTAGGACCCATAAGGACATATTTGAATCGTTCATATAGGTCAAAGGGGGTCATAGGGTGACCTATGACCCCCTTTGACCCATTAAACGACGACATATGTCTCTAGGGGTTCTAGGACCCCTAGAGACATATTCGAATGGGTAATATGGGTCAAAGGGGGTCATAGGTTAAACAACGACATATGTCTCTAGGGGTCCTAGAACCCCTAGAAACATATTCGAATTGTTCATATGGGTCAAAGGGGGTCATAGGGTGACCTATGACCCCCTTTGACCCATTAAACGACGACATATGTCTCTAGGGGTCCTATAACCCCTAGGGATATATTCAAATCATTCATATGGGTCAAAGGGGGTCATAAGGTGACCTATGACCCCCTTTGACCCATTAAATGACAACATATGTCTCTAGGGGTCCTAGAACCTCTAGGGACATATTTGAATTGTTCATATGGGTCAAAGGGGGTCATAGGGTGACCTATGACCCCCTTTGACCCATTAAATGATGACATATGTCTCTAAGGGTCCTATAACCCCTAGGGACATATTCAAATCGTTCATATGGGTCAAAGGGGGTCATAAGGTGACCTATGACACCCTTTGACCTATTAAATGATGACATATGTCCCTAGGGGTCCTAAGACCCCTAGAGACATATTTGAATTGTTCATATGTGTCAAAGGGGGTCATAGGTCACCCTATGACCCCCTTTGACCCATTAAATGATGACATATGTCTCTAAGGGTCCTAGAACCCCTAGGGACATATTCAAATTGTTCATATGGGTCAAAGGGTGTCATAAGGTGACCTGTGACCCTCTTTGACCCATTAAACGACAACATATGTCACTAGGGGTCCTCGGACCCCTAGGAACAAATTCAAATGGGTTATATGAGTCAAAGGGTCTCATAGGGTGACCTATGACCCCCTTTGACCCATTAAACAACGACATATGTCGCTAGGGGTCCTAAAACCCCTAGGGACATATTCAAATTGTTCATATGGGTCAAAGGGGGTCATAGGGTGACCTATGACCCCCTTTGACCCATTAAATGATGACATATGTCTTTAGGGGTCCTATAACCCCTAGGGACATATTCAAATCATTCATATGGGTCAAAGGGAGTCATAGGGTGCCTTATGACACTCTTTGACCCATTAAATGACGACATATGTTGTTAAGGGTCCTCAGACCCCTAAGAACATATTCAAATGGGTCATATAGGTCAAAGGGGGTCATAAGGTGACCTATGATCCCCTTTGACCCATTAAATGACGACATATGTCGCTAGAGGTCCTCGGACCCCTAGGAACATATTCGAATGGGTCATATGGGTCAAAAGGGGTCATAGGGTGACTTATGACTCTATTTGACTCATTAAATGACAACATATGTTGCTAGGGGTCCTAGAACCCCTAGGGACATATTCGAATGGGTAATATGGGTCAAAGGGGGTCATAGGGTGACCTATGACCCTCTTTGACCCATTAAATGACAACATATGTCACTAGGGGTCCTCGAACCCGTAGGAACATATTCGAATGGGTCATATGGGTCAAAGGGGGTCATAGGGTGAACTATGACCCCCTTTGACCCATTAAACAGTGACATATGTTCCTAGGGGTTCTAAGACCCCTAGAGACATATTCGAATGGGTAATATGGGTCAAAGGAGGTCATAGGGTGGCCTGACTCTCTTTGACCCATTAAACGATGACATATGTCGCTAGGGGTCCTCTAACCCCTAGGAACATATTCAAATGGGTCATATGGGTCAAAGGGGGTCATAGGGTGACCTATGACCCCTGTTGACCCATTAAATGAAGACATATGTCTCTAGGGGTCCTATAACCCCTAGGGACATATTCAAATCGTTCATATGGGTCAAATGGGGTCATAGGGTGACCTATGACTCTATTTGACCCATTAAACGACAACATATGTCTCTAGGGGTCCTAGAACCCCTAGGGACATATTCAAATGGGTAATATGGGTCAAAGGGGGTCATGAGGTGACCTATGACCCTCTTTGACCCATTAAATGACAACATATGTCGTTAGGGGTCCTTGGACCCCTACGAACATATTCGAATGGGTCATATGGGTCAAAGGGGGTCATAGGGTGAACTATGACCCCCTTTGACCCATTAAACGACGACATATGTCCCTAAAGGTTCTAAGACCCCTAGAGACATATTCGAATGGGTAATATGGATCAAAGGGGGTCATAGGGTGACCTGACTCTCTTTGACCCATTAAACAACAACATATGCCGCTAGGGGTCCTCGGACCCCTAGGAACATATTCGAATGGGTCATATGAGTATCCAATATAACATCGGATATCCGATATGACATTACAATATATATAATATAACATATAATATATATTACATTTTATATATTTTTATATTATATTTTATATTTATTATATTAATTTACTATATATTATAATATAAAATATTATTATTATATTATATTATTATAATTTATAATATATTATATCTTATATATATATATTATATTACATTACTATATATTATAATATATGAAATATTATATTATATTATTATAATATTATTATTATAGTATAATATTATACGATTATAATATAATAATAATAATAATATTATTATAGTATAATATTATACGATTATAATATAATAATAATATTATTATTATTATATTATACTATAATAATAATTATAATAATATTATTATATTATAGTATAATAATAATAATAATAATAATAATATTAAATAATATATCATACTATTATATGATTTTAATTATTAGTCGGATATTTCATTTAAAATCGGATATCCGATAAGGCTCGGCTTAACCTTCCAGGTTTGGTTTCTGGATAGGTAAAAAAAAGTCAGAGTGGATTTTGAAGCGCTTTTAGGCGTCTTCAAAGTCTTTTTTTTTTCACATCACCACTTTTTGGCACACCATGATCCTGCACATACCCCTTTCCAAAAAGAGAGTTTTGAATAAGATAGTAGAAGAAATAAAAAATGAATTTAATGATTTGGAAACACTTGAAAAAATTCAAGTAATTTATCATGTTCTTATAGGAAAAAATTTGCAAGAACCATTACAATCGTTGGGTGTAGACACAACATAAAAAATAATAATAAAATTTTCTAATATGCGAAGTACTATTATTGAAAATCTTAAGAAAGGTTTGAGCTTTGTAAGGAAGACAACCCAAAGTAAAGATAAGACTATGACAAGAAGAGTAACACTAACATCTAGATTCTTAGTAGCAATGTACCTCAAAATAGACAAATATCTTCAATTTCATCATAGATTGGTTCTAGTAGAAAAGCAATATCAAAATATGTTAAGAGGAGAATGGTTTTGGATGATAGCACTTCAGAAGGAAATTGGGTAATTATATGTAGAGCTCCTCATTGTGATAGGATTGACAATAGAATCAAAGATTTGGTAATATCATTTTGGAATGATAGTACCCGTCCTTCATCAAACACTAGAGATGTTCTCATGTACAAGGTTAGAGCTAATCATTATGAACATCATACAAAACATTGGTTGGACATGACCCAACATGATATGTATGTCTCATTTTGTACTTCAAATCTTGATATAAAGATTGGGTAGACATTATTTGAGAGATTGAAGCAATATCATATTGTTTTTGTTGTTATCATATTGAATTTGATCTTCACTATTAGATTTATTGAAAGTTTGTAGAAGATACATTTGGTTATAAAAATGCTCTCCTAATAGATGAAGTCAGTTCATTTCATCTATTTTATGTTACAAAATAGATGATCCTATTGGTCAAATTAATTGCATTAAAGGATAATGTGACACATGTGCTAATTTGGCTCTTTTCCCTTTGAAAAATGATGGTATTTATGTCACAAAAATGATAAATTACAAGTTTTACAAGTATGTAAGGAATGGAACTAAAATTGGGAAAGAAAAAAAAAAGATTGGACTATGTTGAAGAGGAAATAACTGTTGAAGCTTTTATGGATAGATTTAAAAGTTTGATTCAACCAGATATTCGTCATTCTTTTTTTGCAAAGTGGCAAGCACAATAATTTCAAACACTTAGAGATAATTTTCCACTTGGAACTATTTTATCAGTTGTTGATTTTGCAGAAAACTATTTGTTCATTCATCAACATGCTATTCAATCAAACCACTATTTTTTAGATCAGTTTACTATTATGGTACAGGTGTGTTATCATCATGCATAGTTAGATTTGGATGGTATTCAAAGCACAAATGAGGCATGCATCATCAATAAAGAATATCACTTCTACAGAAGTGATGAGAAAGAACATGATATTCATTATATAGAACATTATTTTAGAACTTTTTTGCATATCTAGAAAAAGGGGCACAAGTATTGATAAACATTATGTATGGTCAGATGGGTGTGTTGCATAGTTCAATTCATCCAGAACATTTTATGCACTTTGTCGACATCATTGTAATGAAAACATACAACATGTATGGAGTTTCTTTGAAAGTGGACATGGAAAAGATGAACATCATGGCGTTGGAGCTTGCATCAAACATGCTCTATGAAAGTATCAAACAAATTATAAGGGAGTTCATATAAATAATGCACATGATGTTTTGAATGGTGCAAGACACATTTTTCATCAAACAAGGTTTGCACATCATCAAGAACGAGTCAAGTAGCACCATGTAGAGTCTTTTGGAAGATATCAGGTACATGTGTGCACAAGTATATATTTTAATTTATTTAAGTTATAAATGTAAACATATATATATATTTCTCTCTAATATTTATGTATATATTAAATATCTTTGCTCACGTGTTGATAGAAAAAATATGCATGGTTGCAAGCGAATAGAAAAAAATGATCCTTACTTTCTGTTATGAGTACTAATCATCAAAATTGGACATTGTACACAAGAGATTATTCATGTTATTGTTGTTATTGCATTGATGAGAATTATTTTGAATGCATCAACTAGGATTGTGGATATATAGGTCCATGGAGTTTGGTGTCACTTATTGTTACTAATACAGCTAATGGCTCAAATGAAGATGAAAATGAAAAATTGATGACAACCCTTTGATTTCTTTTGATTATAACCATATCTCCGGACTAGTTCGAATTGGTAAGTATTTTTAGTTTTAATTTTTTTATTAAATCTTTATATATATATATATATATATGTCACAAGGATAATTTAGCTCACATATGTGTACATGTATGTATTTCTTGTATATAGGGGAAGTCTTTGCAGTTCTTGTTGAGCCTAGAAATGTAGAAAGAGTGAGTTATTGTTTATTGCATTGCACTACATAAATGATGAAGTTAATTGAACTTGAAGAAATTAATGGAATGTTATTCCCTATAGGTTTATTTTTCAAATTATATATATTACACTTAACTTATTATTAAATATTATTATTATTATTAATATGTATTACACATTAAAATATATTAAATTTTAAATGCATGGTGTGTGTAGCTTCAATTGTTTTGGAGGGAACATATCTTAGGCAAACCATATTAGTGAAACATGGAATTCATTAGTATGTATAGGATCATGATGTGAAAAAAAGTGGCGATCTGAAAAATATGTAGTTTTGAAATGCCTTAAAGAATTTCAAATCTATTCCAACTTTTTCCCTCCCATCCTAATACAAACCAAAAAATTATTAAGGCCTAATATATCTATGGATTCCAACCCTACATAGTCGACTTAAAAAATGTCCCAAAAACTTATTTTTGGCCTATTCTTGTGTGTTTTTTACTTCAAACATGTACCTGACGACTTTTTTCACTCAAATTTGATGAAATGAAAAGGGTTTCTTAAGAATGCTCTTAGCTTTCCATAAATCTAATTTCTATCAAATTATGAATTTAGTAAGTAATTATTACTTATTTTCTAATGGAGTTATGTATAAAGTGTTGATTGACACACTGATTGAAAAGTAACTATAACTTTGTTACAACATTTTTGAAACCTAAAAGATGCATCACATTTTACGCTTCTTCTACTATAAGGGAAAAAATTAAAATTAAAATTTTGCAGAGTTTTAAATTAGTTAAGTTGGTCAGATGCGAGATTTTTTTATTCTAAAAATACTAAAGTAGAAAATTCATAATTAATTATTTATTAAAAATTAAAATACCCAAAAATATGTGTCACATCTGGGCATGATTCTACTTCTTATATCTAGAATCTTATTAAAAAATATTATCATTTGATTTTGATTAAGGTGGTCAGACATACGTCTACTTCTTATTTTTGTCCTAAAATTTATGTACTATTGTATTAAAATTCAAATTTTTGACCAATCAATTTTTATTTTTTTAAGATTTAAGGCCTGGTAGTTTAGAAACTAAATTTTATTTCCTAGAGATTCTTTTCTCTCAACTTTTTGATAGAAAGTTCATAACAAGTTGAAAATTGCACGTCAAGTTGACATAACCCTGATTTATATATTTTTCATTGCCACTTAAGGGTATAATTTGGTTGACCATGATCCTGCACATACCCTCACTTTTTTGATTACAAACCTAACAATAAGGTGCTTCAGTATAGTCACCATGTTATTGCTATATCTATTAATCTATATCTAGTTAAACATCGAAGTGGGCGACCCAAGTGAAGACTAGACGCTGAGGATCATGAAAGATTATTAAGTGTTCTCCATGAGCACTTGGAACCACTAGAAACCACTTGAGATATTTCATATTTAGGACTACCTAAATATTTCATATTTATCTTTACTGAAGAGATATTTAAAATGTATGTTCATTTAACATATTTACGATTTATGTCCATTTCATGTTTAGTCCACTTATATATGCATGTGTTCATTTCATGTTTAGGATGTATAAATGTGCATTCTTTTCATTTGATGTACAACTTAGGAGTTATAAATGTGTGTATTTATGGTCATTTAATGTTTAGTCCACTTATATATACATGTGTTCATTTCATGTTTAGGATGCATAAATGTGCATTCTTTTCATTTTATGTACAACTTAGGAGTTATAAACATGTGTATTTATGTTCATTTCATGTTTAGTCCACTTATATATACATGTGCTCATTTCATGTTTAGGATGTATAAATGTGCATTGTTTTCATTTCTTGTACAACTTAAGTCATACATGTGTGTATTTATGTTCATTTCATGTTTAGTCCACTTATATATATACATGTACATGCTATAAGGAAACTTGCAACAAAGAATATAACCATTTCCACATAACCCATGATAGATCTAAAATAAACATGTAATTGAAATCCACATGTAAGAGAATAGACAACATACCCACAAAAATGTGACACAAGATATACCTTGAGAAACTCTCATTGAGGGAAAAACCCAGCCTCCAAAAGCATCTATCACCATGTATTATTTAGCAAAAATACCATTGAAATAGAACCATGGAATCTTTCAAAGAACCATAGCCACTACCAAGCAATCCATGTGAATAAGCATGAATTCACACATCCCATGTCATGCTTCCAACCTTCACAAATGCTCCTTTGGATAACCTATCAAGCCTTGTCCCACTCAACTCTTTTCCTTTTTGCCTTCTTCTTCTCACACCAACAACTATCCTTGTGGTTGCTTCTATAGTAGAAAGTCCCACAAAACCACCAAGTGGTATTATATAAACCATGTGCTACCTAACCAATTGACCCCACATTTAATATTGGAAATTTAATTATTTTCCCCAATATTAAATAATTACATGAAATATTATCACAATGTTACAATAAAACTCATCAAGTATATCCCATGGGAATCTTTACATGTTGCACATCCATCTAGGTGCAAAATTACACAACAAAATAAAATAATGCAATATAGCAATATTATGCAATGTGTGCAATACCCATTATCTCAACAATCTCCCACTTGTATACATTGCATAGGGTCAATCTGTAGCCATATAAATGAACAAGGGAACAATCCCTCCCAGCACATCCACCATCATGGTACACCAAGTGCTCCATCCTAGTACCTAAAAAAAAATCAAAGTATCCAACATCTCAAACATGAATGATCTCACCTCTTATTATGCCATTGCCATCGAACATAAATAGTAGCCATCCAAAGTGAAATCCATCCAACCTCTCACATTAGAAGATCATAAAATCCTGTAGGTCAACTAAAATGTCAAACATAAAAACCTAATCCAAAGGTAATCATATATATTTGTAGCTGTCAAATATCCATAGCTGAAAATAACAGCCACTAAACCTACACCAAGTTGTAGTGCTCTAAATTATCTTTCCAACACCTATAAGAAGTCTAAAATTTGATATTTTGAGAGAAAGTTATGGCTGTTTTACTAAGATAGTCTTTTTACCATTTTCACTACAATTTTTTTTTTTTTTTTTTTGTGACAAAAATTCTGACGAGATTAAATTTAATGGCCATCAAGAGCTAAAACTGAAAAACTCTTTCATTTCTCCTAAACTTGGCCAAACTAGGGCATATTATATATTAAAATTTATGGAAATATTGATCCAAATTAAATGGTGACGTCTATTTTTGCCTAGGAGGTCATTTCTATAAGCTCTCACTAAAAGCCTTATTTAAATGAAACATCCAAAAAAACTCTTTTGTCCAACAATTTCACATGCCCAAAATCTACCAACATCCCATCATAACAGAAAACCCCAAACCCTTAGATCTACAATAGACAACCTTTGAAACCCATATATCTTGCCCTCTCTTTTATCTTCTCACACATTCCCATGGATTCAATCTGGAGTTACAATAATAAAACCATAGCTCTGATACCACTTGTAAGGAAATTTGCAAGAAAGAATATAACCATTTTCAAATAACCCATAATAGATCTAAAATAAACATGCAATCAGAATCCACATGCAAGAGAATAGACAACATGTCCACAAAAATGTGACACAAGATATACCCTAGGAAACCCTCATTAACAAAAAAATTCAGCCTACAAAAGCATCCATCACCATGTATTATTTAGCAAAACAACCATTGCAATACAATCATGGAAGCCTTCAAAGAACCATAGCCATTACCAAGAAATCCATGTGAACAAAGATGAATCCACACATCCCATGCCATGCTTCCGACCTTCACAAATGCTCCCTTGGCCAACCTGTCAAGCTTTGTCCCACTCATTTTTTTGCCTTTTTTCCTTCTTCACACCAACAACTACCCTTGTGGTTGCTTATATAGTAGCAAGTCCCACAAAACCACCAAGTGGTATTACATAAACCATGTGCTAATACCATGTGCTATCTAACCCATTGACCTCACATTTAATATTAAAAATTTAATTCTTTTCTCCAATAAAATAATTACATGAAATATTATTACAATGTTACAATACAACTCATCAAGTATATCCCATGAGAATCTTTACATGTTACACATCCATCTAGGTGAAACATTACATAATAATATAAAATAATACAATATAACAATATTATGCAATGTGTGCAACACCCATTATCTCAACACATGCATATATGTATTAATTTCATGAATATATCTGAACACATTTCTAGGACTTATACATGTGTATGTGTACACACATATGCATTTCATGTTTAGAACATATATACATGTGAATACATTCATTTCAATTTGAAGACTTATATATATGTTCATTTCATTTTTTAATTTAATGTTTAGTCCACTTATATTACATGTGTACTTATGTATTATTTTTGTGAACTTGAGACTTCAACATTTAAGACTTCACGTACATATATGTTTATGAATGTTTCATGTTTAAGGTCCTTGTATGTTTATGTTTCTTTTATGAAGCTAGGACTTATAAATGTGTATGTTCATTTAATGATTATTTAAAAAAAAAAACATTGTGTCTAGATTTCTATGCATGTGTATGATATGTGCATGTTTATTTTATTTTAGGACTTAAATCTAAAGTATAACATATTGAATCACCTAAATAAATCACATGTAATTAATATTTAAAGTATGTAATTGAATTGGGATCACTAATGTAATCAATCACACATGTAATTAATATCTAAACTATATAATTCAATCAGTCACATATAATCATATGCCTAAAAATTAAATCACTTAGAAATTAAATCAACCACATACAATTAATATCTAAAATATGTAATTGAATCTAGATCGCAAATGTGATCAATCAGATGTAATTAACATCGATTTACTATATAATTCAATCAATGACATATAAGCATAAACCTAGAAATTAAATCACTTAGAAATTGAACAAATCAAATGTGTATGTAATCATAAACTAGAAACATATATAAAATATCTAATCATAAGAATCAAATAAAAATATGTCATATATCATAAATGGACCATAAAAATGTACATACACATGTCAATACATATATAAATGTAAAAGCATAAACATGTACATGTCTCACTCAAAAGATAAATGATAAACTAAACATATCATGCATACATCATAAACTAGGGAGTTGTCTAAGCGCATACAAAAATACCAATACTCTAAGTGAGACTGATGAGCATCATGTGGTCATGAAGTATCAATCGACCGCTGCAAATTTAGTGTACACAACAATTTGTTAGATATGTACATGTATGTATGTATGTATGTATGTATATATGTATGTATATGTATATACATATATGAAAATTAAATTAATTATATATATGAAAATTAAATTAATTTATAAGTCTAAATTTAAATTTCACCTGAGCACTAGTGGGTGTCACATCCATCATATGTGTACTCCCACCATGAGTAGGTGTTGTATTCATAATGTCTCTCCTCCCTCCATGATCAGATCCCACACTAGAAGAAGCAGGCTCTCCTACCTCTACTGAGAAAAATATTATTCATTGAAAAATATTAGTCCATGTATATGTACATTTGTGTATAGAATTGAACTATTATACTAAAACAAAATTAAAAATGAGGCACTTGAGTTTGAGGAGCAAGAGGGTCATCCATGAAACGTGTTTAGTGTCATCAACAAAAACTTCATCTATAATCCTGCCAATCCTTTGTAATAATGAAGAGTGAAAAGGGGTGACCAACTTAGATAGAAGTGGTGTAGATATCATCTCCATATATGATCCCACCCTAGTGCAAACCTCAATATGACTCAACTCTCATAGTTTCTTGTCGAGAATGTCTAGTCCATTAGTAGTAATAGTAACATTTGCAACTCATATCCTCTCAACTAGATCTGCAAAAGATTGTTGTGCATCTGAGTGTTGTGTTGAGTGCTGAGCTAAAATATGTGTCAGGTGCTATGCTAAGTGTTGATCAAAAAAGTCTTATGCACCCTGCTCTATATCTCTAATCCTATATGCAACCTCTTGTAAAGTATACTCTGAATATCAACAATGTATGAATATTCCTATAATAGATCATCTAAAAAATACAATGCCATATCCATATGTATGTGCTCCCCACTAAGGTCAGGTATACCTCCTAGAGTAGGAAGACATCCATCTTTGTAAATCTCATCACTCGACATAGTAGGTGCAATACTAGATGATGCCTTTGAAGATGATTTGGGTCAACTAGGCCTGCTTATAATATATCTACATAGAGTGTCAGATGTAATGCTACTAGTTGCACCTACAATGTGTCCTGTCCTATCAATTTCTTCCCTTTGGGAAGCAATAATAACTCTATTAAACGTAGTGGCCATCATTGTGATCATAGATGGAGTCCTCTAACCCACTAACTATCGAGGATCATGTCGAAGTTGACCAACCAAAGGGTACTCATCATGATCTGCAACTTTTTCACACCCCTAACCATAATATCTTGGAAGATCTAAATAGTTGACAATGTGCCCCAAATAAAACTGTACGTATAATTGTTGGGTAAAATATAAGGGTATTTGGTCATTATTGGGAAAAAAAATGTGTTGCAAGAAATAGAGGGTATATCATGCATGCAATCTGTGGCGCAATGTATCTCATAACTTGATTGGCCTTCACTTGGGCCTGACCCTCATAAAATAGGAAAACCTCTTGTTTGATAATCCCCTTAGGGACCAAGGTCTGAACCTCGGCTAAGAACATATCATGCGAGATGTCTTCTTTGAGCTCTTTAAAAATCATAACAATAGACTATGTTGTGAATGTAGTTTGTGATCTATGTCTATGAGTAAGATCTTGAAGACTTGTATAGATCTTCTCACAAATACCTCTATATAAATGATCAATAGATCTATCAATTGGTTGTCTAAGTCATGTCATCTCTGTACCCATGAAATGGAATATATTATCCATATTAGGAGTGCAATGGTGAACATGTGGTCTCTATCCCTATCCCTGTCTCTAACCCTAAGGCTACCCATGATCCTATCCATATCCCTGATCTTGAAGCTGCCCATGATCTAGTCCTTGACCCTCATCTCTATCGTGTGATGCTATCTACATGGATAACATGTGCAAATTAAATATTAACTAGGTCAAGTATTAAATGCTAATACCTATCCTATTGCAAAACTCTAAAGGTGGACTATTAGGTGTTAATAGGTTATATTAGATATGTTAATATTTTATTTAAATTAAGAGGTCTTATTAGGCCCTAAGAGTTCTATCCTATTAAGAGATAATAAGTAGATTACCTTTTAATTTATGTCTTATTACATGTTAATAGGTCAAATTATGTGCTAATGTGCATATAAAAATAAATTAAATGTCATCTACAAATGATGAGAGAGTGAGGAGAGAGAGTGAGAAGAGAGATAGTGTGGAGAGGGAAAGTTAGAGGAGAGAGATAGTAAGGAGAGAGAAAGTCATAGGAGAGAGAGTGAGGAGAGAGAAAGGGGGAGAGGGGGACATATATAGAGAGAGATATTGAAGACAAAGAGAGGAGAGAGAGAGGACAAGAGAGTGAGTGAGAAGAGAAAGAAAGGAGAGAGATAGTGAGGAGAGAGCAAGTGAGGAGAAGGTGGAGAGATATAGTGAGGAGAGCAATAGTGAGGAGAGCGATAGTGAGGAGAGAGAATGAGGAGAGAGAAAGTGAGAGGAGATAGATAAAAGAGAAATAGTAAGGAGAGATAAAGTTAGAGGAGAGAGAGTGAGAAGAGAGAGTAAGGAGAGAGTGAGAAAAGATAAAGTGAAAAGATATAGAGGAGAGAGAGAGGAGAGAGAAACTAGAGAGAGTACGAAGAAAAATGGTGAGAGAGTGAAGAGAGTAGAGTGATATGTGAGAGTAAGGAGAGAAAGGAGATAAAGTGAGGAGAGAGTGAGGAGAGAGAGAGATGAGAGATAAATTGAAGAGAGAGTGAGAGGAGAGAGAGTGAGGAGAGGAGAGTAAGTGAGAAGAGAGATATAAGAGAGGGAAATTGAGAGGAGAGAGAGTGAGAGGAGAGGTTGATAGTGCAGAGAGAGAAAGTGAGAGGAGAGAGATAGGAGAGAGTGAGGAGAAGAGAGAGAGGAGAGAGAAAGAGTAGATGAGAGAGAAATTAAGAGAACATGAGTGAGGAGAGAGAGAGTGTGAGGACATGAGAGTGAGTGAGAAGAGAGATAGTGAGGAGAGAACAGGGAGAGAGAAGTGAGAGGAGAAAGATAGAAGACAGATAGTGATGAGAGAGAAAGTGGAGAGAGAGCAAGAGGAGAGCAAGTGAGGTGTAAGAACTTGATGATACCGAGTAAGGAGAGAGAAAGTGAGAGGAGAGAGAGTGAGGAGAGAGAAATTATTTAGAGAGGGTGAGAGATTCAAATGAGGTGAGTGAGAAGAAAGAGAGTGAGGGGAGCTTAGAGAAAACTTAAGGAGAGAGAAAGTGCTCAGAGAGAGAAACCAAGGAGAGAGAAAATTCTCAAATAAAGAAAACAAGAGGAGAGAGTGAGTAAAATAATTTTTTGTTTAAATTCTATCCACCTAGATTTTTGTTTTTTCATTTTCTATCTAGTCCTAGAGTTTTTCCTTTTCTGAAACTTTTATTTTTTCCAACTATAGTTTTGACTATATTTTTTCAACTATAGTTTAGATAATTATGTCTTTCAACTATAGTTTAAATAACTATTTTTTTCAACTAAAGTTTAAAAATAACTATGTTTTTTCAACTATAGTTTATATTTTTCCAATATTTTCCATCCACATAGTACTAGATTTTTGTTTTTCATTTTCTATCTAGACCTAGAGTTTTGTGTTTTGCATTTTCTATTTAGACCTAAAATTTTTCATTTTTTAAACCTATTATTTTTTCCAACTATAGTTTAACTATGTTTTTCCAATATTTGATAACTATTGTTATGTTTAAAACTATCTAGTATAATAAAAATAATAATTTATGTACATAAAACTAACTATAATAACATGTAAACATAAAAATAATTAAGATACATTAAAATATAACTAAAATTTCATTAAAAACAACTAAAGTTTCATTAAAAATAACGAAAAATTTATTAAAAATAATTACATATTCTTGAAAACTACAAAAACAAAGAAAATACATACCTAAATTCTTGAAAGAAGAAAAAAATGTAGATGGAGATGTTGCAACCTATGACATCACTAGATTCATTCTAAGCCCCTTGGTCCACTAATTTAGAAAAGTTAAAATGACAAAATAAATGGGGAAATCAGAATTTAAACTACTAATAGCTGCAGGGCTTTAATCGAAGCTCACTGCCAACATGCCACATGGGGCTTCAAATGAATCCTAGGGATTCGATTGAAGGCCCTAGTAGATGGGCTTTGGTCAAAGCCCTTAGGGACCTTCATTCGAAGGCCCAACTTCATTTGAATTTTGTTAGTATTTCCAACCCCACTTTCCATCTGATTTCCTAGTGATGGAAAGTGGGAACCATTATTGTGGCTTGACCCTCATCAATTATCGAAGCCATAAAAGATCCTGACTAGCTAGCAGTGCTGCCCTATAACCTACCTCTATATATGATAATGTGTGAACATGCTTCTTCTTGCAAGACCATGTGATAGGACTAGAACCAAGATAGAAAACAAAGCTAGAAGTATACCTCTAATCATCACTATCACCAACCCAATCTGATTTTGTATAATCAACAATGTGAAAGCCACCTAATGTATAGTTAATTATATAACATGTAGTACCCTAAATGTACCTCAAAATATGGTTTAACCTTGCCAATGACTCTCATGATAATCCTGTGAGAATATAGAGGCAAGGCTATAGACAAAGGAAAGATCCAAATATGTGTGCAACAAGTACAACAAACTACCTACAAGCTATATATATAAAGTGGAATCCACTGTAGGAGTAGAGAAAGTGGTAGATAACACAACACCTAACTTAAAAGGTATGGGAGTAGTCTTGTAATCAAGCATGTTGAATTGCTGAAACATATCAAGAGCATACTTTTGCTAGAGTATGGTTATCCCATCCAAAGGTTAATTAACCTTTAGGCCCAAAAAAAAGTGTAGAAGTCCAAGGTTTTCATCTCAAAGTGCTCTCTTAAAGCTTGCAAAAATGACAGAGGGTGAGCTACCTATAATAATGAGATCATCAACATATTGCATGAGTATCAATAGATCAGCCCCATGATATTGAATGTATAGTGTAGGATCAAAATGATAACGTGTGAAGTGCAATGCAAGAAAGAAGGAATCCATTTTCTTATGCCAAGCCTGAGGGGCTTGTTTGAGACCATATAAGGACCTCCAAAGTTTTCACACCATAGAAGAGTCCTAAAAAAAATCTTGAGGATGCTCCACATATATCTCCTCATGTAGGTCTCCATGCAAAAAAGTACTCTTCCTATCCATCTGAAATACTGTCTATCCCTAAGAAGCTACAATAGAGAAGACAAGGTGAATAGAATTCATCTTAGAGATAGGAGAAAAGGTCTTGGATTAATCAATATCCTCCACCTATGAAAATCCATTCATAATAAGATATTCCTTGTATGTATCAATAGAACCATTAACAACATACTTGGTATGGTACACCCACCTGCACTAAACCAAATTTCTTCCTTTCGGAAGAGGGAAAAGATCCCAAGTGTGGATCTTCATAAAAGAAGATTACTCCTCATCCATAGCCCTATCCCAATCTAAATGTCTAATTACCTGTGAAAAAATTTGTAGATCATCTGAAATGGCACGACTCACTAGTCCAATACCAAATGTCTGAGCACAAGTGCAACTAGAATCTTGATGGATCTCTTGTCAGAGATTCAGTTGCATTAATAATATCATGAACCCAGTTGGGCACTTATAGAACATCTAAGGGAGGAGAGAAAGGTGTGTTAGGATAAACCATGGATAGAAATAAAAACTACATGCAAATATAACCAATAATAGAAAATAATAGATCACACAGAAATGAAAACAAGGCACCAAGATTTAACGTGGTTCATCCAATCCCTGGGCTATGTCCACCAAACACCAAGTCTGATCTTATTACAATCTAGTGATTACAACCTGATTACAATCTGTAATCCCTTACAGCTCAGTACCACTGCAAGAACCAATTTCACATCACAACATCAATAAAAATAATACCCAACCCTAAACCCTTTTATACAAGTTTTAAACCGCTTTAGGGTTATAACATGTCATCCATAATTAGCCATAAATTTAGTGGTGAATCTATGAATGGCGAATAGTACCAAACAATTTTCTACGAGTGGCAAATAGTACCAATTTTTTTTTTCGATGCCCCGAACCCCACTAATTATGAAGTATGTACAATACTTTCCTAAACAGTCACCACAATCTAACAAGGTGGATCATCATTAAGATCTTCCTTAGAGGATAAATAATCCTATAGGGGTAAAAGTACAAACCTGTGTCACCCTTTTACAAAGGAAAAAGCTAACAAAAGTGTAGTTATTCACATTCAATGACATAAAATTGGTATTATTATTTAGAATTTTAAAATGAAGTAAACTAATGGAATGTGTAGAAATGGATGAATTTTAGGGTTATAATTTTTAATAATTATTTGGAATAAGAAATCATATATTTTCCTATTTTTTAAAGATAAATTTTAGTTGCTGAAAAATGTTGGAAATTAGGGGTCCAGTTCCCACCACAAAACTATATGGAAATAAACTTATTTCCCTTTGATATTATATTATGTTATTGATAATATATGTATCTAGAAAAATCAAAAATAAAAATGGGCTTTAGACCTATATTTTCTCTTTTATAACAATTCAAATTTGAACTTATTTACATCAATAGTTTTCATCTTCCACCACAATTTTCAAAATAAATCTATTCCAACCAAAAGAAAAATTATAGATTTTGGAAGAGGACTCTCTCCTCTAGAACAACATATAATTTTTATTTTTTTTGATATTATTTAATATATTTTTCTTTTTGAAAATTGACATATTCTCGAGTGTTAAAATATGTACTTGTAGAATTTTTTAATTACAATACACTATATCAAATTAAAACACTATGAACTCTATATGATAATATTCTTGAATTTGAGCTCCATAAAATGGTGTCTATATGTTATTAAAAATATATCATAATAAATAGTAAGAGTTATTGAAAGATTTATTTTCTGAAATAATTGTATTTTTTTAGTAATTGGATACTAACTAGTATAAAATATGTATTTAATAAACATTGCCAATTGGAAAAGTGTGAGACCATATCTATCTTAGCTAGAATAATTTTATCAAGATCATATGCTTGAAACAAATTATTTTTTAGACAGAAATACTCAAATTCAATCATTCTAATAAGTCAACCTAAAAGGTGACACAACTTTATACTTTTACCCATAGAGGAGAAGACAAAGTGCTAGGTAGTGAGGGAGAAGCTAGTGATGGAGGATCCATTGAAGGATAATGCTCATCCAATTGGACATCACTCCGAAACAAGACCTCTCTAGAATTAGGATAAAATAACCTGTACACCTTTACATCATCATAGTAGCCAAAAAATATGAGTGGTCAGATCTTCCTCTCTATGGATTTCCTTTAAGCATCTAGAATAAATGCCCAAGTCTCACTACCAAAAATATAGAATGTAGAAATATCAGGCTTGGAATGAGTCTAGGCCTCCTTAGGAGTCAAATAATACAATTCCTTGTGAGGCATCTAATTATAAATATAGTTGGGACAATTGATATCCTCATCCCTAAATGAAGGACTCATATCTTGAGATTTTTAGTGCAAATACACCTAATAGAAAGACCAGACTACTTCTCCACAAATATCTTAAAAATTCAAAATGAAGAAAAGACATTGGACTTGTACCTCAAAGAGTACACTTATGTACATCTAGAGAAGTCATCTATGAAGGTAATCACATATTGGGAATCTAAACAAGATGGAGTGGGGGAATGACATAAGATCATTGTATATCAACTCTAATGGTGCCTTAGCACATGTGCATCTACCTATTGGAAAAGGATATGTATGATTTTTTACAAGTACACAACCTTGACAAATACCATCAATACAAATTTTTTGAGATATCCCAGTATCTAGCTTTTATGTACTCATCTACTATAGATATCTATAGTTGACATGGCCCAAATTCTCATGCCAAAGTATTTTCACTTTGTCTGCATGAGAAACAAGATAAAAACCTATAGAATTGGAGCTATCAAATCAATCAAACTCATATAAGTAAGATTGTAAATCAACTCTCCTAGTAGAAATAACCAAATTAGTATCATGGATGTCTTGAATAACCACATAATGTAGTGAGAACTCAACTATCTTATAAGAGCTAGAATGACAAATCTGATAGATAGACAAGATATTCATAGAAATGGACAAAACCAATAGAACATCCTATACGGAACCACCCTCCAAGGAGATAGTGCCTAAACCTTAAATTAAAATTTGTACAGAGTCACCAACTATAATCTATGTAGTAACACTCTGAACAAGTGAGGTAACTAAATCAGGTGAGTGTGTCATATGGTATGAAGCACCTGAATCAATGATTCAAGTAGTAGGAGAAGACAAAGCTCATTCAAAAATATTATGTCCTTTCCCTAAAGTAGGAGGTGGTGGCTTCAAAGGAGCAATATTGTGGTACTACATGGCCTCCTATAAAGCCTCAATACCTTTCCAACACCTAGAAATTGGATGTCCTCCCTTGCCACAAAAATCGCTAGGATCACTTGTAAAATTCTTGTCTTTGAGGAAGACTCACTAGACATAGAAGGTTTAACCTTCAGAGTGGATTTCCATGTATCTAATATAGAGATAGCTTGGAGGAACTCTCATTGCCATCTAATTTTTTTTTGGGCTTTGTTTTTAGCTTTGGTTTCTCTATAGATGTTTAAGCAACCAATATATGGTTCTTTGATCCAATTAGAGAGTCCAAATATATAATCCTAGCTTGCTCTCTAGTTAATCAATCACATAATACCTCAAATGTGGGCATGGTATATCTTGGAGCAAAAGAATCCATAGTGAAGTGGAAGGTAGAAGAGAGAATCAAAAAGTTCCCTCGAAGCTTTGACAAAATCAGATAAATGCATTCTGTATCAGTCTTGTTCTTCCCACAACCCTATAACAAATATCTTTGTTGTTTAAATTGTTGAAAAGAGATTGTTTAAAGTGTATAACCTATCATGGAAAAATAATTATTCTTTCAGTGATGTCAAACTTGCTAATTTTTGGTGAGAGAACTATTTTTTGGTCTAAATGCTATCATATGTTTGATTGATGAAGAAGATTTGAAAAGAGGAGATAACAAGATAACCTAGAGAAAGGTTGAGTTATTTTGTGAATAAAAGGAGCACTAAGACCAAGTAAGACATTGAGAATATTATGTATTTTTTTATCTACTTAAGGCTAAAGTAAATGGTTACTTTAGCCTAAAGTAAATGGTTACTTTAGCTAAGCCAAGAAGAAGTGTTTTCATAAAAAGTATCTGCTAAGCCGAACCAAGCAAATAGTGTAAGCCAAGAAAATTCTAGTTTAGGATGAGCAAAAAGTTAGTATATGTTGAGCATTAGTAAACTTTAGTAAGTGCAAAGCATTAGAGAAATAACAATGGTGACCCAATTGAGAAGATGTAGTTGGTGTCGAGCAACCTAGTGTTTGTTGAGCATCAAAAGATTGTTATTGTTGAGTGAATAGTGTAGATGACGAGTGACATCAAAAAGTGTTAGATTGAAGATTTGATGAATTTGAGCTGACTAATTTGATTTCTTGAATTATGTGAAGCATTTGGAAGATAAGTATGATGAGTTGGTGGCACATAATTTAAGATAAACCATTTTGAATAAAATTCAAGGAAGATTGTAGAAGAATTTTCTAGAGGGATTAAAATGGAAAAGTGGCTAGATTCATTAAATATTAACTAACCCTAAAATGGATGATTGTGGTTAAATGAAAAAAGAATAAAATTGTCTAATTATAGAGATAGAAGGCTAGAATAAAAGGTTGTCATGTGTGAGAACCTAAGGAAGACAAGAAGTCTAGGATGTTGCTTTATATGGTGGCCGAATAGAAGAGACTACAATTGACATACAAAGCAAGAAAGCTTAAGAGGTTGAATTCTTTAAGGGTGAACAAGTTGTCAGAGATGAAGAATATGAATACCAATCGAAATTGAGGACTGAACCAGAGAACTATAATCTACAAGTGAGTTGTATTTTATTATCAGATCAAGTCATATTGTTACTTTCTATCAACTGTATTAGTATAGATAAATACTTTGGATTAAGGTTGACCTAATAGTAATTTGTAAATCCTTTAACTAGGTGACATTTTAATGGAATTTTCTAAAGTCCTCTAACAAGGCTCACTCCTAATAGGGAAATTGAAATCCTTTAACCAAGTCACATTTAATAGCATGTATTGTATCCTTTAATAAGGTTATCATTTAATAGGGCATCACTTCAAAAGAGTGAAATTAGGTAGCATGTTACTAATATTTTTTCCCAAATTGTGTTTTCATTTAAAATCCTTGTGTCAAATTATGTGAATGAGTTTGTAGTATTTCATGTTTATATTTCTGTAAATTTATTTTGACCTAGGATAGTGACCTACTAAGTTAAGGTATTGGATGATTTAATGGATGCATGTATGATATGGTTTTATGGATATGAATATGTTAAGCACTGAAAAGTTTTATTTGTACATTTGAACCTTGGATAATTGATTCAGTCCCTTCTCAGTTATTCTAAAGAATTCCAACATAAATATCATCAGAATGTCCTCAATGGAGGGAAAAGAATCAGGTACAATTGATGTAAGCTTTGCCTTAATTTGAAGTGCTTTAAACTCATTGATGGTACTAAACAAGTTCTTGATCTTGGCCCACATCTCCCAAGGAGTATCACACCCATCAAGATGAAACTGCAAGCTATCTAAAACACTCAAAGAAATCAAACCCATGGCCTCATCCATCTTATTCATGTGCTTCAAGTTATGATAGGTACTCGAAAATACTAGTTGCATTTTATAAATAAGACAACTCTTTGAATGGTGAAGTTGTATCATGGTAGTTGTCCATTTGCGATATTTATGTGGGTTTAGAGGAACTAGACAAAAATAGATCTCAACAATTTTTTTGAAGGTGTTTTATTTTATATACTTTTGGTTTATTGATGTAAATGATAGAAACAAGAATAAAACAAATCCCACAATGCAAAAAACTAAACCCTAGACACTATAAAAGATTGCTTACAATGAGAAAGAAAAAAACTTTATTTGAGTATAATGTGTACCTTTGAAAAATTCTAATGAAAATAAAAAAGAATATGAAGATAGCTCAAAGAAACCTTTCTAGTGCTTCTTCCAAATCAAAAAATAGAGCAAAATTGAGCAAGTTATGCTCATTGGAATGCAAAAAAGATCATTGGACTTCAACAATAAATATAAGTACCATACTGATAGAAAAATAGAAAAAACCTACACCAACACATTTGTCTTGGAATCAGCTTTCTAATAGTATCTTGTTTTCCCAAAAGTGATGTCATATGCTCCAGATATTTCCAAAAAATTTAGAGGGCCTCCAAAAAGAAAATAAAAAATATGAGACCCCCTTAGGAGCTTACAAATTAGCCCCTTGGGCTAGCATATGACTCTCAACTAGGCTAAAGGGGTTTGGTGACCCATGAGTGGTGTAGGGTTGACACTAAGGGCAAAAATGGTGCAAAGTGTAGTAGCGTAGGTAACAGTGATGGTGGACGAGTGATACTTTAGAGGAGTGGTGTTTTAGAGTGCACTAACTATAGTGGGAGGGGCTATAGTGGTCGCTCGAGGGAGTGGTGGTGGTTGCTCAGTGGAATGGATTTTTAAATATTGGGCGCATTTAAAAAATGCAATATATATGTTTTATTATATTATATTATATTATTTTCCTCTAAGTGTGTGCCAAGGGTTTTGACATGCTCTAAATCCAAATGTTATGTTTGTATGGAGTGGAAGTGCTCCAAATTTCAGAGATTGCTCCTATTTCCACAAGACATACCTGAAAAAAATGAGATATGTTGTATCAAACCATTGTTCCTCTTTTTCTTCAAACATGAACAAGCTATCGAAGATCTGGCTCTGATTGTATGAAGGATTGGATAAGTACAAATCCATAGATCACATAGAACACCTACATGCAAGAACCTATCACAGAGAAGCAAAAGACAAGAGAAGGCAGGGGTTTGGCTTTGAAATATGCAAGGATATATTATCACACAAATAGAACGAGTAAAATATACAATGGATCAATCCTTATAGAAGGATATCATAAAACCTAAAAGGGAAACACTAAGAGGCAAATGACATTTAATAATTAAATAGAAATACATGTGCATAAAGTGAGATCTTAAGTAAGGAGTGAAGGTAATTTAATAATTGTAATTAAATTAATCATTTACTCTAATAATAATAAATGAAATATTTTATCTACTTTTTATAACAACTTAACCATCCCAAGTATGGAGTAAGAGCCTTCAAGCAAAAACCATCACGAGGGAAGAAAGGCCAAAAAAACAAAACATGATCAAAGAGAAACCAAAGAAAAGATCTCCAATATCATTTTGCATTACCCCACGATATCATTCTACCTCATGTAACAAAATTTTTCCTAGCCCACAAATTTGGGATACAAAATTAAAAGATTCAATTATTAGACTATAAATGTCATTCTTTACACTAAATATTCTCCAAATACGTTCTAGTTTAATCCTTAGGTCCACTAATCTAGATCTCCTTGAGCTCTAAAATGTTTTAAAAGTAGGCTTAATCAACTACCCAAACAAATATTTTGGACTTTCAATGTTGGACCTAATATAATGAAAAATCAGAGCATCTATTATTCATGAGTAAGCTATTAGGAGGAGTTACACTCGTTGACCAAATTATGACATCATAAATTTAGGTATATTAAATAAGTAAAATCTAAAGAAAAAAAAAAGAATTCCTAGGATTGTGATTAGATTATGCTAAGTTATTGTAGATGGGAGGAATGTTCTATTTTTAGCTAGTGGACTCAAGTTGGATTTTGGCTTTCTTATTAGATATTGATTTATTTTTTATGTTTTTATATTAGGTTTGTTGACTACATGAGATGGAGATTTAATAGTGATTTTTGAACGCAACATAATATTTTCATAATTGAACTTGATCCTTGTAAGGGTGTGTCCTTGTGGTTTGATTGTAACCTTTATTTTTCATAATATAATTGTTTCATGATTTATGATCTATAGTTTTTTTCCTTGCCAAATAATTTTCCATAGAAAAAATTATGTTATGGTATGATGTTCATTGTGTATTTTTCTCTGAAAAATGAAAATATTTAATTCATTTTTTATATACCTCTCATCAAAGATTATAGTATTAATTTCTTTTGTGCCACTTATTCCCATTAATTTTTTATTAATGTTTGATAGAATTAGGATATAATTTTTATGGATTTGATTATTATATTGAGTGAGAGATTATATTTCAAGATTTCATTACAATAAAAATGGTCCAATCATGTCAAGGATAGAGATAGAGAAGTTCTTAAACCAAACTATGAGTTTTAGAATCTCAATATGGACTATATGCTCATACATGTAGGCATCTATGACTTATAGTACATAGATTTGAAACTATAGTAACATAATAAGAATATAGGTACAAAAGGGAGACAAAAGAAAAGAGGCCAAGTTTGATCTTTATTTAATGAACTATATTGAATTGACATGTAGTATAGTAAATTGAATCCCTTTACAATCACACACTTATTTTGAATATATTCTTGTAGTTGTGTGTAATGTGTACCCAATTTATGTCTTTACTATAGTTGAACTCAAGACCATTTTTTTTTAATCTTGGTACATTGAACCCCTAATCATGACACCCCTATGCAAGTAGTTTGATCCTAAGTTTTGAAATATGAATGTGTTTCTCCATGGTGGAATGCATTAACATATTCTATCAACATCAAGTTGTATGTGATATTTCATTCGAAGGATTACATATTTAATTTAATATTATTCATCTTGAAAGTGTCACTTGTATTGATTTATCTTCTATCCATCTTACTATTAGATCTCTTTTTCATCAATCAAGGTTGTTTTGGAGGATCCCAAAGACAAACATGGAGTTTGAATTAGGAAAGACCCTATACAACATTAACAATATTTCTTATCTTTTATGTATTATATCTAATGATAGGGAGCTTCACAAGAGTGTAGATGAGATTGTGAAAAATATTAGATGAAAAAATTGCTAGCACAGGGAACCTAGTACACATGTCAATTTTTTATTGAATTTCAAGTTGATGTACCTATGGGACTTCTAATTATAAGTTTTGTCCTTCCTATTTGCATAGCCACCCTCATATTAGGGCACTAAACACAATATTATACCACTTTTAATCTTAGCTTGAATTTTTAGGTTACTCATTGTGTCTTACCTAAGAAGTTGACCTACTATGTTGGTTTCTTGTTTTGGGTGATTTTTTTATTGTTGAAGTTACCATTCTCTTATCATATGACCTAAGATCACACATACACACATCTCAATTTATATACAACTTTTAACAACATAGAAGACAATGATGGGGATTGTAAAAGACATTTCAATGATATCTAAAAGGAGATGATACCAAGGTTTATATTTCTAGCTAATGTTGTTGAGTTCAGCAAAGATACCATTATTTTCTTGGTTCATATTGACAATTATTTTATGGAAGTAATAATGCCTTTGAAATTCTAATTGAGAATAATTAGTTATGAAATCACTATAGAGGATTGCATATTTTTTGTAACACATAAAGAACTCACTAAAATAGTTGATGCAAAGAATTTTTTTCTAGAAGGATCCATATCTAGAACATAAAAGCATAGGAAAGTATATTGAGGTATCCTCCTTGGCTTCAAAGAAGAAAGAGATAGTTTGTAAAGAGAAAATGGTTGAGATATTCAAAATTGATGATGTTTTTCCTATGAATGACGATGTCAATCAGAATATTATAGTTGTTGTTTAGGGATCTATAGACCCAAGGAACACTCTAGTTCCTCTAATTATATTTTTTTGTTGAAATAGACAAGGTATTGAAGATGCTTGAACAAATTTTGGTGTAAAAATGGTAGGAGATGTATGGTTATGATGACCATCTTATGAAAAGGAAAAGACTAAATAAATATTTATCATTTATTTTATCTAGGAAAACCTTGTTTCCAATGTTATTTAAGATATTCTCCTAGATTTCTTGATTGATCTTCTAAATGAACATGTGGCTATGAAAATTGTTGGCATAGATAAGGAAGAACCTTCTTTTAAAAATGAACTAAAATTAATTATAAGCAATATGTTATTTCATAGAAGAAGCTTATTGAATACATATAAAAGACATGAGGAAATATGTTGGAGTTTCAAATCTATAAATATTTTCTGAGATGGCTTTCTTCTACTAAGATTGACAAAGAAATGACTGAGTCTATTAAGTATATGATCTACAAAAATATGCTCAATCATTTGACTTATTTGGAACTACCTCATGTAAAATTTAACAAAGAGACAAATTCATTAGACAATTCAAGTTTATTAAGGAGATAATTTAAGAACATATATAACATTTCACTTGACCACTAGAATATTATAAGAAATCTAATTTGTGTTTGAGTGTGCAAAATGATTTGGTTGGTGCTTACTTGATAAAATGGTTATTGTGATGGAAAATTTATCTGATAAAAAGGAAAATGTAATCATTACCTGATAAAATGCTTATAAGCATATGGAGCTGAATTTATTTCTCTAGAGATACAAATGTATGAACACAAGGAAACCTTCATTCTTCAAAAGCATATACCTATGTAAACATCTTAATTTTCTTCGTTCCTCTAGATTAATATGTAATTTTTATTTATTTATACAATATATGTATTTTGTATTGATTTTCTTTTATGATAGCCTGATTAATGAGAGTGATTTGAAATGTCAAACAAATAAACATACATAATATAAACCAAAAACTTTAACATCTTAATTAATTTCATAGTTAAACAATAAATGTTAGCAAATATGTTTTACCAAATAGAGAGTTGGTCCTTGCCTTTTGATTCGTGATTTCCTTTCCTATGTGAGGTTTCATAGTTGATCCTACTTTGCTTCCTCTATAGGAAGATGCTTTGCTTCCACCGTATGAAGATCTCACTTCATCATTGGGATTTTCACAAGAAGGAATTGGGCTAGATTCTTGATTTGGTTGTAAAAAAGTTCACAATAAATCTTTTGAGACACATCTATGAAAAAAATTCAATAAGAACATAATAATGTGCCATTAAGAATGGTAAAAGACACATTTTTGTTAACTTTATGTGGAATAATATCATGGTTTAACTTACCTCATTAAAAAATATAAGAGTGTAAAGACCGACTCTTACAACAAAATGCCAACTCAACCTTAAAATAAGAAATATAGAAATAAGAAGATACACATCAACAATGGAGCTAAAAAGTCAAAATTTCATTTAGTCAACTAAAAAAGATTACATAGTTCGTTACAACTCCAATAACAATGTTGTTTAGAAGTATAATGCACAAAAGATAATTCTTCATTACATCCATTCAATGAAATGTTGACATAAATGTTTATGGTACATAGGTACATCCCAAAAGATGCATATACATCATAAAGAAAGAATGAGTGATTAGCTAATAGGCATCTATAGATTCAAAGTGTTCGCTTCCTACTTCTGAGCGTTCCATTTCCTTCGCCAATGAACAAAGCCCATTTGCTATTTGAAACAGGGGTGTAGCCTAGACATTTTTACCATGCCAACCATAGAGTAATACTCCCCCAAGGTTCTTCCTGACAATGAAGAACTCCCTGATTGTGGCATGAGAAGTTTAGCTTCTTGAAACAAGATGGATCAAATGGATTTGGTGCAGCTCTGAAACTTACTACATACATCCATGTGCTAAGTAGCCTTATCATAGATATATGGTAGGGAAATAAAGCAACCTTCTACACATCAACACATATGAAGAAAGTAAAGAGAACACATTTACCCATATGTACAAATAAGCATATATGATCTATGCTTCAATGAAAAGGTGCATATCTATCCATGTACACAATGTCAAAAATAACAATATTTCTACTAAAGTAACAAAAGATGGCTTGGCCAAGCACTAAATTTGCCAACATGATGCATGGAGAGTCAAACCATAATGAATCCTACTATGCAAGACTCGATAGGTTGAGAGAAGCAAAACAATATGCATCCATCTCCACCCTCTTAATGCCATATACACCCATCCATAAGGAAATATGAACTTTCATACTTATGACTTAATGATTCACAATATGTTTCTAAGTTATACGCTAGTTTTCAACACTACTCAATGTTTGAAAAGCATAAAAGCATTACCACCATTACTCCCAAGATTTACTTCACAAAATTCTAAATCTAAACTTAAAAATTTAATGAAATTTGTTGTATCTCTTTTGATTTTAACCAACTGTTGGGTAACTATCATCTCATTCATATCCATTCATGTTAACATTATTCATAAACTGTCACAAGAAGTACCATATAAAAGAGCACTAGATCCTTTTAACAATAGTAAAAGTTTAACAACCACTTAGTATAACATTTTGATTTTCTTTGCACAAATTGTTATCATTCATAAGTTTGATTGTAACAACCGTCTAACAGAGTATGAAGATTAAATACACATAGGCCAAGTCCATTTGGTCACATCATTGTATGTGAAGTTTTTGATCTATTATAGTGTTTTGGAATTTATAGCAACTACTAACCCAAGGTACTCTGAACATGCAATAGTCATAAATTGAAGTCTATAGCTAGTACATTAATATAGAAATGTTAAATAAAAATGGTAAAACAAAATTTCAAATAGCTCACACATAATTTACTTCCCTCTAATTCCATAATGAAGGAAGGATAGAGTTTAATTTAGACATTTTCCTAATGAAATTGCGAAAGTATGACTGATGTTTTAAAATAACAATGGAGTGAATATTCTTTGCTAACCAAGAAAACCACCATGTTTCATACTAATGTGGTGTTTTTTTAAACATTCCTCCCCTTAACCAATGATGTCTACAACCCTTGACTGAAATTTGGACATAAAACAAAACACATCCAAACAAGAAGAGCATCCAAACTATATTGAAATTAGGTGAATTAAAATGTCCTAGGTAGGAAATAACATAAAACTTAGAGCAACAATTGGCAAGAAAGGTCATATATTCATATCAACATAACTGAGTTTATTTCATATCAACAAAAAAAGAGAGTATCATTTACAAAAAACAAAAGGGCAACCTAGAGACCTGCAACAATGCTAAGAGATACTATTATGAATGTAATGAGGAGAGGTTATTGTTGGCATCCCAAATGCTAGATAGCTACTCTCTCCAGGCTGACTCGTACAACACAAAAACAAAAAAAACCTTACCCAACAAAAATAAATAAAAATGCTCCAAGTTTTTGACAAAGATGTTACCCATGAATAAAGAAAAATGTTTAGGCTATACTCCCTAATGATATTAGTGCCATATAATCAAAGAAAAAAAAACTACTACAAAGCATTCATAGCTAGAGTAGAGAGAATGAAAAGAGGGGTTTTAAAGAAAATCATCAGATCATGAGGGTTATACTAACATATAACATAATTACATAATTACATAATTACATAATTACAGAGTTTATTTCCATTATTATGCCAAATTTAAAACACATAAATAGGAAGAATACATGTTAAATCTAGTTACAACAGCAAAAAAAACCTGAAATATGTTCTGCTCCTTCACATTTTCCCAATTGAGAGCGCTCCTCCCTCCAACACTCTATTCACTTCTCTACCTTCAAAATGATTTCTCCCCTTTTATTATTCCTTCCTCCATTACTTCCCAGTCATGAAAGAGGAAAATTTCTCGTATCAATTGGAAATTTGGCCTCCCACTACCCTCAAAATTTTTCCATTTAATAATTCCCTTTTCCCCCAAAAAATATCTAAAACCAATTTCATTTATAAACACATATTTAAAAGGAAATAAGTTAAAATTGCCATAAAATAAGTTATCACTCCTATGATATATATATATATATATATATATATATATATATATATATATATATATATATATATATATATATATATATATATATATATATATATATATATATATATATATATATATATATATATATATATATATATATATATATATATATATATATTCAATCTTCTAAAACAAGAGCTATAAGATGCAATGGTTTTATTTCATAAAAATAGAACCCTATTCATATCATCAAACTTAATTTCAATATCTTATTACCACTTATATATATTAGGAAATTAAATAAAATCAAATGCATCAACATTAATTTATGCTAGACTAAGTGGTGTGTGATATGTTGTAGGGATTATTCGGCTATCCCCTTCTGAGAGGCTAACTCTCTGTACATCAACCACACCCTCACCTTCGATACCTATGGACACTCAAACACTCACAAACATAATGGAGTCAATATCTGTCAGTCAATAATGAAACATCATATGTGAACATCATGACTATAATGGATATGCATACATCAAAATATGAATAAAAATCACGTCTACAAAGTATCATCAACATGATCATAAAATGACTTAACCTTTTGTTTAACTTAACATGGAAAATCATTTAATAACATTAATTTCTAGATTAGTTAACATATCAAATGACAAGATTAATCTAATCCATGAATTAATCTATCAAGTTAAAAAAAATAGTTGACCTAGCCAAAATAACAAGGTTTCCACCTAATTTCCATGTAGGCACAAACAAAGAAGTCGTATGATGAGTTGTGACATCCCTCCCCTCTAGGAAATGGCATCATCTTGATGTCAATCAAAATAAAAATATAATAGTGTTCAAACAAAAATCTAGATAAATAGTAAACATGCTACTCAAAATAGATGAGGAAAAGAATGCTATAAGTCATCTGCATCCTCCAAAGTGGCACTATCCTCACCAAATTGGTTCCACTGGACCTTGTACTATAGAACATCTTGATCTTGTACCTGGATGGTACACTACTCAACAAGTCTAGTGGGTTGAACTGCCACCACTCTCAGATCCTAAGCCTACAATGGATGCCAGTTAAGCACATGAGACATGTCAGGGTGGTATGCCTTAAGAAGAGATACATCAAAAAAATTGCGAATACGAGAAAGTGCAGGGGCAGAGCAAGCTGATAAGAAATTGAGTTGATAACCTCCAACACCTCAAAAGGACAACCAAATCTTAGTGCAAGCTTTGAACTCTTTCCGAATGAGATGGAACTCTTCTGTGGTTGAACTCTCAAAAACACCTTATCCCTAATTTGAAACTTCCTAGAAGTGTGTTTCTTGTCAGCATAACTCTTATGCCAATCGGTTGATTCATTTAGCTTACTACAGATTAAGACCATCTAATCCTCTATTTCCTTTAACATTTTTGGGCCTACTATGATCCGGTCCTCTACCTTATCCCAACTGATAGGGGTACAAAACTTACATCCATAAAGGGCTTCAAAAGGTGCCATGCCCAAAGATGAATGATAGGAGTTGTTATAAGAAAACTCCACTAATGGAAGATACTCCTCCCATTTGTACTATTGATCCATGTAGTACATCCACAATAAATCCTTTAACACTTGGTTGACTTGCTTGGTTTGACCATATGTCTCTGGGTGAAAGGTAGTGCTGAAGTTTAACCACATACCCAAAGCAGAGTTCAAGGTAGTCCAAAACTAAAAAGTCATATGGGTGTCCCTATTTGAGATAATGGTTTCTGGAATATCATGTAGCTAAAATATCTCCTGCAGAAATTTCCTTGCCAAAATCAGAGAACCATCTCTTAGACTACCAGGAATAAAGTAGGAAACTTTAGTTAATTTATCGACTATGACCAAAATAATATCATGCTTGCATTGTGTCATGGGTAAACCTTGCATAAAGTCCATACTGATAACCTGCCATTTATACTATGGAATCTCATGTGTGTATAGAAGTCCTGCTGGATGGACATGTTCAGCCTTGACATGTTGAAATTCCAAACATTGGGCCACATATTGTGTCACATCTCGGTTGAGTCCTGAACAAAAATATAGTGGTCTTAAATCAGCCATCATCTTGTTTACCCCAGGGTGCCCTAAAAATGGAGTGCAATGCATCTCCTCAAGAACCACTTTCCACAATCCTTCATGGTCGGGAACACATATCCTGTTCTGGTATCTAAGTAAACCATCATCATCAAAAGAATAATCCTCAAACAAAGAATCCAAAGAATCCACATCCAAAACTGATTTCACTCAAGCATAATGAGTATCTCCAGGAAGATACTAAAGAATGTACTCCCTAAAGTGAGTTCTAGAAATAGTAATGGAGGTGATATGTCATGTATGACTTAATGCATCTGCCACTCTATTCTCCTTCCCTTTAATGTACTCAAAGCCAAAATTGTACTCACTAAGAAACTCAAGCCATCACCTCTGTTTGGCATTAAGATTTGGTTGAGTAAAAATGTACCTCAACCCCATGTGATCAGTTTTTAACTCAAAGGATTTCCCTAATAAGTAATGCCACCACATCTACAAGGCATTTACTATTGCAACCAATTCAAGATCATGTGGTACATAGTTTACCTCATACTATTTAAGCTTCCTGGACTCATACGTGATTACCTTACCATCTTTCATAAGTACACCTCCTAGTCCATCCCCTAAAGCATCTATCATAACCAAAAAGTGTCCATTTGGATATGAAATCACTAAAATAGGAGTGGATGTAAGCTTTTTCTTTAGCAACTAAAATTCTCTCTCACATGCTTCAATCCACTCATACTATTTTCCCTTTCGCTGCAAGGAAGTGATAGGTATTGCAATTTTTGAGAACCCTTCTACAAACATCCTATAATAACTTGCCAATACCATAAAACTCCATACCTCACTGACATTCTGAGGAACTAGCCACTCAAGAATGGCTTTGATCTTTGTTGGATCCATTGCAATACCATCTGCTAATAAGATGTGTCCCAAATAATGGATCTTCTGATAAAATGAGCACTTTGAGAGTTATCCAAAAAGTTTCTTCTCTCTAAGGCATTGCAGAACTATACACAAGTGCTCTTCATGTTCCTCCATAGTCTTTGAATATATCAATATGTCGTCAATGAGGATTTCCACAAACTTATCAAGACAATCCTGGAACATGTTGTTCATCAGGTTCATGAAATCCATAGGGGTATTCGTTAGTCCAAAAGGTAAGAATATGAATTCATAATGCCTGTACCTTGTTCTAAATGTTCTTTTGGATATATCTGCCTCCTTGATCCAAAGTTGGTGATATCCAAATCTTAAATCTATCTGTGAGAAGATGGTAGCCCCTTTCATTTGATCAAACAATTCATCAATACGGGGTAAAGGATACCTATTATTTATGGTAACTTTATTCAGCATACAATAATCAATACATAACCTTAAGGTACCATCTTTTTGACAAAGATTACAAGTGCTCCCCAAGGTGATACACTAGGTTTGATAAAACCCTTGTCTAAGAGTTCCTATAATTGAGTGTTTAACTCATACATCTTAGTGGAAATCATGTAGTAAGGAACCTTTGGTTGAGGTTCAGCCCCTGGTACCAAATCAATAGAAAAATTGAACTCCCTTGTTGGAGATAGTTTTGGCAAATCATTTGGAAACACATTGCTGAATTCTTTTAAGATTATATAATCCTCTAAATGAGGTGGGGTTTCTTCTTCCAAATCCTTAACAAGTGCCACATACAATTGACACCCCTTTCTTCTTGCTTTCTTTAATTGCATAGCAGAGATGTGTCTTAGCTCAAGTTGTCTTTTGACACCATTCAGTGTCACTGAGTGCCCTATGTCATTGTGACATTCAATTACCTTATCCTTACAATTAACTAAGGGCTTATGTTAACTTAACTAGTTAATGCCCAATATGACATCGTAAAAACCTAAAAGAGCTACAAAAATATTGACCTCTGATTGGAAGTTAGAAGTTTCCAACTCATTGCAGAAAAGGGGTAAGTGCACCAAGTTGTGGTGTCAAAAGAGGGGTATAAGTGGACACCTTTTTTTTGAAATCAACAATTTCTAAACTTCAACAAAATTTTTAGATATGACAAAAACAAAAGTAGTAGTCCTTTTAATCTAGTTTCTAAACTACTAATTTTTTTTCAAAATGGTTTAGTTTTAGGTCCTCAAAAAGGGAGCCACAGAAAGTGGTACTGTTTATTCCAAAAAAACATAACACAGTACAAAGTGTGGCCTCCCTAAAATTAAGTTTTTTTTTGAAATTTTTTAATTGCTCGAGTCAAAAGTTACTTAACACTATGTAGTTTATCCCAAAATTTTTGGATAATTTTATAATGTGTATTTTATTTTTTAATGAATTTTTTAACTAGACACATTCGAAAAACATGAAATATCTATGTTCTCCCCCTAGAAATGATTGAAAACTAATCTAAAATCAAAACTTCTTTTTTTCAAAAAGTGTATAATGGAATCTAGTTTTTAAAAAACTATGTTGTTGCAAAATTCGATGAACGAGCTAAAATCTACAACCCAATTAGTACATGTTGGTTTTTGAAAAAAAATGGACATACATTCAAAATAAATTATAGATGAAAGCCTTGAAATAGTTCAAATAAAAAATAAATTATATGGTTATATAGATAACATAGAGACCTACAATGTCATGTAATGTGATCTTATCGATGCTCAACCATGAGGAATCTTGAAGGAGAGCACACAAGAAAAATCAATTATTTTTTGTATGTTTGTAGCAAGACACATCTCAGACCAATTTATAGACTCCAAACCTTTGGGTTGGATCCCCAAGTCAAAACCAAGCCTTAGGATTGGTAGAATGCAAAGGTTTGAATAGCATGTATGGCCTATAGTGAGTGTGCATTATAGCATGCATGCGCTATTTAAAGAATTTTAAATTTGGGTCTGAATAGCGTGTGTGTGCTATAGTGTGTACGCACTATAGTGTGCACACACTATTGAGACCTAAATAGTGCATAGATAGGGAATAAGAGAGGAAAAGTAAGAGCAAGAGAGAGAGAGGGGGGATGGGTGTGTGTGTGTGTGTGTGTGTGTGAGAGAGAGAGAGAGAGAGAGAGAGAGAGAGAGAGAGAGAGAGAGAGAGAGAGAGAGAGAGTAGGGAATGGGAGAGGGGGGAGAGAGAGTAGGGGATGGGAGAGAGAGGAAGTGAGAGAGAGTAGTGGTGGCAGAGAGAGTATAGGATGGGAGAGAGAGGAAGTGTGAGAGAGAGTAGGGGTGACAAAGAGAGAGTACAGAATGGGAGAGAGAGATTGAGAGTAGGGGATGGGAGAGAGAGGAAGTGTGAGAGAGTGAGTAGGGGTGGCAGAGAGAGTACAAGATGGGAGAGAGAGATTGAGTGTAGGGGATGGCAGAGAGAGAGTAGGCAATGGGAGAGGGAGAAAGAGAGGGAGAGAGAGAGAGGAGGATGGGAGCATGTGAGAGAGAGAGTAGGGCATGGGAGAGAGTGTGAGAGAGTAGGGGTGGCAGAGAGAGAAAGTAGGGGATGGGAGAGGGGAGGGAGAGAGTAGGGGATGGGGGAGAGAGAGTAGAGAGGGAGAGAGTGAGAGAGAGAAAGTAGGCAGTGGGAGAGGGAGAGAGGGGGGATGGGAGTGTGTGTGAGAGAACTAGAGATTAGGGGATGGGAGAGGAGAGAGAGGGGGGATGGGAGTGTGTGGGTGTGTGAAAGAGAGAGAGTAGGGGATGAGAGGGGAGAGAGAGAGAGTAGGAGATAAGAGAGAGAATAGGTGGTGGGAGAGGGAGCAAGAGGGGGGAATGGAAATGTGTGTAAGAGAGAGAGAGTAGGGGATGGGAGAGAGAGTAGGGGTGGCAGAGAGAGAGTATAGGATGGAAGAGAGAGATTAAGAGTAGGGGATGGGGGAGAGAGAGAGAGTACGAGATAGAAGAGAGAGATTGAGAGTAGGGGATGGGGGGAGAGAGAGTAGGTAGTGGGAGAGGGAGAGAGAGAGAGGAAGACGAGAGTGCATGTGTATAAAAGAGAGAGAGTAGGAAATGGGAGAGGGGGGAGAGAGAGAGTAGGTAATGGGAGAGAGAGAGTAGGTAATGGGAGAGAGAGAGTAGGTGGTGGGAGAGGGAGTGGGAGAGCGAGAGAGAGGGGGGATGGAAATGTGTGTAAGAGAGAGAGAGTGTGAAAATGTGAGAGAGAGTAGGGAGTGGCAGAGAGAGAGTAGAGAGGGAGAGAGTGAGAGAGAGAGAGAGAGTGAGAGTGAGAGTGAGAGAGAGTAGGTAGTGGGAGAGGGAGTGGGAGAGGGAGAGTGAGTGAGAAACTAAGTAGGGGATGGGAGAGTAGAGAGAGAGGGGGGGCTGGGTGTGTGTGTGTGTGTGTGAAAGAGAGAGAGTAGGGGATGGGAGAGGGGAGAGAGAGATAGAGAGAGAGTAGGGGATGGGAGAGAGAGAGAGGGTAGGCAATGGGAGAGAGAGTGGAAGAGGGAGAGGGAGAGAGTGAGGGGGATGGGAATGTGTGTAAGAGAGAGAGAGAGTAGGGGATGGGAGAGTGTGACAGTGTGAGAAAGAGTAGGGGTGGCAAAGAGAGTAGGGGATGAGAGAGAGAGAGTAGAGAGGGAGAGAGTGAGAGAGATAGTAGGTAGTGGGAGAGGGAGTGGGAGAGGGAGAGAGAGTGGGGGATGGGAGTGTGTGTGAGAGATCTAGAGAGTAGGGGATGGGAGAGGAGAGAGAGAGGGGGGATGGGAGTGTGTGGGTGTGTGAAAGAGAGAGAGTAGGGTATGGGAGAGGGGAGAGAGAGAGAGTAGGGGATGGGGGAGAAGGAGTAGGCTGTGGGAGAGGGAGAGATAGAGGGGGAATGGGAATGTGTGTAAGAGAGAGAGAGAGTAGGGGATGGGAGAGAGTGTGAGAGTGTGAGAGAGAGAGTAGGGTGTGGCAGAGAGAGAGTATGGGATGGGAGAGAGAGAATGAGAGTAGGGGATGGGAGAGAGTGTGAGAGAGAGTAGGAGATGGGAGAGTGAGAGTGAGAGTAGGGGATGGGAGTGAGACTAGAGTAGAGAGGGAGAGAGAGTGAGAGAGAGAGAGATAGTAGGCAGTGGGAGAGGGAGTGGGAGAGGGAGAGAGAGGGGCTATGGGAGTGTGTGTGAGAGATATAGAGAGTAGGGGATGGGAGAGGAGAGAGAGATGGGGATGGGAGTGTGTGTCTATGAAAGAGAGAGAGTAGGGGATGGGGGAGAGAGAGTAGGCAGTGGGAGAGGGAGTGGGAGAGGGAGAGAGAGAGGGGGAATGGGAATGTGTGTAAGAGAGAGAGAGAGTAGAGGATGGGAGAGAGTGTGAGAGTGAGAGAGAGAGTAGGAGGTGGTAGAGAGAGAGTACAATATAGGAGAGAGAGTGAGATTAGGGGATGGGAGAGAGTGAGAGAGAGAGTAGGGCATGGGAGAGAGAGAGTGAGAGTAGGGGATGACAGAGAGAGAGTAGAGAGGGAGAGAGAGTGAGAGAGAGATAGTAGGCGGTGGGAGAGGGAGTGGGAGAGGGAGAGAGAGGGGGGATGGGAGTGTGTGTGAGAGATCTAGAGAGTAGGGGATGGGAGAGGAGAGAGAGTGGGGATGGGAGTGTGTGAGAAATATAGAGAGTAGGGGATGAGAGAGGAGAGAGAGGGGGGATGGGAGTGTGTGTCTATGAAAGAGAGAGAGTAGAGGATGGGAGAGGGGGGGGGAGAGAGAGAGAGAGAGAGAGAGAGAGAGAGAGAGTAGTGGATGGGAGAGAGACTAGGTGGTGGGAGAGGTAGTGGGAGAGTGAGAGAGAGAGGGGGGATGGGAGTGTGTGTAAGAGAGAGAGTAGGGGATGGGAGAGAGTGTAGGGGGATGGGAGAGAGAGTGAGAGTAGGGGATGGGAGAGAGAGAGTAGAGAGGGAGAGAGAGTGTGAGAGAGAGATAGTAGGCAGTGGGAGAGGGAGAGAGGGGGGGATGGGAGTGTGTGTGAGAGATCCAGAGAATAGGGGATGGGAGAGGAGAGAGAGTAGGGGATGGGAGACCTAAGAGAGAGTGAGAGAGAGGAGGGGATGCGAGAGAGAGAGTGAGAGAGTAGGTGGTGGGAGAGGGAGTAGGAGAGGGAGAGCGAGAGAGTAGGGGATGGGAGAGAGAGAGTAGGGCATGGGAGAGGGAGAGAGTAGGCAGTGGGAGAGGGAGAGAGAGAGGGGGATGGGAGTGTGTGAGAGAGAGAAGGGATGGGAGAGGAGAGAGGGTGAGAGAGAATAGGGGATGGGAGAGAGAGAGTAGGTAGTGGGAGAGGGAGAGTGAGAGAGAGAAAGTAGGGGATGAGAGAGGGGAGAGAGTAGGGAGAGAGAGAGTAGGGGATGGGAGGGGGGAGAGAGAGAGTAGGGGATGGGAGGGGGGAGAGAGAGAGAGTAGGGGATGGGAGAGGGGAGAGAGAGTATCCTGAGAGAGAGAGGGGGGATGGGAGTGTGTGAGACAGAGAGAGTAGGGGATGGGAGATGAGAGAGGGTGAGAGAGAGTAGGTAGTGGGAGAGGGAGAGTGAGAGAGAGTAGGGGATGGAAGAGGAGAGAGAGCGAGAGAGAGAGAGAGAGAGTAGGGGATGGGAGAGGAGAGAGTGAGTGAGAGTAGGGAATAGGAGAGGATAGAGTTGAGGGAGAGAGTAGGGGATGGGAGAGAGTGAGTGAGAGAGAGTAGGTGATGGGAGAGGGAGAGTAAGAGAGAGTAGGGGATGGGAGAGGAGAGAGAGTAGGGGGAGAGAGAGAGTAGGGGATGGGGGATGGTGGGATAGGGAGAGATGTGTTTTGACATAGTGCATATGCACTTTATATTGCGTATGTGCTATAGTGCATATGCACTATGTGAAATCACCTAAAAATGGTCAAAAAGAAAGTTTTGGTCCCTCTTGATCCATATTCTACTTTTTGTCTACTGTGCATTCTACTGTTTCGAAAGAAAACATGGATTTCAAGCTGTTGGAAGTTAGCAAACACTATTTGAAGACTTTTTCAAGCTAGCAAACACCAAATTCAATCATTGGATAGGCTTTTTGAATATTCTTTCTATAGAAAAGGTTAGTGCAGTCCTTTTTAAATATTGTTTGTTGATATATAGAGACAAATTTGATTATAATTTGATATGTTGTTTAATATATAGTGAATTCAATGGAATTTGTATGTTTGAATGAATTGTTATTTGAAAATGGTTAGAAATTTGGTAAGTTGTTTCATATATATTATGTATTCATTGAAATAATTTTAATTTTTATATGTATTTGAACAATTTGTAATTTTCAAATTGTAAGTAATATAAATGTTTGAATAATTTGACATGTAGAAATCATCATCATGCCAAGGAAGAAACCAAAAACTCAAACAAATGAAGATAGGGAGAGAGATTTGGCAATTAAAAGAGATAAAATGAAGCTACTACGTGAACAAAGAAAATTGCAAAGCAATAATGAAGAATTTACTTTTGAAGAGGATCAAGAACCACCGATACAAAGAAACAAAGAGAAAGAATTGGAAAGATAAAGAGAACGAATGAGACTGTTATGCTCAAGAAGACAATTGAATTGTGAAGCTACACCATCTTCCAATGTTGGAGTCATATCATCCTCTCATTTTGAAGAGACACTAATTTGTAGATCCGACAATGTACACACTCCATCATGTCATGTTGAAGGCATTCCATCAACAAATCAAGTAGGTGATATTCCATCTTTTGCATCTTATTGCCAAGGCACATCATCTTCAGTTCAACATATGCAAAACACTCAACCTTATGTTGATTTTCAAAATGTTGAGAGAATGGAAGAAATTATAACACCTTCTAGAATTCATTTTAGAAGACCAAAATATTTGATTGATATTGATACTAACATTTTGAAATCAATGCCTAACAAGATTAGCAAGCATACTTATCAAAGAAAAGTTAATCGTATGTGGAGATTATTCTTTGAAGAATTAAATATTACAATTCAATGCCAATTATTTGTTGAAATGATGAGGAATTTAAAATTTAGGCCTATCATGAAGATTCTTGGGCTAATAATGATAGACAATTCAAATGAAAAAGCATTGTAAAGAATCTAATGAGTGCTTATGACAAAGTGGGTTCTAAATCATGCACCAAAGATAGTTGGTGTAAGATAAAACTCCTAGGCTTAGTTTTCCACTCCCACCAAGAGATTTCTCTTATCTCCTAGTATCCTATGCTTCTATAGGATCTCCTAATAGGATTAGATCATTAACTAAATCCTATTCACTCTTTACTACAAGAGTCACACCTTGAAAACTCCACCTTGGATGATCCACACCTTAATTTTGGTTCTCTTTCTCACTTTCACCTAGATGGATCTAAGTGCCAAATCCACTAAAACCTCACAAATTTCAAACTTCATTGTGGGAACCTTCTTCACATTGAATTCATTCATATTCCATCCCATTTGACTGATTTGGGAAGATTCTTGGCTCATGGGTTTATCAGATTCAAGATTTCATCAAAAGAGATCTTAAAAATAAGCCTATTTCTAGTAGCCTTTACCAGTCCGTTTTTCCCCTTTTTAGTAAAATTTTCCCAAACAACTCAGAAAAATAAAACTTGATTTGGATACCCTTTTGGAAGTTTTAAAACTTTCATTAAGGGTTCTGGGTCTCAAAGTGATCGTATGCCTCCTTCCTAATATCAAGGAGAAACAGGGCTAAAAGGCCTAGTTTCTAGGACAGTTTGTCTAGGATTGATGAAAAATGCTCAAGACCTATCCTAATGGACTGGTACGACTTCCCAATGCTTAGGATGGATGAATAACATGAAAACCTACCATAAAAATTCCTGGGGACGTGCTGTACTTCCCATTCCCCACATGAAATGATTTGATTTCCCCCTGTCAAGCCTCTAACCGGGTATGTCAAACTCGCCTAGGGCCTGATCATAAAGCTAGCTCCCTTGCTCATGATGATTCCTAAGTTTAGATAAAATATTTACAGAGGCCCCACTTGAATATTCAACCACTTATTCAGTGTTTCCATGGTTGAAACTCATGTGGGAGCCATTTTTACAAAATCTGTCACAGTGTGACCAAAAGAAAGGCCTGAACTAAAACAACTTGAAAACTATGATAAATCTACTCTAAACCCTTAACACATAAAATGAAAAAGTCTTCAAAATGACTATAGAACACGCCTCAACCACTTTATCAACACGTTTTTGGCTTCAAGTATGACTGTTCCTTCAAAAACCGAAATATCACTTAAAAAATAGAGTTTTCCAGCACTTCATTAACTCAAAACTTTTTTTACAAATATACAACCAATGCTTGGAGATTCAAGCCATAACTCCATTAGGTGTCTTCTCCACCATTCTAGGTCCCATTTGGTCGAAAATAACCTCCCACAATCAAAGGAATCCAAGGCTATCCATGTTGCATGGAATATTTGCAATAAGTGCAAAATGCTGTTATGACAACATTCTTACAACACTTGGCAACTTTGATAGATGCCTTAATCCTATATTATAGGCTTCTTATCCTCACATATTCTGAGGATCCAAGATCATTCATGATCATCATATTTATAAAATAACCATTAACCATTCTTAGGCCTAAGACATATTAATGACTCAATCTCCCTAACTCCTAACATTAAGAAATTAAATGACAACTAACAAAGGCTATTTGTGTGACCTTAGTCTTAGTGACTAATTCACCTAGCCAACATAAAACAAGACCTTCTAAGGTCCTTAACCAAATTACACTAACTTCTTAACTTGGCTAGAGTCAAGTACAAGCCAAAATTGACTAACTAGTAGAGGTTAGCCTAGGTGCTCCTGCACCATCCTCCCCAAGATAAGTAGTTCAATCCACCCTTGGATTGATGATGTTAGGATCAACTCCCATCTTTTTGAACTCTAATTCTTTTATCCAAACAGCATCAGCATCATTCTGTCCATGCCTTTTAATGAGATGCTCCTTGTACTCTTTAGTCCTTGTCTTTTTATAGACTCTTGTATCTAGTATGATGTCTGGGCCTATGACTGTAGCAGTAGGTAATTGGAGATCCTCCACATCTCTGATCACTTCATGAAGAGTCTGATCCATGTCTTGCTGTGGTCCTCTATAATGGACTAAGTCAGCAATATTAAAAATGGGTGACAGTCCACTGTCTTCCGGCAGTTCAACCTTGAATGCATTGTCACCGTACTTAGCCAATATAGGACAGAGTCCTATCCTTCTCATTTGTAGCTTGTGGGGGACTCTTTTTTGTAGTCTTGACTTGTTGAGATGCACCATAACCAAGTCACCAACATTAAAATCAACTGTCCTTCTACTTTCATCCACTTTGGCTTTATGTTTTATGGTGTTCTCTGTCAATGTCTTTCTCACTGTTTCATGAACTTCTTGCATAGAAAATGCAAAGTCATCAGCATATGCACTTGCCTTGACTCCATCTTTTAAATCTCTCAACTCATAGACACCTCTAGGATGTAGGCCATAGACAATTTCAAATGGACTCTTCCCGGTTGATCTATTTATGGTGTCATTATAGGCATATTCAGCTTGCCCAATCAACTGATCCCATTGCTATCCATACTCCTTAGTTAGGCATCTTAGAAGGTTTCCAAGACTTCTATTAACAACCTCAGTTTGACCATCGGTTTGGGGATGGTAGGCTGACCCAAAGGATAAGTTAGTTCCCAATCTTTGCCAAAGAGTCTTCCAAAAATGACTCATAAATTTTGTGTCTCTGTCTGAAACAATGCTGATTGGTAGTCCATGTATTCTCACTATCTCTTTGAAGAATAGAGATGCTATTTGACTTGCATCATTTGTAGTCTTGCATGGCACAAAGTGAGCCATCTTGCTGAATCTATCCATAACCACATACACACTATCCATTCCTTGTCTTGTCTTGGGTAACCCAACTACAAAATCCATACTTAAGCATTCCCATGGCCTAGTAGGAATAGGTAATGGTTGGTAAAGACCAGCATTTGTTGAAGTGCCCTTGGCCTTTTGACATACTACACAACTCTCCACATACCTCCTAACATCAAGATTCATTCTAGGCCAAAAGTAAAACCTTGAAACAAGGTCTTGAGTCTTAGTGATCCCAAAGTGACCACTCAAAGCACCATTATGCTTTTCTTGAATTAAATTCTCTCTAATAGAACCTCTAGGAACACACAATTGATTCCCTTTGAACAAGAGATCACTTTGCAAAGTATAATCAGCATATTTGCTATGAAAATGATTCTTGTATTCAGCACATACCTTATAAATGTCAGCAAAGTCTTCATCATCTACATATTGATCCTTGAAATGATCTATCCCCATGCTTTTCAATTGAATTTCTTGTAGTGTGAGGGCTCTTCTTGACAATGCATCAGCCACCTTGTTTAGTACACCCTTCTTGTGCTTGATATGGAAGGTGTAGGCTTGTAGGTACTCAACCCACTTCATGTGCTTGTGACTCAACTTCTCTTGTGAATTCAGGAAGCTAAGTGCTTGATTGTCTAAATACACAATGAACTCCTTGGGGAGCAAGTAATGCCTCCATTTTCTTAGAGCTTGGACCAATGCATACATCTCTAAGTCATATGAGGAGTATTTCCTCTTAGCCTCACTTAACTTCTCAGAATGGAAAGCCACCGGTCTACCCTCTTGGCTTAGAACAGCCCCAATTGCTACATTGCTAGCATCACATTCGATGGTGAATAGCTTCTCAAAGCTTGGCAGCACCAAAACAGGTTGGGTAGCTATTCTTTCCTTCAACAACTCAAAGCTCTTGTTAGCATCTTCATTCCACACAAACTTGGTTTTCATTCCTCCTTTGATAGTATCCAACATAGGAGCACAAATTGCACTAAATTGTCTTATAAACTTCCTATAGTATTGTGCAAGACCATGAAAACTCCTTACCTCAGTTGCTGACCTTGGAGTAGGCCAATTCATGATAGCCTCTACCTTGCTCTTATCCATTTTCAGATTGCCATGAGATAAAACAAACCCAAGATATACCAATTCTGATTTGATGAACTCACACTTCTCCAAATTGATCATCAACTTCTCTTCATGCAGCTTCTTGAAGACAATATCAAGATGTTTCAAATGCTCACTCTTTGTCTTGCTAAAAATCAGTATATCATCTAGATATACAACTACAAACTTGCCTATGTAGTCCTTGAGTATTTCATTCATGAGCCTCATGAATGTAGAGGGGGCATTTGACAATCCAAATGGCATGACAAGCCATTTATACAGTCCTTCATTAGTCTTGAAGGCTGTCTTCCACTCATCTCCTTCATGGATTCTTATTTGGTGATAGCCACTCTTCAAGTCTATCTTGCTATAGTACTTTTCTTCACCTAAACAATCCATTAAGTCTTCAATCCTAGGAATAGGGAACCTATACCTTATGGTTATCCTATTGATAGCCCTTGAATCAGTACATAGCCTCCAATTTCCTCCCTTCTTAGGTGCAAGTACGGTGGGTACAGCACATGGACTAATACTCTTTCTAATTAGGCCTTGATCTAAGAGCTCTTGTATTTGCCTTGCTATTTCCTCATTTTGTTGAGGGGTCATCTTATAGGCTGCTTTGTTAGGTAGGGTAGCTCCTGGGATAAGGTCTATCCTATGACTTATGGCTCTTTGAGGAGGCAAGGCTGAAGGTTGACCATCACTTACAATGCCTTGGTAAGTCTGCAACATACGTTGAATCTCCTTTGGTAATTCAGTCTTCTTAGTCACCTTGTCTTCATCTCCTTCTCTTGGTTTCAACATCAATGCATACCCTATACCTTCACCTTCTTCCATGGTTTGTAGGAACTCTTTTTCACCTACCATAAGAACATTTGGACCTGCTGTCCTTACTTCAGCATCCTCCAACAATGACTAAATTTTGTAGGTAGTATTATCCTTCTTGAAAGAATAAGAATTCTTTCCTCCATCATGTATGGCTTGATGGTCAAATTGCCAAGGTCTACCTAGGAGCAAACGACACGCATCCATAGGCAACACATCACATAAAACTTTGTCTTTGTACCTTCCAATGGAGAACTCCACCCATGCTTGTTCATTTACTAACACATGTTGACCCTTATTGAGCCAAGTAACCTTGTAAGGATTGGTATGGGATATCCTTTTCAATTTGAGCTTGCTGACCGCTTCTTCTGACACTATATTATCAGTAGAGCCTGAATCAATAATGATCTTACATACTTTTCCCATTATCTTGCATTTGATTCTAAACAAAGATCTTCTTTGGCTTGGCTCCTCCTTCACCGGTTCCTTGATTAGAGTTCTCCTCATCATGAGGTTCTCCCCTTCCTCTGAATTTAATGGAATCTCAGAATGTTTATCTGCTGCATTAGTGTCTTAATGAACAAGGTTAGCTCTCTTATCACCTCCTTGTGATGAGCCACCTTTCTCAGGGCATCTATAGGCAGGGTGCCCCATTTGATTGCAATGGTAGCACTTCATATTGGAAAAATAATTGCCTCTTCCTCTTTGTGAAGAACCACCACTTCTTCCTCTAAAGTTAGAGTTAGAATTCCTTCCTCTACCACCTCTACTTGAGCTTCCTTCTTGCTGCTCACTGAATTTTACCTCACCTTGAGCTCGAGAATCAGAAATTCTTCCACCATAGCCACCTCTTTGACCTTTGGTATCTTTTCCTTTGCCTTTACCTTTGGAGCTATCTTGCTTTCTCTTGCTCTTTTCCTCTATCTTCAAGGCCATTTGATAGCATTGCCTAATGGATTTGAAGTTCACTAGGCTCATCTCTTCTTGAATAGACAATTTGAGGCCATTCAAATACCTTGCTAGCTTGATGCTCTCATCTTCAACCACCTTGGACCTCAAACACAATTTTTGAAACTCCTCAGTATATGCTTGGACATCCAAATCTTTTTGCCTAAGATTTTGTCTCCTTCTATGCATTTGAACTTCATAGTCATCAGGAAGATATGTTTGCTTGACTTTGGATACCATACCCTTCCATGTCACAATAGGACCTTTACCATCCTTTTCCCTCTCGGTTTGTACAAACTTCCACCAAGTAAGAGCTGAACCTCTTAGTCTAGACTTGGCCACCATTACCTTTTGTGCTTTAGAGATACCATCACATTCAAAATGGTTCTCAATGCTATCTATCCAATCCACAACTGAATCTGGATCCATTTGTCCACTAAAAAGTGGAACACCTTCTAAAGCCTTGCCACTCAGTGCCTTCAATGCTTTCAAGAATGACTCTTCAAGAAGAACAGGATCAGGAGTTGGTGCTTCTTCCTCCAACTCTAATTCCTTCTCCTTTGCTTCAACTTCTTCTTTAAGGTCAATCTTCTCTTTGACCCTATCAGCTTTGTCTTGGACTTCACCCAAGAGCTGCTCCATTTGAGCTATTCTTTGTCTTAACAATTTGTTATCCTCTTCTTGTTCCTCAACCTTCTTTGCTAGTTCAGCATTAGTCACCATGGCTTGGGCTGGTGTATTCGCTCCTACTGATTTAGAAGATTGATGCATTACCCACAAGCTTGATCAACCAAGCTCTGATACCAATATGGTGTAAGATAAAACTCCTAGGCTTAGTTTTCCACTCCCACCAAGAGATTTCTCTTATCTCCTAGTATCCTATGCTTCTATAGGATCTCCTAATAGGATTAGATCATTAACTAAATCCTATTCACTCTTTACTACAAGAGTCACACCTCGAAAACTCCACCTTGGATGATCCACACCTTAATTTTGGTTCTCTTTCTCACTTTCACTTAGATGGATCTAAGTGCCAAATCCACTAAAACCTCACAAATTTCAAACTTCATTGTGGGAACCTTCTTCACATTGAATTCATTCATATTCCATCCCATTTGACTGATTTGGGAAGGTTCTTGGCTCATGGGTTTATCAGATTCAAGATTTCATCAAAAGAGATCTTAAAAATAAGCCTATTTCTAGTAGCCTTTACCAGTCCGTTTTCCCCCTTTTTAGTAAAATTTTCCCAAACAACTCAGAAAAATAAAACTTTATTTGGATACCCTTTTGGAATTTTTAAAACTTTCATTAAGGGTTCTGGGTCTCAAAGTGACCGTACGCCTCCTTCCTAATATCAAGGAGAAACAGGGCTAAAAGGCCTAGTTTCTAGGACAGTTTGTCTAGGATTGATGAAAAATGCTCAAGACCTATCCTAATGGACTGGTATGACTTCCCAATGCTTAGGATATTAGAAGATCCAACAAAAAATGAGTTATGGACATTTAGCGGTAGACTATTGCAAAAGGATAAAGAAATTAGTGAAGCTTTGAAATCATTGATCAAAGATTTTTGGAAAAATAACACACGTGTTTCCCCTAATCAAAGATATGTTGTAAGAAGGAGGATTGGTAGCCAAAATTACGACCCACATTAGAAACATTTATTGAACTCAACTTAGACACAATTTTTTGCAAAATTTATTGGTATGTATCCTCAAATTCTAATAAGTCAAAGATTTTTTAAGATGGGTAAACCTTTTTATGTGAAGATAAATCACACATGCACAACTTCTTGTTGTAGGATACATATTGAATTTTCTAACCATTTTGATGTTTTTAGGCATATATGTGTGTTTTTGCATTCTAAGTTTGTTTTGCAAAATTGAGACATGAATGAGCCACCAATACCTTCAAGAGAATTCATATCCAACATTTTATGTGAAATAGGGGATGACCAACAATTTTACAAGACATCATGCTTGGATGGTACATGCTTATTTTGTGGTTCTTTGTAACTTTTATCAACCTGTGAACATATGGATAGTACACATGCAATTGGAAATGAAATAGTAGATTACAAAAAATTTAAGACAATGACATATGCTCTAAAAGATGGGAAATAGGGTAAAAGATGTGATTTAGTCATTGAAAATATTCCAGTGTATGAGTTCATGAAGATTTTTTGTGAAAAGATTATTAATGAGTATGCAAGGCATACACATAGAACTCGATGGCTAGATTCAAAATTCAAGTTGCGCAAGGATATGTTTCCACTAGATACCATTGTTTTGGTTGTAGACGTTGTAGAGAGCTACACACTACAACCACAAAATGAGGTGCAAGAAAAGTATTATACTTCTCAATAGGTTTCCATATTTTTTCACATAACATTCATACATTCACCTACAAGTACAAAGGATGATAGGAAGATTTTGAGGGGTGCCATTTTTACATCAGTGATGATCGATCACATTCTATAGAGTTTGCACATAGTTGTTTTCAACTATTTTATAGATATTTTGCTGACAAGGGCATAACATATTGTTAGCACATTATTTGGTTAGACAATTGCACATCTCAATTCAAGAATGCATGGATGTTCTATTGGTTGAGAAAGATGCACAGGTTGTGTAGAACTCAATATATGTGGAATTTCACAGAGGCTGGTCATGGAAAGGGAGAGCATGATGGTGCAGGCATGTGCATCAAAAGAGCCTTAGCTCATGAAGAACTAAAGTACAAAGATGGAGAAATATTGATAGATACAAAATCCATCATCTAGTGGTGTAATGCTACAATGGGTCTAGGTAAGGAAGGTGAGTCTACGGTTCGTAGTTTTTTTTGGTTGATAAATAATACTAACATTTCACCATATGAGGATTGTTGCACACTAATAGGATCTAGTGAGTTGTACTCTTTTAGAAGCTCTAATGTAGGTTCATGGAGTATCCACACACAAAAAATGGTATGCTATTGTCCATCATGTGCAGAGGAAAATTGGCATGACTGTGAGTCAACTGAATGGGTGGACAAATGGGATATTCGAGTTTTAGACCCAATTGACACATATCATCCCACACAACCACTAGAAATGGTAGAGATGGACTCGTCTATTGACTTTGACCACTTATCTAATCTAGTACAACTTGGTAATATATATATATATATATATATATATATATATATATATATATATATATATATATATATATATATATATATATATATATATATATATATCTTTGTAATTTCAATATGTAACTTTATAACTTTTACCTAAGCATTTTTTGAATTAATGACTGCATTTTGTACAATTGTCATTGCAGGCCATGTTTTTGCTATTATTACACCTAAAGACAATGAAGAAGGGATAGATTATTATTTGTTTCATTGTGTCCAAGCCAAACAAATATTGGATCACTCAGTTATAGATGGTGAAGGTTTAGAGCACCATATCAGTGTGGTGGTTGTAATCGACACATGGCTTAGATGATATTCTATGAAGAACCCTAACTTGTGGTTATTCGAGGATTGGTAAACAGAGAGGAATATATTTCATTATTCAAACCTTGTTGTCGCATCAAATTTCCACTTGATAAAATATGGTGGAAAACCACATAATAATATTCTTTAGAAAGTTTGCGAGTCAGACCATGAGGCAATACTTGAGACATTAAAATGTAGAGTAGATCTAATTGGTTCATTAGATTGAATAGGGAGAGAGGGAGAGAGAGAAAGAGTGATTTATTGGATCCAAATACAATGTTGCAACCTCTCCCCCAAGATTGTCCACATGACAATGTGGGTATTGTTTTTATGTGTAAGTGATGATATAAGTTTAAATCACAGATTTTATTTTTTGATTTGTTTAGAATCTAGATACATCATTTGAATTTATATTATATTCTTTAATATGACCCATTTTAAGATTAGTCATTTGAATAAGTGAAATTTTAGAATTTGTTGTTTAGATCAAAATGTAATGAAAGAACATGAAAATTGTTAGAATGTGAATGCTTTGTGATGTAAAGTCATGATTGTGTGCATGTAACTAGAAACTTCAAACTGGTAAAAGCAAGGATACAATAAGAGAAGTTTCCAAGACTCATCAAGCCATTTAGTAAGCTGCTTGATCATTGCTAGAAGCTCAAACGAATAATTCTTTGCATTTGGAACATTTTTGCCAATAATGATACTATGACTAACATGCCTTTAACCTTTATTTGTTTTGTCATCTATAATTATTTTAGATAAACTCCAAAAAAAATTTATATACAAATCATAAACTTATAAAACCCATCTTATAAATTTTTTAGATGTTGTCTATTAGGAAGCATTAAGGCCAAAGTGTATGATCTTTGGTTCACTCCTAGTCACAAGATTCAAGTTTTTAGCATATGTATGGGTTTGGGAGTCAAATCCTTTAAGGATGACCATATGATGTTCACTCTTAGTCTCAAGATTGCAAGGTTGTGATTGTGTGGAAGAATCCACACCCTTAAGGATAATCATAGGTGGTTGATCAATGTTTGATTTGAGGCAAGATGAAAATGACAAGAGAATGTCAAAGGAAGATTAGAGGCACATGAATACAAGACTTAATGAGAAATATACTAAAATACAAAGGTTGACACAAAACCACATTGACATGGTAAATCATTTCTTAGTGCTAATAATGAGATTGTAAGAAATATGGAAGAGATTGCAAGAGAGAGGTAAAAAAAAACTAGCAACTAAGAAATTAGATGAAGACTAGGAAAGAAACCAATGGAAGGCTAAAGAGATATCAAGAAAGTATAAGGAACTTGGATGACTAGTTAAGAAGCCAGAGAAGACTGAGAGATGCCACTTGACAAAGGTTATAATGAGGATTCTACAACTAAGGAAGGAGAGTCATTAAATAAATCTAAATATAGGAATATTTATGCTACTCCAAAACCCAAGAATCCAACATGCTATCACTATACAAAATAGGGTCACACACCCAATGTATGCATGAGCAAGTTTAGTAAGACTAAAGTTACTCTTAGATTTTATGGCTACTATTATAATTGCAATAAGTATGGACATCAATAATTTGAGTAAAAATAAAAGTTCAACAAGATTTCAAGGTGACAAAATTTTGATGGCTATTTATAAATTTGCAATAAGTATGGTCATAAGTTACAAGATTGCATATCACATAAGAAACAAAATTTGATACATAAGATTGCATATCATATTTTTTCCACTAGCTTATATATGTATTTTATACTCATGTCACTAGAAAGGGTGTGGATGATGGCTTGAAAATACTTACAAAGGGAGGCACTCCTCTATGTTTCTTGATTATTAACAAGAGAGTTCAATAGATTGGTAGTGAAATGAAAGATCTCAAGATGACCATACAAAAGGTTGCACAATTTGTGAGTCAATTAATTGGAATTGAAGAGAATTACAAGTTCCAAAAGTACCACAAAGGAACTAAAATAGAAAAATCCCCATAGGCACGAAACATCATGTTGTAGAAGAAGCAAAGGAGTGCCACAATATGAAATATGTTTATGCATTGAATGCACTTACTGATTACTAAGTGGAGTCAAACATGGTGCTTCTAGGAATGGAACATTATGATATGGATCTTTCTTACAAAATATTATTGAGGCTTTAGGTATAGGACATAGTGGTTGTGCAATTTATGTTTGTGTAAAACTCAATATTCACAATTCTGACCTCTTGAAAAAACTTGTTTTTGTGGATGGAGCCATGTTATGTGCACAATTACCTAAAATGATTATTTGTGATTATATCTTTGAGGATCTAGCTAGAGATGGGAAATTGATACAAGGATGGTGGTGATGATACTTGTTTCTTAACAAAAAAGCTCTCAAACTAGGCTAGGCTTCTTCCAAGCCTACCTAAGCATAACATATGCTACCCCTTTCAATTCTCTAAGGTTAGAGACAAGGTGAATGGCCTATTCCTTGTGCCACTTTCACCTATTCTAGTTCTATCTATCTACACCTTCACAAAATCATAGAACAACCCCCTTACACCTCACCACACAACACCTCAATCACCTTGCACCTCTAGGATCTTTATCAACACCATCTCGCTATAAGCTTCTAGAGGAATTAAGTCACTACCAATATAGTACCTTCAATATTCATAAGGTTCTAGACACCTTAGAGATTTCAAAATACCAATACAAACTACTCTATCTCATAGCTTACCTTGGAATGTAGGTTAAAACTCAAATCCCTTAAATCATCTACCAATACTAAAAGTAGATTCCAATACCTTTTACTACACTTTTTTTTTTCAATTCCAAAATCTGAGATTCTAACTTGCTTATTCAAGCATATAATTCAAAGACTTAGGCCTATGCTATTAGGCATACAATCCTCACTCAAACAATGACTCTTAACAACCTCAATCAACTCTACCAAATGAACTTATATTCTTCATTACCTCATTAAAGTCTTTCAAATTGCTGATGTTTGGCTCCCAATTATTGAGGAGATCTTTAAATTGTCAAACCCTTGTATTGATGAGAATTTTATTGCTGATTACTATGGTTGGCTTCTAAGCTCCAATATCCTACCTTTCCTTCTCTTTCAAATGCTTCAAACATTCTCAAGCATGCCAAACCAAAATGTCCCTAAGGGTCACTAAATGCCACAGGGCAGCAATCTTTGATGAGGCATATCTCAAAGCTCGTCTTACATATGGATGCAATTCTAGTTCCTATAGAACCATGTTGTGGAGATCTACAATAACCTCTCTCACTTTTTGGAGATCTTACTCCATTTTGATTTTGTGATGCCATCTCAGGTGATGTTGAAACTTGTAGTGTTGGCCAGTACAAAGTTGCCATTTGCCAAATCTCTCTCACCTTTCATCATGAGATCAAACTATCTATTTCATTAGCTCTGTGTTGCTAAGTAAACCCTATCCCCAAGCTCATCCTATCCTGTTGAGTTCTTGAACATTCTTGGGAAAGCCAAACTAAAACATCCCTAAGGGTCACTAAATGCTATAGGGCATTAATCTTTGATGGGGTATATCTTAGAGTTCATGTGAGATATGGATGCAATTCTAGTTCCTATAGGACCATGTTGCAAAGACCTACAATAACATCTCTCACTTTTTGAGATCTTACTTTGTTTTGATTTTGCGATGCCATCTTAGGTGATGTTGAAACTTGTAGCGTTGGCCAGTACAAAGTTGCCAACTGCCAAATCTCTCTCACCTTTCATCGTGGGATCGAATTGTCTATTCTATTAGCTCTAGGTGGTGGGGTGAACCCTATCCCAAAGCTTATCCCATCCCATGGAGTGCTCAAATGCTCTCAGGCATGCTAAATCGAAATGTCCCTAAGGGTCACTAAATTCCATAGGGAAATGATCTTTGATGGGGCATATCTTGGAGCTCATGTGAAGTATGGATGTGATTCTAGTTCCTATAGGAGCATGTTGTAGAGACCTACAATAGCCTCTCTCTCTTTTTGGAGATCTTACTCTATTTTTATTTTGTGATGCCATCTTAGGTGATGCTGAAACTTGTAGTGTTGGCCAGTACAAAGTTTCCAATTGCCAAATCTCTCTCACCTTTCATCGTGGAATCAAACTGGCTATTCTATTAGCTCTAAGTAGCTGGGTAAACCCTATCCCCAACCTCATCCCATTTTTTGAGTGCTTGAACATTCTCGAGCATGTTGAACCAAAATGTCCCTAAGGGTCACTAAATGCCATAGAGCAACGGTCTTTGATAGGGCATATCTAAGAGCTCGTGCAAGGTATGGATGTAATTCTAGTTCCTATAGGACCATGTTGTGGAGACCTACAATAACCTCTCTTTCTTTTTGGAGATCTTACTCCATTTTAATTTTGTGATGCCATCTCGGGTGATGCTGATACCTATAGTGTTGGCAAGTACAAAGTTGCCAAATACCAAATCTCTTTCACCTTTCATCGTGGGATCAAACTATCTATTCTGTTAGCTCCAGGTGGATGGGTAAACCCTATCCCCAACCTCATCCTGTCCTATTGAGTGCTCGAACATTCTCGAGGATGCCGAACTAAAATGTCCCTAAGGGTCACTAAATTCCATAGGGAAGTGATCTTTGATGGGACATATCTCAAAGATCATGCTAGGTATGGATGTGATTCTAGTTCCTATACGACCATGTTGTGGATACCTACAATAACCTCTCTCTCTTTTTGGAGATCTTACTCCGTTTTGATTTTGCGATGCCATCTCAGGTGATGCTAAAACTTGTAGTGTTAGCTAGTACAAAGTTACCAACTGCCAAATCTCTCTCACCTTTTGCCGCGGGATTGAACTGTCAATTCCATTAGCTCTAGGTGGCTAGGTAAACCCTATCCCCAACATTATCCCATCTTGTTGAGTGCTCCAAAATTCTCGGGCATGCCAAACCAAAACGTCCCTAAGGGTCACTAAATGCCATAGGGTAGCAATCTTTCATGAGGCATATCTTAGAGCTCGTGTGATGTATGGATGCAATTCTAGTTCCTATAGGATCATGTTGTAGAGACCTACAATAACCTCTCTCACTTTTTGGCTATTTTGATTTTGTGATGCCATTTTGGGTGATGCTGAAACTTGTAGTGTTGGTAGTACAAAGTTGCCAACTACCAAATCTCTCTCACCTTTCATTTTGGCATCAAATTGTCTATTTTGTTAGCTTTGGGTGGCTAGGTAAACCTTATCCCCAAGCTCATCCCATCCCATTGAGCACTCAAACATTCTTGGGCACATCGAAACAAAATGTCCCTAAGGGTCACTAAATGCTATAGGGCAACTATCTTTGACGGGGCATATCTCAGAGCTCATGAGAGGTATGGATGTGATTCTAGTTCCTATAAGACCGTGTTTTGGAGACCTACAATAACCTTTCTCACTTTTTGGAGATCTTACTCCATTTTGATTTTGCGATGCCATCTTAGGTGATGCTGAAACTTGTAGTGTTGGCCAGTACAAAGTTTCTAGCTGTCAAATCTCTCCCACCTTTCATTGTGGGATTGAACTATCTATTCTATTAGATTTTAGTGGATAGGTAAAACCAATCCCCAACTTCATCCTATCCCATTAAATGCTCGAACATTCTCAGGCACGCCAAACCAAAATGTCCCTAAGGGTCACTAAATGCCATAGGGCAACAATCTTTGACAAGGCATATCTCAGAGCTCGTGCAAGGAATGGATGCAATTCTAGTTCTTATAGGACCATGTTGCAAAGACCTATAATAACCTCTCTCTCTTTTTGGAGATCTTACTCCATTTTGATTTTTTGATGCCATCTCGGGTGGTGCTAAAACTTTTAGTGTTGGCCAGTACAAAGTTGCCAATTGCCAAATCTCTCTCACCTTTTGTCGTGGGATCAAATTGTCTATTTTATTAGATTTAAGTAGCCAAGAAAACCCTGTCCCCAACCTCATCCTATCCTATTGATCACTCAAACCTTCATAGGCCCACCAAACCGATACATCCCTAAGGGTCACTAAATTCCATAGGGCAGTGATCTTTGATGGGGCATATCTTAGAGCTTGTGTGAGGTATGGATGTGATTCTAGTTCCTATAGGACTGTGTTGTAGAGACCTAAAATAACCTCTCTAATTTTTTGGAGATCTTACTCTATTTTGATTTTGTGATACCATCTCAGGTGATGCTGAAACTTGTAGTATTGGCCAGTACAAAGTTGCCAACTACAAAATCTTTCTCACCTTTCATCCTGGGATCGAACTGTCTATTTTGTTAGCTCTGGGTGGCTAGGTAAACCCTATCCCCAACCTCATCCCATCCCGTTGAGTGTTCAAGCATTCTTGGGCATGCCAAACTAAAATTTCCCTAAGGGTCACTAAATGCCATAGGGCAAAAATCTTTGATGGGGCATATCTCAGAGCTCATGCAAGGTATGGATGTGATTCTAGTTCCTATAGGACCATTTTGTGGACACCTACAATAATCTCTCTCACTTTTTGGAGATCTTACTCTGTTTTGATTTTGCGATGCCATCTCGGGTGATGCTAAAACTTGTACTGTTGGCCAGTACAAAGTTGCCAATTGTTAAATCTCTCTCACCTCTTGTCATGGGATCAAATTGTCTTTTTCATTAGCTCTGAGTGGCTAGGTAAACCTTATCCCCAACCTTGTCCCATCTTTTTGAGCATTCAAACATTCTTGAGCATGTCGAACTAAAACATCCCTAAGAAAGACTATGGAAAGTGTTACATTCCAAGTAATGATTGGTTGGGATGTACATCATAGACTAAAGGAGATGATATTCATGAAGGGTTTCAGATAAAAGGCTACTATAATTGTCAAAAAAATGTTAATGATAATCAATGCATAAGGTAAAGGCATTACAAAGGAATGAGATCAAAGGAAAATATTCAAGGCAACAATAGTGAGTGTGATGAACAACTTTTTAAACCTTTTTAGTAGTGTAACTATAAATATCTCTAAAAAAACTCTTAAATATTTATTAAAATGCTAATTTCCATGAAAACAATGACATGGTATTAAACTTAATAGTCGTGTTCATTTCTATGGCATTGTGGTAGGGTTAAATAAAGTGGAATTGTTTCCTATGTAGATGGAATAAGTAAAAGAATGTCAAGTGGCAAAGTATGATCATGAAAATCTTTAAAATCATTCTAACTTTTCTTTCAACTAAGCACAACAATAGTGTTCAGTCCAAACAAGTGAAAAAGTACACGTGAGAAGCCTATGTAGTAGTTATGTGCAAATGGAATAGAGGTGTCCAATTGAGATCAATGATTGATTAAAGTATAATGAAAAACCTCTTAAAAGCTAGTTTACTACTATATCACATAGATTATAGTCATATGGTAAAAATCATGGAGAAATTTTATGGTAGAGGTATATAAGAGCTAATTTAATGGATCATATGATAGCAAATTTAAAAAATAATAAGACATAGTGAGACAACAATCTTAATAAATCTAGTAATCATGCGTGATAGAATAGAAGACATTTAGTACTATTTATAGTAGGAGTAATAAATTAAAATCTTTCAAGGATCTTTTAACAAAACACCTAGTTTTGTACATGCAAGATGACTCACAATCAAATACTACAATGAGTTGTAAAGTTGTGAGTTAGTTCATAAAGGGATAACCATGGAGGAACAATCATAGTTCTAAAGCTATGAAGAGGAGCTCCAAATGCCATTTAGGTGGTGGTAGGTTGGTAGTTTGAGGAAACTTATTATCTACTCCTATTTTTTCAATGTTGAACTCTATTAGAATAGATTTACAAGTTTCACCTACCATGAACTAAGAATTCAACAAAGGCTTTCAAATATTTTTGTATACATGTCAGTGCACTAGTGATATATGGTGATTTTGAGGCTACACTATATCAATATATTATTATATTGTTATGACGAATGGTGATCTAATGAATAAGAACATAACAAATCTAGAGATCCAAAGTTGTGCAATTGTCATAGCATTAAGGATAAGACATCTAAATAGTAAGGTTTTCCCTTTGGAGAATGTGATAGTTATAGCATTATGGCAATAGTAGTGTTAAAGAAGATGATAATAGGCACTCCAAAATTCATGGCCTAAATAAGCAAATGGATTCCAAAAGATATCAAAATAATGAAGTTCATGGTTGTCTTGTTGGTGATGTGAAAGATGATTTGTATAGTAGACAAAGCGTCAAATTCAAGAAGTTAAAGAACAAAAAGGTTTAGGAAAGTAGTTTGTCACAGATGAACATGGGACATGCATCCCATTATCTTAAAGTAGTGGCATAATACACTTTTAAGAATATTAATGCCATGAAAGTAGAGTATTAAGCCAGGAGACATGGATTGAATGATGTCAAGCAATAGATATATGAAAGTTCTCTGTGATAGCTAAAAAACATTAGATACTTGTAGCCTCTATATTCACCATGCATTAGTTATAGTTTGTGACCAAGTTTTGAAAGGTTTTGTAAATTTCTTCAAAGATACATGTCTGCTACTAGTTTTTGAGTTGTTTATCATGAAAGGGTTGTAAGTCTTGTCTCCACCATGGAAATTCAATGGTCTTCTAGATTTCAAGGCTATAGACCCTAATGTATTATATTATGCAAGAAAGGGCTCTAAAAGTGAGTGCAAAGAATTCTTTGACCAAGCCCTAGGTGAGCTAGGCAATGCTTGACTAGGGACTTTCAGTAAAGAAAGAGCTCTCGAGAGCAAAGCTTGAAGAATGAAGACTTACCATTCTAAGGGATTGAAGAGGGGTATGAGGAGGTTCTAAATTGTGAAGGAGGAGTCTTGATGAAGTGTGGAAGGTGTCTGAAAAGTGGGGATAGTAGGCAGCCAAGAAAACCCTACCAAACCCTCAATTTTGCTATTTTTGTTGTACAACCTATGCACACCCAGAGACCCTAAAAATCCTTGACCATCGATCCTATGTATCAATTTTTCTTAAGGCCAGAGGTGTTGAAACTCTAAGACAAAGGAGCTATTGGCCCTATAAATCTAGGTGGAGGCCTGATTAGGGGCTCTCCCTGTAGCCTTTTTGTGAAGAAGTCTTGAAATTGGGTACAAACCCATTGTTGTTATCCATTCAAGCATAGTAAAAGTGTTCCAATAACACCTTAGGACATCATGGAAACCTTGGTTGGATTGGGGAGTGCTATGGTACCCTAGTAGACCTATAAAACCTTTGGAGGGATATTGTTCCTAGAAGAGTAAGGGAGTGATGCTGTAAATTTGGATCAGTTAACCTAGTGAGCAGGTTGGGAAAGGTTAGGGGATGTTCTAAGTAGTAAGAGATCCTATAGACCACATAGGTGTATAGAAAAAACCAAGATCCACATATAATATACAAGGTTGCACAGGGATGGGGGTACTTGGGGTACTTAGGGAATGGGTATGGGTACAGGTACGGGTACATCTATTTTTTATAATAGGGGACGGGGGTATTTGGGTATGTCAAAATTTATTTTTAATTATACTATTATATTTATAGAAAAACTGAATTTATGAGTCATGACAATGATTTTTCAAATCAAGAATAGTGATAAAGTTTGCAAATGTAATGTATTATTTTCAGTTTCAAATTTGTTATATGCTTGTAATAATAATTTATGATAAATGTTTAGATGCATAACATAGAAGGTAGGTTTTAAACATGAACAAGAAGATCATAAATCATATGACAATGACATATTGCAAATGATACATTTCTAGCTTTAACACTAATAAAGTTTATTGTTGATCAATATTGTATCAAAGTTTCAAACTGATTAGGTATTGAATTAAGTTTAATAAACAAATAATAGAAAAGGAAAACTTTAAACATGAACAAGATCATAAATCATATGATGATGACATATTGGAAATGATAAACATATTCTTAAATAGTGATAAAGTTTATTGTTAATGAATATTCTATCAAAGTTTCGGATTGATTAGTATTGAATTAAGCTTGATAAACAAAAAGCTAATATACAAACAAAAAACCAAAAAAAAAAATTTGAAATCTCAATCAAGGTCCTTAGCTATGATGCTGTCCACCGAGTACCCAGTACTTGGGTACATGGGTATGAGTACTAGGGGTGTGGGTACAAGTACCCATGCAACCTCATAATATATTATGATAACCAATAATGTCATACATGAACAAACATATAATATATTATGATAACCAATAATGTCATACATGAATTAACATATAATATATTATGTTAACCAATAATGTCATACATGAAGGAACATATAATATATTATGATAATCAATAATGTCATACATGAACAAACATATAATATAAAATGATAACCAATAATGTCATAAGCCTAATAATGTCATGCATCAAATAAATGTCATACATCAAATATAAAATGTCATATATACATCAAATGTATATCGAATATGTTCACTGACATAAAATTTAACATATATGTCCGCTAATGCCTATACATGTATGTCTATCAACTATATCTTCTCCTTCCCACAAGGGGAAGGAAACAAATCTCTAGAGGTCTTTGGTCGTCATGTGGAGGGAGACGACGGTGATGATGGGGTCTTCCTCACACGCTCGCTCATCCTCTTGTTGAGGCTCTTCTCTAACTCGAGCTGATATAAACAAAGTAGATATGAATCAATAATTATTATACGTCAAAATCAAATATATGTACGCAAAAAATTAGTTATTTTCTTACTACCATCAAATAGTTGCTATACAAGTCCACCTTGAAGGCTCGTGGATGATTGAGTGTAAGAAGACCCTACAACAATTTAATCAATATAATCACTTATAAATAACATTAGAAATTTTGATAGAAACTATTATAAACAAAAAATAAAACCAAGAAAATTCTTTCATACCTCAATCAATGGTTGTGAACTAGCCATAGCTGAAGCCACTCCATGATTGACGGACTACCGAAGATGAGGAGGAGTCTTAGATGTCAAGAGCTATATGTCTTACAATAAATGTTACATGTAACATGAAACATGAAACAAATATAATTAAATGAATTAAATTAACATGAAACAAATGTACCTCTATGAAGCTCATATCACGTCTAGGCTTAGAGTCTATAGTGAATGTCAACGGTCCTGTAGAATACTGATGCACATGCATAATTTTTTTTGTCAATCCTTCATATGATTACTTAATAAATATATGTATTAATTTAAATGATTAAATCAATACATACCTCTGGACTCATCCATGGGACAAAAAATGGGGCTAGGGGATCGCTACTAGGGCCACCAACCCTCTGACCCTAAATTTTGAACAATGTCAATACATGCTAATTAATTAGTCATTTACTATACATATGAAATGTGATCAAATTAGTCTATTATAATTGTAATTTACCTTTGTGTCAATGCCAAATGTCTCATTTAGGAACTGATCAGCGATGAGCCCATCATCCGTACCATCTCCAACATGACTGCCAAATGTGCATAAGGATCTGCATGATGTGCACATGTGACCACGACGTGTAGAAGGCTCCTCCTCAACTAATGGACTTGTGTAATGAATGAGGGTCTACATAAAAGCATTAATAGTCCCTAGAGTGTTGGCCTCTACATGTTCCTTCACAACTGAAGGAATAGTCACATGCTCAACCTGTGTCTTAACCACAGGTTCTCTAACTACATTAGGGTCATGACATGCCCCTTGCCTCTCAAATGATGACCCCCCATCTCTACCCTGAGATTCTAATATATCAAAATAATTGGGGATCTCCCCAAGGACAAACTCACAATATAATTTCCTTAAGAAATACATTGGGACCTCATGATTATTGCAGGGAGGGGCATCAAAAACCATCGACAATCTATCCCAATAATTATTCCTAATACCATTGTGTATGCACCAATGAATGGGGAACTGTTTAGTTGCCTCTCTAACTATATTTTGTTCACCAGGCTTTCTAAACAATGCACAAATTCTACCTTTTGGCATTTTTTTTTTTTTTACATCTTCATATGATAATTTGTTTGCATAATATCTTTTTTGTTCATCCCTCTTAACCTGAAAAATTTCCAACTGACCACTAATAGAAGCTACGTGGGTCTTAAGTGACTCAAGGGAGGATGCCAATTGAGCTCTCATTGGATTGGTTTGTCTAGAAGCTTTCAACCTACCAATAAGTGCTTCTAATTCATTTTTGCCTCTTTCTATTTCATTTATTATGTTTTCTTGTGTGCTAGGAGGAGGTCTTCCAATTGGTGCAAGTTGTGGAATTTGTTGTTCTTATTGTGGAGGGTTTTGATTCTCGTCTTGTTGAGGGTTTTGGTTTGGATCTTGTTGAGGGTTTTAGTTTTGATCTTCTTGACGATTTTCCAATTCATTATTCATATTTCATGATAAGAAATCAATTGAAATCTAAATAAATAAATAAAATTTAAAGAAAAATTGGAAATAACCTACAAAACAATGCAACAAGAAGGTTAGGCAACATATGGCATTCTCATGATCTCGAACTTCGATGGTGAGGAGGCATATAATACAAGGCGGGTGGTGAAAACCTTCAATTTGTTCAATCTACGTATGCACTATGAGAAGGAGAAGTAGGAAAATGCAAAAAAAATGAATGGCCTATGGGTATGCAGCCCATTTATAAAAAATTGGGTTTTTTAGAAGCACGTATGTGCTATAGTAGGTATGCGCTATTGAAAGTTAGAAAAAAAAAGGGTGTCACCTTTTTGGCACCACAACTTGGTGCACTTACCCAAAGACAATGCTCTACCCACTGCTCAACCCTATTACCATACTCTACAGTCCATGGTTCAGCCATAAATCCAACTCTAATAGGTAATCTTGCTACTACTTCAAGATCTATGAAACATTTAGTAGCACCAGTATCTACTAAAATAGAAACAACAATACCAAAAAGTGTACTAGTCAGCTGAATAAGTGTAGCTTGAAAGTCTACTTGCTGATGATCAACTACAGTATGAATATGATGCTGTGATGGAATTTACTTTCTATTAGACCACTATGAGCATTTAGCAGGAAAGTGATTAAAACCATAGACAAAGCATCCAGTTCTAGGACCCTTCCTATCATCATTTCTATTCTGATCATTCTTGTTATTCCAGTTCCTTCTGCTTTTCTCATTTCCATTCCTATTGTTTTTGTTATTCTGGTTCCTATTACCATTTGAGTTCCCTTTGTTCCTGTTCCTGTCAAAACCCTCCTATCCTTTTTCCATATTTTTGATCTATTGTTTCTTCCCATTTACTTTATACCTATCATCTTGGTACCCCTTGTTATCTTGATATCCTTCGTTATCCTAGAACTTTCTCTTATAATTCTATCTGATGGATTTAGATGAGGTCACATCCTTCAATCTTTGCTCCTACTTAAGAGCCTTATGCAATGAAAATTCTATCATTTTAGGTTCCTACATCTTGACCTCACTATAAATCTTAGATTTGAAACCCATCACAAATTTTTGGGTTTTGAATAATTCATCATGCTGATACTGCAGAACATACTTCACCAAATGACAAAAGCACTCATGATACTATGCGACGTTCATGTTCCCTTGAACTAGTTTATAAAATTCTACTAATTTCTTATCATAGTAGAGTTGTGGTAACCATAGTTTGCAGAAACACTGAAGAAATTCTTCCCAAGTTACCTCTCCATGCTGAAATTTCTTTTCAGTCATTACATTCTCCCAACAAGTACCTACCTCTCCCATGAGCTGAAATGTAGCCCAAATTACTTGAGACTTCCCTATATAGTTCCACACAAGAAAATACTTTTCCATGCTTGTAATCCATCCTTCAATATCTTCCCCAGAAGATCTTCCATAAAAAGTGGGTGGTGTGACCTTCTTGAGGTCCTTACACAAATCAGCCACAATCTGCACCCTATCAGTGTTATTCATAGCCATTTGGCAGTTAGCTTCCACCTTCCGCTCTTCCTCTAACCTCCTAAGTTCCTCATCCAACTAGTCCTCCTCAATTTTCTTCCTACATTCCTCCTCTTGTTGATGCAGGGCTTCTAGGTGTTGATCCTCTTCGTGCTTCCTTGCCTCCTCATTAGTTGGTCTACCCCAAACATTTTGTTCCAAGGTATCCATCCTGTGCACTTGCTATTGCAACAACGACCCTTGCTAAGTAAGGAGTGCCATAATCTAATCAAGTCTCTGATTGGGTTCATGACCTCATGGACCATTACTGGATTCACCTCTACAGTTAGCTCTTGTGGCCATGGTGATAATTCAAACACCTGTACACATTTTTGCTAGTTAGCATAGTAGCCCCAAGGCCTAGATTTTAAACCAAAAGCTCTAGATACCAAATCTTAAGACCGAATCTTACAAAAAAATGCCAACTCAACCTTAAAATGAGGAATACAGAAATAAGAATATACACATTAGCAATGGAGATGAAAATTCAAACATTTCATTTAGTCAACTAAAAAAGATTGCATAGTTCGTTACAACTCCAATAACAATGTTGTTCAAAAGTATAATGCACAAGAGATAATTATTCATTACATACATTCAAGGAAATGTCAACATAAACATTTATGGTACATAGGTACATCCCAAAAGATGCATATACATCATGAAGAAAGAATGACTGATCAGCCAATAGGCATTTACAGCTTCAAAGTGTTTGCTTCCTACTTCTAAGTGTTCTATTTCCTTAGCCAATGAATGATGCCCATCTACTATCTAAAATGGGGGTGTGGCCTAGGTTCTTTTACCATGCCAACCATGGAGTAATACTCCCCAAGGGTTCTTCTTAACAATGAAGAGCTCCCCAACCCTGGCATGAGAAGGTTAGAGTCCTAGAAGAAGACGGATAAAATGGATCTAGTGTAGCAACGAAACTTAATACAGACATCTATGTGCTAAGTAGCCTAATCATAGATATATGGAAAGGAAATAAAATAAAATTCTATACATCAACACATATGCAAAAAGTAAAGAGAACATAATTACCCATATATATGGATCAACATATATGATCTATGCTTCAACAAAAAGTTGCATATCTATCCATACACAATGTCACAAATAACAATATATCTACTCAAGTAACAAAAGATGGCTTAGCCAAGCATTAAATTTTCCAACATGATGCATGGAGAGTCAAACTGTAATGAATCCTACCACGCAACACTCGACAGGTTTAGAGAAGCAAAACAATAACCATCCATCTCCACCCTCCCAATGCCATATACACCCATCCATAAGGAAATATGAACTTTCATACTTATGACTTAACAATTCAGAATAAGTTTCTAAGTTATATACTAGTTTTTAGCACTACTCAATGTTTGAAAAGTATAAAAGCATTACCACCATTACTCCCAAGATTTACTTCACAAAATTCTAAAATACACTTAAAAATTTAATGAAATTTGTTGTATCTCTTCTGATTTTAACTAGCTATTGGCTAATTGTCATCTCATTCATATCCATTCATGTTAAAATTATTCATAAACTATCATAGGAAGTGCCATATAAAAGAGAACTAGATCCTTTTAACAACAGTAAAAGTTTAACAACCACCTACTATAACATTTTAGTTTTCTTTGCACAAATTGTTATCATTCATAAGTTTGATTATAACAACCATCTCATAGAGTATGAAGATTAAACACACACAGGCCAAGTACAGTTGGTCTCATCATTGTATTTGAATTTTTTTATTTATCATAGTGTTTTGGAATTTATAGCAACTACTAACCCAAGGTACTCTGAATATGCAGTAGTCATAAATTGAGAGTCTACAACTAGCACATTAATACAAAAATGTTAAATAAAAATGGTGCAAAAAAATTTCAAACAACTCACACACAATTTACTTCCCTCTAATTCCATAATGGAGGAAGGATAGTGTTTAATCTAGATATTTTCCTAATGAAACTATGGAAGTATGATTGATATTTTAAAATAACAATGGAGTGAATAGTCTTTGTTGACCAAGACAACCACCACGTTTCATACTAACATGGTGTTTGGTTAAACATTCCTCCCCTTAACCAATGACACCTACAACCCTTGACTAAAATTTGGACATAAAAGAAAACACATCCAAACAAGAAGAGCACCCAAATTATATTGAAATTAGGTGAATTAAGCTGTCCTAGCTAGCTGATAACATAAAACTTAGAGCAACAATTCACAAGAAAAGTCATATATTCAGATCAACACAACTGAATTTATTTTAGATCAGCAAAAAAAAAAGAGTATCATTTACAAAAAAAAAAGGGCAACCCAAAGACCTACAACAATGCTAAGAGATACTATTCTGAATGTAGTGAAGAGAAGTTATTGATGACATCCCAAATGCTAGATAGCTACTCTCTCCAGGCTAACTTAGACAACACAAAAATAAAAAAGACCTTACCCTGCGAAAATAAATAAAAATGCTCCAAGTTTTTGACAAAGACATTAACCATGAATAAAGAAAAATGTTTAGGCTATACTCCCTAATGATATCAGTGCCATATACTCAAAGAAATAAAAAAATGTCTGTAAAGCATTCGCAACTAGAGTAGAGAGATTGAAAAGAGGGGTTTTAAAAAAAATCACTAGAGCATGAGGGTTACACTAACATATAACATGTTCCTAATAAAACTTACTACCATGATCTCTGCCTTTACCAAAATGAGAATTTAATCTCCAACAACATAATTACGAAGTTCATTTTCATTATTATGCCAAATTTAAAACACATAAACAAGAAGAATATAGGTTGAAGCTAGTTACAACAGCAAAAAAAACCTAAAATATGTTCTGCTACTTCACTTTTTCCCAATTGCAAGCACTCCTCCCTCCAACACTCTGTCTGCTTCTCTGCCTTCAAAATGATTTCTCCCCTTGCTTTTATTATTCCTTCCTCCATTACTTCCCAGTCATGGAAGAGAAACATTGCCCATATCAATTGGAAATCTGGCCTCCCACTACCCTCAAAAATTTTCTGTTTAATAATGCTCTTTCCCCCAAAAAATATCCAAAACCAATTTTATTTATAAACACATATTTAAATGGAAATAAGTTAAAATTGCCATAAAATAAGTTATCACTCCAAGGTAAGTGCACCAAGTTGTGGTGCCAAAAGGGGGGTATAAGTGGACACCTTTTTCCTGAAATCAGAAATTTATGAACTTCAACAAGAATTTGAAGATAGTTACACTCAAAATTTTAAGATATGACAAAAACAAAAGCCATAGTCCTTTGAATCTAGTTTCTAAACTACTAATTTTTTTCCAAAATGGTTTAGTTTTAGGTCCTCAAAAAAGGGGCCCACAGAAAGTGGTATTGCTTATTCAAAAAAAAACATAACACAGTACAAAGTGTGGCCCCCCTAAAATTCTAACTTTTTTTTTGAAATTCTTTAACTGCTCTGGTCAAAAGTTACTTAACACTGTGTAGTTTATTCCAGATTTTTTAGGTAATTTTATAATGTGTATTTTTTTTAATGAATTTTTTGACAAGACACATTCCAAAAATGTGAAATATCTATGTGCTCCCCCTAGAAATAATTGAAAACTAATCTAAAATAAAAACATTTATTTTTAAAGTGTGTAGAATGGAGTCTAGTTTCTAAAAAACTAAGTTGTCACAAAATTCGATGAACGAGCTAAAATCTACACCCCAATTAGTACATGGTGGTTTTTGACAAAAAATGGACATACATTCAAAAGAAATTACAGATGAAAGGCTTGAAATAGTTCAAATTAAAAATAAATTATATGGTTATATAGCTAACACAGAGACCTACAATGTTATGTAACCTGATCTTATTGATGCCCCACCATGAGGAATCTTAAACGAGAGCACACAAGAAATATCAATCATTTTTTGTATGTTTGCAGCAAAACACATCTCATACCTATTTATAAACTCCAAACCTTTGGGTTGGATCTACAAGGAAAAACCAAGCCTTAGGCTTGGTTTTAATGCAAAGCTTTGAATAACACGTATGCCCTATATCACACACACACACACTATTTAAAGCTTTTGAATTTGGGTCTCAATAGTGCATGCACGCTGTAGGGCGCACACACTATTGAGACCTAAATAGTACATAGAGAAGGAAGAAGAGATGCAAAGCGAGAGCAAGAGAGAGGAGGGGGGATGGCTATGTGTGTGAGTGAGAGAGAGATAGAGAGAAAGTAGGGGATGGGAAAGGGGAGAGAGAGAGTAGGTGATGAGAGAGAGAGTAGGGGTGGTAGAGAGAGTACAAGATGGGAGAGAGAGGAAGTGTGAGAGAGAGTAGGGGTGGTAAAGAGAGAGTATGGGATGGTGGAGAGAGATTGAGAATAGGGGATGGGAGAGAGAGGAAGTGTGATAAAGTGAGTAGGGGTGGCAAAGAGAGTAGGGGATGGTAGAGAGTGATTGAGAGTAGGGGATGGCAGAGAGAGATTAGGTAGTGGGAGAGGGAGTGAGAGAGGGAGAGAGAGAGAGAGGAGGATGTGAGTGTGTATGAGAGAGAGTAGGGAATGGGAGAGAGTTTGAGAGTTTGTGAGAGAGTAGGGGTGGTAGAGAGAGAAAGTAGGGGATGGGAGAGGGGAGAGAGAGAGCAGGGGATGAGGGAGAGAGAGTAGAAAGGGAGAGAGTGAGAGAGAGAGAGACAGTAGGCGGTGGAAGAGGGAGTGGCAAAGGGAGAGAGAGGGGAGATGGGAGTGTGTGTGAGAGATCTATAGAGTAGGGGATGAGGGAGGAGAGAGAGAGGGGGATGGGAGTGTGTGGTGTGTGTGAAAGAGAGAGAGTAGGAGATGGGAGAGGGGTGAGAGAGAGAGTAGGGGATGGGAGAGAGAGTAGGCAGTGGGAGAGGGAGAGAGAGGGGGAATGAGAATGTATGTAAGAGAGAGAGATTAGGGGATGGGAGAGAGAGGAAGTGTGAGAGAGAGTAGGGGTGGTAGAGAGAGAGTATAGGGTGGGAGAGAGAGATTGAGAGTAGGGTATGGGGAGAGAGAGTACAGGATGGGAGAGAGAGATTGAGAGTAGGGCATGAGGGAGAGAGAGTAGGTGGTGGGAGACAGAGTGGGAGAGGAAGAAAAAGAGAGAGGAGGATGGGAGTGCATGTGTGTGAAAGAGAGAGAGAAGGGAATGGGAGAGGGGGGAGAGAGAGTAGCTTGAGAGAGTAGGGGATGGGAGAGAGAGTAGGTTATGGGAGAGGGAGTGGGAGAGGGAGAGAGAGGGGGGATGCAAATGTGTGTAAGAGAGAGAGAGAGAGTAGGGGATGGGAGAGAGTGTGAAAATGTGAGAGAGAGTAGGGGGTGGCAGAGAGAGTAGAGAGGGAGAGAGTGAGAGTGAGAGTGAGAGAGAGAGTAGGCTGTGGGAGAGGGAGTGGGAGAGGGAGAGTGAGTGAGAGATAGAGTAGGGGATGGGAGAGGAGATAGAGGGGGGATGGGTATGTGTGTGAAAGAGAGAGAGTAAGAAATGGGAGAGGGGAGAGAGAGATAGAGAGAGAGTAGGGGATGGGAGAGAAAGAGAGTAGGCAGTGGGAGAGGGAGTGGGAGAGGGAGAGAGAGGGGGATGGGAGTGTGTGTAAGAGAGAGAGTAGGGGATGGGAGAGAGTGTGAGAGTGTGAGAGAGAGTAGGGGTGGCAGAGAGAGAGAGTGAGAGTAGGGGATGGGAGAGAGAGAGTAGAGAGGGAGAGAGTGAGAGAGAGAGATAGGAGGCGATGGGAGAGGGAGTGGGAGGGAGAGAGAGGGGGAATGGAAATGTGTGTAAGAGAGATAGAGTAGGGGATGTGAGAGAGTAGGTAGTGGGAGAGGGAGTGGGAGAGAGAGAGGGGGGGAATGGGAATGTGTGTAAGAGAGGCAGAGTAGGGGATGGGAGAGAGTGTGAGAGTGTGAGAGAGAGTAGCGGGTGGCAGAGAGCTTGTATAGGATGGGAGAGAGAGAGAGTGAGAGTAGTGGATGGGAGAGAGTATGTGAGAGATTAGGGGATGGAAGAGAGAGAGTGAGAGTAGGGGATGGGAGAGAGAAAGTAGAGAGGGAGAGAGAGTACTTGAGAAAGAGAGATAGTAGGCAGTGCGAGAGGGAGTGGGAGAGGGACTGAGAGAGGGGGGATGGGAGAGTGTGTTTCTGAGAAAGAGAGAGAGTAGGGGATGTGAGAGGGGAGAGAGAGAGTTGGGGATGGGAGGAGAGAGAGTAGGTAGTGGGAGAGGGAGTGGGAAAAGGAGAGAGAGGGGGGAATGGGAATGTCTGTAAGAGAGAGAGTAGGGGATGGTAGAGAGTGTGAGAGAGAGTAGGTGGTGGCAAAGAGAGCTTGTATGGGATATGAGAGAGAGAGTGAGAGTAGGGGATGGAAGAGAGTATGTGATAGAGTAGGGGATGGAAGAGAGAGTTAGAGTAAGGGATGGGAGAGAAAGAGTAGATAGGGAGAGAGAACTTGAGAGAGAGATAGTAGGTGGTGGGAGAGGGAGTGGGAGAGGGAGAGAGATGGGGGGATGGGAGTGTGTGTGATAGATATAGAGAGTAGGGGATGGGAGAGAAGAGAGAGGGGGGATAAGAGTGTGTGTGTCTGTGAAAGAGAGAGAGTAGGGGATGGGAGAGAGTGTGAGAGTGAGAGAGAGAGTAGAGGGGGGCAGAGAGAGAGAGTACAAGATGGGAGAGACAGAGTGAAAGGATGGGAGAGAGTGTGAGAGAGAGTAGGGGATGGGAGAGTGTGTGAGAAAGAGTTGGGGATGGGAGAGAGAGGGTAAGAGTAGGGGATGAGAGAGAGAGAACTTGAGAGAGAGAGATAGTAGGTAGTGGGAGAGGGAGTGGAAGAGGGGGAGAGAGAGGGGAGATGGGAGTGTGTGTGAGAGATCTAGAGGTAGGGGATGGGAGAGGAGAGAGGGTGAGAGAGAGTAGGTGGAGCGAGAGGGAGAGAAAGAGTAGGTGGTGGGAGAGGGAAAGTGGAGAGAGAGAGAGAATAGGGGATGGGAGAGGGGAGAGAGAGTAGAGAGAGAGAGAGAGAGAGAGAGAGAGAGTAGCCCAAGAGAGAGGGGGGATGGGAGTGTGTGAGATAGAGAGAGTAGGGGATGGGAGAGGAGAGAGAGAGAGTAGGGGATGGGAGAGGATAGAGAGTGAGAGAGTAGGGGATGGGAGAGAGAGAGTAGGCAATGGGAGAGGGAGAGTGAGAGAGAGTAGGCGATGGGAGAGGAGAGAGACTGAGAGAGAGTAGGGGATGGGAGAGGAGAGGGAGTAGGGAGAGAGAGAGAGTAGGGAATGAGGGATGGTGGGATAGGAGAGATGTGTTTTGACATAGTGCATATGCACTTTATAGTGTGTACACACTATAGTGCGTACACACTATGTCAAATCACCCAAAAATGGTAAAAAAGAAAGTTTGGGTCCTATTTCATCCAATCGTTGCTTTTGGTCTGTTGTGCATTTTGTTGTTTTGACAGAAAACATGGGTTTCAACATAGAAAACACCAAATTCAATCATTGGATATGCGATTTGAAGACTTTTTGAATATTCTTTGTATAGAAAAGGTTAGTGCAATCCTTTTTAAATATTGTTTGTTGATATATAGATATAAATTTGATTATAATTTGACATGTTGTTTAATATACAGTGAATTCATTGAAATTTGTATGTTTGAATGAAATGTTATTTCAAAATGGTTAGAAATTTGACAAGTTGTTTGATATATATTGTGTATTCATTCAAATAATTGTAATTTTTATATGTATTTGAATGATTTATAATTTACACATTGTAATTAATTCAGATGTTTGAATAATTTGACATGTAGAAATCATCATCATGCCAAGGAAGAAACCAAAAACTCAAAAAAATGAAGATAGGGAGAGAGATTTGGAAATTAAAAGAGATAAAATGAAACTACTACATGAACAAAGAAAATTGCAAAGCAATAATGAAGAATTGACTTTCGAAGAGGATCAAGAACCACTAATACAAACAAACAAAGAGGAAGAATTGAAAAGACAAAGAGAACAAATGAGACTGTTACGCTCAAGAAGATAATTGAATTGTGAAGCTACACCATCTTCCAATGTTGGAGTCATATCATCCTCTCATGTTGAAGATACACTAATTTGTAGATCCGACAATGTACACACTCCATCATGTCATGTTGAAGACACAATATCAACACATCAAGTAGGTGATATTCCATCTTTTGTATCTTATTGCCAAGGCACATCATCTTCGGTTCAAGGTATGCAATACACTCAACCTTAAGTTAATTTTCAAAATGTTGAGGGAATGGAAGAGATTATAACACCTTCTAGAATTCATTTTAGAAGACCAAAATATTTGATTGATATTGATACTAACATTTTGAAATCAATACCTAACAAGATTAACAAGTGTACTTGTCAAAGAAAAGTTAATGGTATGTGGAGATTTTTTTGAAGAATTAAATATTATAGGTCGATGCAAATTATTTTTTGAAATGATGAGGAAATTGAAATTTAGGCCTATCATGAAGATTATTGGGCTAAGAACGATGGACGATTCAAATGAAAAGCAATTGTAAAGAATCTAATGAGTGCTTATGACAAAGTGGGTTCTAAATCATGCACCAAAGATAGTAATATCACAAGATGAGTACTTACATCAACAATAGTAAGTATCCAAATGAAGAAAGCTTGACTCATGAGAAATACAAGCAAAACATTGAAAATTGGTAGGGGTACTCTAAGGAGAACCATACTAAGGCGTGAGAGATTGGAAGATCCAACAAAAAATGAGTTATGGACATTTAGTAGTAGACTACTGCACAAGGATAAAGGAATTAGTGAAGCTTTAAAATCATTGATCAAATATTTTTGGAAAAATAACACACGTGTTTCCCCTAATCAAAGATATGTTGTAAGAAGGGGGATTGGTAGCCAAAATTGTGAGTCACATGCGAAACATTTTTTGGACTCAACTTAGAGACAATTTTTTGCAAAATTTATTGGTATGTATCCTCAAATTCGAATAAGTTAAAGATTTTTTGAGATGGGTAAACTTTTTTATGTGAAGATAAATCACACACGCACAACTTGTTGTAGGATACATATTGAATTTTCTAACCATTTTGATGTTTTTAGGCATATATGTGTGTTTTTGCATTTTGAGTTTGTTTTGTAGGATTGTGACATGAATGAGCCACCATGATCTTCAAGGGAATTCATATCCAACATTCTATGTGAAATAGGGGATGACCAACAATTTTACAAGACATCATGCTTTGATGGTACATGCTTAGTTTATGGTTCTTTGCAACTTTTATCAACTTGTGGACATATGTATAATACACATGCAATTGGAAATGATATAGTAGATTACAAAAAATTTAAGACAGTGATGTATGCTCTAAAAGATGGGAAATAGGGTAAAAGATGTGATTTAGTATTTGAAAAGATTCAAGTGTATGAGTTCATGAAGATTTTTTGTGAAAAGATTATTTATGAGTATGCAAGGCATACATATAGAGCTTGATGGCTAGATTTGCAATTCAAGTTGTGCAAGGATACACTTCCACTGGATACCATTATTTTGGTTGTAGACTTCACAGAGAACTACACACTACAACCAAAAAATGAGGTGTACGCAAAGTATTATACTTCTCAACAAGTTTCCATATTTTGTTCACATAACATTTATGCATTCACCTACAAGTACAGAGGATGACATGAAGGTTTTGAGGGAGTACCATTTTTACATAAGTGATGATCGATCACATTCTACAGAGTTTGTATAGGATTGTTTTCAACTATTTTATGGAGATTTGGCTAATAGGGGCATAAGATATCGTCAACACAATATTTGGTTAGACAATTGCACATCTCAATTCAAGAATGCATAGATTTTCTATTGGTTGAGCAAGATGTATAGGTTATGTAGAATTCAATATATGTGGAATTTCATAGAGGCTGGTCATGGAAAGCGAGAGCACGTTGGTGCAATCGCATGCATCAAAAGAGCCTTAGCTCATGAAGAACTAAAGTACAAAGATGGAGCAATATTGATAGATGCAAAATCCATCATCTAGTGGTGTAACGCTACAATAGGTCTAGGTAAGGAAGGTGAGTCTATGGTTCATAGATTTTTTTTGTTGATAGATAATACTAACATTGCACCATATGAGGATTGTTGCACACTAATAGGATCCAGTGAGTTGCACTCTTTTAGAAGCTCTGATGTAGGTTCATGGAGTATCTAGACATGAAAAATGGCATGCTATTGTCCATCATGTGTAGAGGAAAATTGGGTCGAGTGTGAGTTGACTAAATGGGTGGACAAATGGGATATATGGGTTTTGGACCCAATTGACACCTATCGTCCCCCACAAGCACTGGAAATGGTAGAGATAGTTTCGTCTATTGACTTTGACCACTTATCTGATCTAGTACAACTTGGTAATATATATTTATATATCTTTGTAATTTCAATATGTAACTTTATAACTTTTACCTAAGTATTTTCTAAATTATTGACCACATTTTGTACATTTGTCACTTCAGGCCATATTTTTGTTGTTATTGCACTTGATGACAATGAAGAAGGGATAGATTATTATTTGTGTGATTGTGTCCAAGCCAAAAAAAATTGGATCACTCGGTTATAGATGGTGAATGTTTAGAGTACCATGTCAGTGCGATGGTTGTAATCAGCACATGACTTAGACGATATTCTATGAAGAGCCCTAACTTGTGGTTATTTGAGGATTGACAAACAAAGAGGAAGATTCTTCATTATTCAAACCTTATTGTCACATCAAATGTCCACTTGATAAAATATGGTGGAAAATCACATAATAAGATTATTTGGAATGTTCGTGAGTCATACCACGAGGTAATACTTGAGACATTAAGATGTAGAGAAGATCCAGTTGGCTCATTAGATTGAATAGGGATAGAGGGAGAGAGATAAAGAGTGATCAATTGGATCCAAATACAATGTTGCAACCTCTCCCCCAAGACCATCCACATGACAAGATGGACCATGTTGTTATGATGTGGAAGTGATGAGATAAGTTTAAATCATAGATTTTATGTTTTGATTTGTTTAGAATCTAGATACATTATTTGAATTTACATTAGATTCTTTAATAGGACCCATTTTTAGATTAGTCTATTGAATAAGTGAAAGTTTAGAATTTGTTGTTAAGATCAAAATGTAATTAAAGAACATGAAAATTTTTAGAATGTGAATGCTTTGTGATGTAAAGTCATGATTGTGTGCATGTAACCAGAAACTTCAAACTGGCGAAAGCAAGGATATAATGGGAGAAGTTTCCAAGACTCATCAAGCCATTTAGTAAGCCACTTGATCATTGCTAGAAGCTCAAACAAATAATTCTTTGCATTTGGAACATTGTTACCAATAATGATATTATGAATAATATACTTTTATCTTTTAATAAAAATCAGGAGGAATCTAGTGGTTCAAATGCTAAAAGTGAGTTTGCTAATAGAGGGACATTTAGGGGCAGAAGATCCAATGGCAGAGGAAGGTCTAGTGGAAGAGGGCCTAGTGTGTTCACTGGTAAGTGCTTTACTTGTAACTAAGTAGGAAATCAGTCCTTTAGATGCCCTAAAAAGAACAAACAAGGATATTACATTTATGTGGTTATGTTCCTTCTTACAATTTTTATTGCCTTATGTTTTTTGGGTTCAAATTTGAAAACAAGACACTCTCATGTGTCCTTTCTTAAATTATTGATGTAGTGTCGCAGAAAATATTTCTTTTCAAATCAATTTCTTTCTAGAGTTGATCAATATGAAATATAGTTAGTATATTCTAAAACAACTAAGAGAACGTAGAAATGATTTATCCATGATCATCATGAGATGACCATCTCAAAAGTGATTATTGAGCTCATTTTCCTAGCTACAAGACTAATACTTCCTTATCCTTATAAATATTGGATTTGAGTATAGTTTCAATATTTGGTAGCTCATTACCAAGGTATTAGAATTGTTAGAGTAAATAATTAATTATTAATTATTTATTCTATTTCTTAAGCTTACTTAGGTCATGCATTTATTTAATATTTTATATTTAATGCATGTAGTGGTTAGTTGTTGACAACACGGGAGTTTGTTCCCTTCTAGTTGTCACACTTATCTTCTACCACCTTCCAGCTTGTTCTACAAGCTTCCATGAGCTCTTTATATTCGGGCTCTCTCTCATTGTATTTACATATCATAACAACATCATTTCTTATTGTAAATACATTTCTTCTTGTGTTTGCATTCATGGTGTCTCTCATGTCTGTTTAGGGTTTTGCTCGTGCTCCATGCTCCTCCCCTTCTATGGCTTCTCTTTGACAGGTTTCACATGCAGGTGATCTTGGCGTCTTCGGAGTTGGCTTTCCTCAACTCCAACATGGTATCAGAGCCTTCTTGCTGCTGCTTCGTTGAAGAATTTTGAAGCCGTGATTTGAAGTCACAAACCCTAGTTTGTTTGTGCATTTTTTCTTCAAATTAGGGTATCAGCATTTTTTAGGAGCACTTTCAGCCCAAACGGACATCACCATTGGATCCGAAAGGCCGTTTGCAGTCAGGATTCATATAAAACTTGTCATTTTTGGAGACAGGGCAATTTTGGCAAATTTTTGAGGCCTCCAGGGTCTGCCGTACAGATCGTACGGACGCAGAGCGTAAAAAAATTTAAAAAAAAAAGGTTTTGCAGCACCGCCGCTGCGCCACCGCGCCACCTGTGCACAGCCCACAGCGGCCGCAGCAGGCAGCGCCGCCCGCGCTCCGCTGCGGCCCGACCGCCTCCTAGCTGCCGCCCTCCCCCGGTGGCTCCTCCCGGCCGCCGCCCTCTGCCGGCGGCTCATCCTGCGTCTGCCACCTCCACTGGTAGCTCCGCCGCCTGCGGCCACCTTTGCCCAGTCCTCTGCCTGCCAGCTGTGCAGCCGTCCAGTCAGTGGGTACGTCAGCAACCCACTCACCTTTTTGCTGATTCAGCGCCAGCAGGGGTGACACGTGGCATGGGCGCCACGTCGCACCAGGCCACGTGGACCCACCACGTCACCCCTACCATGTCATCATCCATACTGCCATGTGGCACTCTTTTTTTTGCTGCGACAACCACCAAACCATCAAATTTAATTGGCTGACTTGCTGACATCAGCGCTGCATCAGCCCTTACATGCACCTCTCCCGATTGCTTTTGGACCTACCTTTGGTTTTTTGGCCATAACTCTTGCATACGGAGGTATTTTTCTGATCCAAAAGAAGCACCGGAAAGCTGGTTTCGAGATGGAGATTTTGGTGTAGGTATTTTTAGGTTTTGATAATTTTTTATTGCTCATTTTTTCTGTTAAAGTCTGAAGTCCTGTATTTTGACTCCGGCATGCATATCTTTTGCGTCCCATGCTTGTTTTTTGAAAACTTTATATTTTTGGAAAGCTGGTTCTGTGTACTTTTCAGAACTATAGTCTTTTTTCTTCTTTTTTGGCCTCTTCTCTTTCTATCATAGTTTTGGCATTTTTGATCTATGGTGGATATTTTGAGTGTTTTAGGCCCGAGGATCATTTTCCTGGCATGGTTTGCTTTCTTTTTGGCTGTACTTTCTTTTGGTTCAGCTCTTTTTTAGTTCTGATCATTGTAGCTATCATTTTGAAGCATTTTTCATTTTTGCGCTGAGATAAAATGTCACTTTTGCATTCTAAGAGTCATGAACGTTGTTTTGAGTCAGCTGTGCATGCACTATTTCATAAAGCACCATGGGGGGGATTATTGTTTGCTGTTTTAGGCATTCTCCCTTTGTCAAGTGAGTGTCCCTTCCACGACATTAGCCCCATGCAGAGTCAGTTAGACCGTGTCTTTATCGGTGTCTGTACCTCTTTCCCTCTCTCCTCGTTCTTGGTTCTTTTGCAGGAGATTTTGGCTCACCTTCTCAGTTGCCTGTCATCACACCCTGTCTGCATTAAGGGGGGGTTATGCTGTGTTCTAATGCATCCATGGTTTGATGGTTTGATAGTGTGAACTATGTATTCAGTGGTTGATCCTATATACAAGGCGATTGCAGTGGCTGGCTACCTATGCATTTCGGTGAGATGGATCATCTACCATATAGACATGCTCAGTTCGTGCCTTCTTCTTCCATGGAGGTTTCTTCATATTAGCAATTTGGCAAATTTGCGACTTCTTCATGCTTCAGTGATGCTGCTTCTTCATGATCACTCTTTGTTCCTATTTTAGGGGACAATTTCCCTAGTTGGAGACTTCTTCAGCTCTTCACTGGGTTCTTACCTCTTTTTGGGGGAGGGTTTTTCCCATGTGGTTTTCTCTCTTTCCTCACTTACAAAGGTTGCATTTCTTCTTGCATTGTACATGGGTACCTAAAATGGCCTCGTTGTCGGGACCAATTATGCATTTCATCTTAGCTTTATGAGCTTAAGGCATTTCCCTAAGTTGCACTTAAGGGGGGGTGTTAGAGTAAATAATTAATTATTAATTATTTATTCTATTGCTTAAGCTTACTTAGGTCATGCATTTATTTAATATTTTATATTTAATGCATGTAGTGGTTAGTTGTTGACAACATGGGAGTTTGTTCCCTTCTAGTTGTCACACTTATCTTCTACCACCTTCCAGCTTGTTCTACAAGCTTCCATGAGCTCTTTATATTCGGGCTCTCTCTCATTGTATTTACATATCATAACAACATCATTTCTTATTGTAAATACATTTCTTCTTGTGTTTGCATTCATGGTGTCTCTCATGTCCGTTTAGGGTTTTGCCCGTGCTCCATGCTCCTCCCCTTCTATGGCTTCTCTTTGACAGGTTTCGCATGCAGGTGATCTTGGCGTCTTCGGAGTTGGCTTTCCTCAACTCCAACAAGAATAAGGGTTGAATATCAAATTAAAGCCATTTTTTTATTTATAAAATTCAAATATTAAAAAACAAACGGCTATGATTACTTTTTTGATTAAAATTCAAATATTTAAATGCAATTTTTCATCATTTTGATTACTTCTTGGGGGGTCTTTTCGAATCTTCTAAGTTGAGAAGCATTTCAAATGGATTGAGTAAGACCTAGCAGCAATTTATAATTCCTTTTGAATTTTTTAAAACTTAATCAAAGTCATTGTTTTGCACATCCACATAAGAGTCATAGTTTTCAATACTTTTACCTAACAGTTATACTAATCTTTTTAATGTAGAGGATCCATTTCATGGGATCAAGGGCCTTGAGACCATGAAATGGAAATGATTAACATTGTATTATATAAATATAACATTTTATATAGAGAGAAATGGATGGGAATGTGATCACAATTTGAAATAGTGAAGAAATCAGCATGGAAATGGTGGTTAGGTACAACAGCGGGAATTCTAGCCATGTGAAAGGAGTATTTTGTGATTTGGATCATCTTATATGACCAATGTAAAGGTGTATGATCAACCAATTTGATCTAGAAGTTTGGGGAAGGGTGATATTGGTGATACCCTAGATTTGAGGGTTTAAAAGAAGGTAATTTGGGATTTTGGGGTTCTAGTAGGTCTGCAACAGATTGCTTATGGAATTGGGGGTTTTATGCCATGAATGATGACTATTGAAAGTTACAAGGTCTAGGAGTCTATTATACTAGGAGTTTCTTTGTTAAATTATCCATTTTCATGCTAAAAAATAGGGCATCAATCAGAAGTAGGGGTATTGGTCCAAAATTGATGCACAATGCAATAGTGGAAGGCTTAGTCTAAGGACAATGCTCTCAAATCATCAAGTATGCAAATATGACTCCAAAGTGTTTCAAACTCCCTTTACTAACTACAACACACCTATGTCAACCTCAAGAACAACAATCCAATCCCTAAACACACTTTTCCAACTTTCATGCAAGTTCCACCAACCTATTCACAAATAGGGCTACAAGGGCTAAAGGTGAGAAACTGTTGCATTTGACATAAACACACATAAAATAACTATTCTAAGGATGGAAATAAGAAGTGTTTTACAACCCCAAAAATATCCCAAAAGATCAAAATCCAATCTATTCCAGCACTCCCCTAATCTGCCTAAGTACACAGACCTAAATAGGCCCCTTTAGGCTTGGTTTTCAAAGGAAGACTAATGAAATGGGTGCATAGACAAGAGATAGGTCTTAAAAAATCCAAGGGTTAATTAGGAAACTACCAATCCACCTTTTATTTGGTTACTTTCCTTCACATACAATTCCAACAATCAAATTCCTTCAATATTAGACCAAATACATACAAATATTTGGCCTAGGGCTTGCAAGAAAAATTAACTCCCTTGGTTTTTCAACTCCTAATTTTTGGATATGAAATTAAACTCCTAGGGCTTCAATTTTCATTGGGTTTTATGCCATTTGAATCATATAGTCATGATCTATATGTCCATTTGCACAAAACCCTGCTGAACCTAGGGTTTCTAGGCAATTTTGAAAGAAAATGCTATAACTTTTGATAGAGATCACCAATCAAGTTCAAACCAAGTGCATTGGATAGGGAAATCAACCAAGTTACTCCTAAAACCATTGAACCACCCTTCCCAATCTATAAAACATGTGGGAAAATGAAAATGCAGCAATTTTGAACCAAAAAACTAGTAAATTTTATTAAAATCAGCAAAAATTCATACATCAACCAACCTGTTCTGTTGGGAAGGTTGGATCATAAATTTATAAGAATGTTTGATCTATCAACTACCTAGGGAATAGTTATAATTGGTTCAAAATCCTTCATTAGCAATATGCAACTTTTAAGCAAAAATTGCTTAGCAACTTTTTATTGCATTTGCAATTTTTATTGAAATTGACTACCTAGGACCTCTAAACTATTCTAGGACCCTTATTAACCTCATCTAAGATGTTTCCACCTATTACCTAATTACTTAATGCCCTATAGGCCTTGGGGACTCATGGTTTATAGAATTACGAAATGAGCCTCAAGCCTTTACAAATGGGGTTATAACATCATGAAATTATTCCTAACATCCTACAACCTTATTGTCTTGCTCATGAATCCTTTAGGAAGGTGGTGTAATGCAGGATCCTTGTGGAATGCCCCATGATGACCTTGAGTGCCCTGCACCAAAAATGACCATATGAAAGATTTTGATATGTTTTAGTACTTTGAAAAGGGTGTCCAGAAATGTAATTATCTTGTCAAGTGCTTTGGATAAAGTTTAACTTATTTAGACTTTTGTGCTACTGGAGGGCTACTAATTTGTCAATTAGGTCTCTTAAGACACCTTGGAAGAATTAGGTATTGGGAGTTAGGTCTAGCTAAGTGGATGGTTAAATCCAATTGAATACACATTATATAACTCATAAAAGTCTTATTTAACCCTTGGTTAAGGCCTTTGCATATTTGGAGTTATTTTGAGTCATATGGAGTTTATAGGTGTTTTTGGCAACTTGGATAACTTGCTTGCTTGAAGAAGTTTGGAAGTGGAGTTAATCTTGTGGATCCAAAGGTGTGGAGTTCAATGAGTTAAGCCTTTTGAATGATTATCCTCTGATAAAAGATTGAGTGGGTTGGGTCATTTTTTTAGTTACACTTGAGGAAGATATAAGGGCATTGTTTCAAAGCAAAGGGATAGTTAGTTGTTTCTACATCAAATCATTGGTTGACCACTGACCTCTACATCACTTATGGTGCCATCTCTAATTATAATTGAACAAACTATATCATTCACTCTCCACATAAACTATGCTAATTCTTCATTTGCAGGTCACCAAAGAAGAGGGTTAATAAAGTTGAAGCACCAGTGATAAAGGGTGAGATGCCAAAATCATCTACAAAATCGTATTATCAATTCACATCCTCAATGTTTATTAGTTCTTTTTTTTCAACTACCATTGTGTGTTAATCATCTTATGCCTGGGATTGTAGAGGATCACAATCATAAAAAAGTAAGAAGGAAAATAGGTCTTGATCTGATGATAATGGGGTAGTTACAGATATAGTTCTCTCTAAGGATAATTTTGTTTAGCCGATGTATAAGTTGAGAGAACCAAAAGACTATTTAGGTCTACTAAGAACAAATGGAACTTTTGATATTTTAAGATATAAATTTTTTATTGATGGATTTGACAAGAATTAAAAGTATACAAACAATCAATTTACTCTTCCATAAAATGGTTCCTATGTTAACAACTTTTATTGTATTTCTTGATTTTGTTCTAGCATTTAATGTGATTGTAATATTGGCTTGTAACTGAAGGAGGAAAAAGCAAAAAGAGTAAACAAGTTGCATCTATGAACACACCTACAAATGGAAGTGGAAGAAAATCTAAGGGAGCTAAGGAAGTGAAAACTATAATAGATCAGGACCAAATAGGGATATCATTAGATATAGGTGCAAGGAGTTCAAATGACAAACCTTTGGTATGTAAACTCCAAAATACCATTTTTGGTTTTAAACTAAACTTGAGTATGCATTTGACTTATTTATCCTGAAAATGTAGAATGCATGGAGATCACATGCATGCACTGATTAGTAGACTTTGGGAGTCAAGCTTCACTTCAAAAATATATGAAGAACATGCATAGGTATTGGAAACTTCTCAAATTGCTTAACATACCCGTCACCTTTAAAAATAGTTTCTACAAAGACAATACAAGGCATTTCACAAGACATTGCAGTGATCCTTCATAGCACTACCTTCCTAAGTGGCTCACGATGTAGGTTATAATGTTTTAGAATGTTAGGACTAGTTTCAAGTTGATATCACATAGTTAAATCTTGATAGAAATATCACAATCAACCCATTTGTAAAGGCTTGAGACTCATTGGTGTTTCTATAAACCTTGAGTCCTTAAGACCTATAGGGAATTTAGTATCTAGGGAAATAGGTAGAAATACCTTAAATAAGGATAATTTAGGTCCTAGGGTCCTTAGGATAAACTAGTCTTTTTATTAGGATAAAATAGTCTTTTTAATAGGTTAATAAGTCCATTTAAATGATTTGGTAAAGTTTCATCACTTAGCAATTTCAAAAATTCAAAAGTTACAAAGTTATAAATTTGAATTTTCAAATTATAACGGTCATGGACATTTAGGAGGGAATTGGTTTCTTTATTGTTTTAAGACAAATTAAACCATCCAACCAATTTGGATCAGTTGGGTAGTTGATAGGAGTTTATTAAATGTTTCACAAATCCATTTTATGGGCAGAGAATCCATGGTACAAACTGCTACAGCAAATTGAATAAAAAAATCTGATTTCTTGCAAAGTTAAAGGGTTTTTTGGTATGATTCAAAGTTCTTATTGATTGGATTGCCTTGGAAAATGTTTTGATCATTCATATTTCATCTCTTTGAATTATTTCATGTTCTAAAAACCCTACTATAGTCACTGTCAATCATTTTGGTATTGTTCAGTCTTTGGAAAATCTAATTTTAAGATAGTTTTGCGTAGATTTCACACTATGAATGTCATTCTATGGTTGTAGCACTCTGATTCTCATATAATGGCATCTTATTGACATGCATAACATCTATTTAACATGTAAAGTATCTTACTAATCTTGGAAATGCAAGTTTGATTAATTTATGTGGTGATCACCATAAAGAAGACTAAGAAGCTAAGTGAATTTGGAGGATAGGCTGTAGGTTAGAGAGTTTTGGCCAAAAAAGGGCACTATTTTATGATGGAATGTGTATAGAAATTTTTTATACAAGGTGTTCCAACCTTTATTTGTTGCAGGAAACTTTGGGAAGTGTGACATTGAGGAAGCCCTAAATTTAAGGGTTTCGAGGGCACAATTTGGGGCTTTGGTACGTAGAAACCTCTTGGAGTCAAATTAACTTCATATAAATTTTATTTGAACATATTTATCACAACATGTAGAGATTTGGAGCCTAGGATTTTGAATGGTTAGCACTTCATTTGTAACTGCATGAGAATTAGGACTTAAAAATCTGAGAAACAGTGAAAACATTCATATACCTTCCAAAGAAATATACCATATACTTTTGGTATGTTAAGGAAATCCATAAAGGGTACTCAAATATATAATTTATTTGTCTGGTGTTTTGGAAAAAGTTGAAGAAAAATTCTTGTGAGTGTTGCTGCAGGGCTACAAGGCATGCTATTAGGCCTAGTTTGAGGAATATTGAAGTTTTGGTGTCTAAACCATTGAAGCAAGTTTGAAACCTATTCAAGTACCTTGGATTTCATATTTTAGGGCTATCAGATCACACCATAAGACTTGTTGGTGGATAATTTACCATTTCACTTATTGAAGGCACTTTTGGTCACTAGATTCAATTGTGCATTTGATTGAGTTTGTATTTGGACCTTGGATCCATCATATTCCCTTGCCACCTTTGCATCATAGACTCAACCTAAATAAGGTAAATCCACTATTGGTTGCATTCCCAACAACCCTCAAATAGATTTGCAAGATTAGGCCTAGAAGCCTATTAGGTCTCCTAATGTTGATTTTGACCAATAACTCTAAAACTCATCAAAGGACCTAAGGAATAAATTATAGATTTAATGCTCACCATCCTCAAATTATTTGAGCCTAAATAGGCCATTTCCAATAGGTTTACCCACCCCTTGACAGTTTTGGACCGTTGGAAGTTACATTTCAAAAAGTTGTCAACAAAAATGCAAAAGTTGCTAAGCACCTTTTTAGCAATTTTGCACTTATGACAAGTTTTATTGAAAGAATATTTTCAAATGGATTTACTCACTTGAAGGAACTTTATTAATGTTCTAAACACCTAGACATACCTAGAAAACATAAAAATGACCAAAAACCCACTTATTGGACCAATTGATGCCCAAGGCTTATAGTTGTACCATAGGATCTTATGTCCATTACAAGGTGGATGGGTCATAGGGAGATCCTTATTACATCATGAAAAGAAAGAGGGTTAGTGATGCAAAGCTTGCAGCCAAAAGCACCAATTGCACTTCCAATTTCCAAACAACACCTTAACTTTCCTTAAAGGTTGCAGACTGATCCAAAGGGCTTCTAACAAAGGTATACTCTACCCTGCAAGTGGACTCCACTCTACATGCCCAACCCTCAAACCTAGGGTTCTCAACTGACTTAGATCAATCACAACTTCTTAGGGACTCCACTTCTCCAATAGGCCTAAAAAGGAAAACTCTCCCTAGATGGGTTTAGAACTCAACTTTCCTAATAGAAAAGGTTTTTATGGACCTAATCTCTCAAAAACACCCAACTTTAAAGTTCACAAACCCCCAACAACTGATTTGCATAATTGTTACTAGCATTTCTAATAGGGCTAATCCTAGTGTAGTGCCTCTCCCATTTGTCTTTTGTAAGTTGTCCTGATGGATGCGACCTTGATGATCTTTTGTTGTGATGGATCATGATTGTGACCCTGAGTGGTCTACACCGTTGAGGTGTTTAGATTTATGTTTCTTTATCAGTTGCGTTGATTATGCTTTTGACTGATCTTTGAGATTATGATGTGATTTTTGGTTCACTGAGGTTTATGCCAGTGGTTACCAGGATCGATGTGGTATCATGAGGTTGTTCTGTGATTACCTTGAGATGTGTGCAGAGATTGTACTGTGTACTATTTACCATGCTACACTGGACTAGGTTCCTGTAGCAGTGGTTAGTCATGTTTATGACTGTGTTTGCTTATGTGTTTTAAATGCCTTTTTAATGCAGAGTAATCAATCATTATTAAATGCATAAGTAATTAAATGGATTGTTCATGTGAGATTATTGGGTTATGTGCTGCGAACATTTACCTTGTTACATTCTGATTAGAGAGATATTTGTTACTCATGTTATGTTTACATTTGAGATGACCTGAGGGTCAAATGTTACTCTTTGATTCCAGTATCATAGATATTAGACTACTATGCTGTTCAGTTAATCATATTGCATGATGATGCTATTTTGAGATGACAATGTGTTTTATGATGATATCTGGTTATCTAGTTATCTGGTATTTGGACATACCTTTGATTTTGCTATATGATGGATTTAATGCTATGGTTATTTACTTCATTCCTGCGTTGCTATGCCTTTTGTGAACGTGAGTGATGTAAATAGATTATTTTAATATAATTAAATAAATGGTTAAATTAGGTGATTTAATGCACGTATTGCTTCGGCAATGTTATTATATGCAATTGCACTTGATCATGTTGTTTAGTGTGCAGGATTTATATCCCTGGCAGTGGCACATGGAGTTAGTGATTCAGCCATTCATATTTTACCAATGTTGTCCTTATATGGTCGACGTATCCTTAATTAAATGTTTAATTTAAACCTTTTGGTGATTATTAAATTTGAACTCATTTGCATTATGTGATTAGACCAGTAAGCGTGTCTGTGCATTTAGAGGTTCGCATTGTTGCGAAAATTTATTAAGGAGGTTTATGTGTTTTTGGGTTTTCGGGCTTTTTAATTGTTTTATTTTAATTTCTGGCAGCTTTGCCATAGATGAATTCTTATTTATAGGAATAGCCTATTTTTGTTCGGGTCGATTCGGGGTTTAACTGGATTGGCTGGTTAAATGCCCTAATTGATTATTCACCCGAAAAGTGAATAAGTATCCAAAGAGAAATTTAATTCCTCACTTCTCACTTTCAAATTGGAAAGTTGGAGAGTAAAACCCAAAATCCTCTTCATGAGGATTTACTGTTTTGTTCATTGTGGGAGCACGGGCGTGGGATCATCGCGAGGTTTAGCTCGTTGGATCCAGCTCGGGGAAACCTTGGATTGCCGCGATTTTCAGCTACTTCTGCGGGATATTTATTTTATGGTTCAGATTCCCGTTTTGCCCTTTTGGCTGTGAGGTAGGGCTTTCCTATTTTATTGTTTTTGCTATGTTTCTGCTTCTATTTTTGGTAGCCATTTGTTTGGAGGCTAAGAACTAGTGTTCCCCTTCGTTTCTATATGCTAGTTCTACCCGGTTGGGCAGGTATGAATATTTCCCTATTTTTTGGGATGAGGGTTTGGGATTTTATGCCGTTATGCTGGCCGTTTTTGCATACGGTGTCCGATTTCATTTATTTTTGGATTTTTGGGGTTTTTGAACCCAAAGGCCAAATGGGTTTTAATTTTGAAGTTTTCCAATTTTTGGGGTTTTCACCTCGTTTTGCGTGCTGCCCTGTTTTCTCGGGTTTTCTTGGCACATTGTGATTCGTGGACCTAGATGATCCATTTGGATATCAGTCATACCACTATTGCACTTTTATGTTGCATTGGCACTTTTATGTTGCATTGGGATGCATGTTGCATCCGTACTCCCAACGTTGTGTTCAGTTGAGTGATTTTATACCTGTTATGGTTTTTGTTGGACCTTTGCTTTTGTTTTGTGAACGCTAGTATTTGTGTAGAATCCATACTCTCAGATTGAGGCTAGTTGAGTGAGTTCATGATGTGTGGTCTTGTTACATCATTGGGATTCGTGTAGAATCCATACTCTCAGATTGAGGCCGATTGAGTGATTTTGTGATGTATGGTTTTATTAGCTTTGAGATTCGTGTAGAATCCATCCTTCCCATGTTGCTTTTAGTTGGGTGTTTTCTTTGCATTGTGTTCTCATTCTTGTCCTTGTGTTATGATCTTCGTGATGGTGGTGCGCCACACACGAGTACGTACGCATACATTTGTTGGGTGACTTGCGAGGCCCGATCTTCTGTGGATTTGCTGGAAGTTATGATCATTGGGGTTGGGATGGGAGTATGCATGCCCACGGGCACTTGTCGTAGGATGAGCATGGGTAGGGTAGGGTAGCATATGGAGGGGGCTTCTACCTCGCAGCCTGGTGATCATTGTGCCCAGAGGGTTGGCGAAGGAAGCTTTAATTAGGTGAAAATTAAATATAATGTGTGACTGGTAATAAAACTTAAGATAATAAAAAGGTTTGGGGTGCAAGAGCCTTTTTGTTGAGGGATGTTGAATCTGCGCAAGTCCTAGCTTGGGCTTTTTGATGCCAAGTGACTCTCCATGATGTTAGTCCCTACATAGTAGCCTATTGAGTGTCTGACCAGGACCTTTACTCCTTGCATTGTCTTAGGCTCTTGGTTGCAGCCATCATACTGTCTGGAATGAGTGTTAGCCATGGATGTTGTGTTTTATGTGTGTTTGTGGTTGGATCATTATCTCCATTAGTATGGCGGGTGTGGACCTACGGGTGCCACGTGTTTGGGAGGCATAGCTACCTTCACCACTGTTAGGGATTGGTGTACAGAGACAGTCTCTTATCCTAGTGCGACCGTTGTTGGATGTTTTCACTTGGTACTTCGGGTTCTGGAGTATGCTTTCTTGTGATTTATGCTTTCATTGGAATGCTTGGATATCATGTTTAGATGATGTTAGTTTACTTGACGCATTCCCTTATCATGATGTTTAGCATATGATTATATGAAATTATTTGATTTAGTAGTGTATCTGTTGCTTACTATTGTTTAGCATGTGATAGGTGATGTTATCTACTATAGGATTATCTTATGCGTTATCACTAGCATGTTAGATTTTCTTATGCTGTTATTATGCATGTTTTAGTAGTGACATCCCTATTATGATAGTACTGGCGATTTGGTCGGTGGCTTGGGATGTTACACGCAGGGGATGGCTAGGACCCATGATGGTCTTATGATGCTATTGATGGTTGGGAGGAACTGCATACTTAGTTTGGTTGTTCAGTTCATTGTGATGTTGCTTTTGTTCTTTGCGATGTTTATTTCAGTGTGTTCTTTGCTACTGTAGTTTAGATGGATAGATGTTCTCCTTGCTGTGTTGTTCTTGCGCTCGAGTGTTCATTCCTCGAGCCTTCGTGGATCTGGTACTCCCCAGTGTGGAGGTTCTTTTGTTGGTTTTTCCCCATTTTTGAGTTCTGGAAGTGTTTTTACTTTCTATGGGCGACATTTGTTCAGCATTGTGTGACACTGATAAAGTATCGCACGCCCATAGAAAGAATGTCGTACGATACTATAAAGTGTCGCACGCATTACTGGAGAAGTGTCATACGACACTGGAAGAGTGTCGCACGACTTTATGAGAAATGTCGCGAGATATTTTTCCAGTATCGCACGCCTTCTTGAGAAGTGTCGCACTTAGTAAGGGAGAAGTGTCGCCCTCCCTTAGTAAAAAGTGTCGCATAGTTTTTGTGAAAAACCTGCGCGTGCCATTAGCGGGCACTTTTCTTCGTGATCCAATCTTTTTGAGAGTGGTTTTGGATACCCTTTTGGGCATTCTTCGAGCCTATGTTGTTGCATTTTTAATTCAGGAGGTTTCTTTTGAAATCCAATTTTTGGGTTTCTGTTGTAGTCCTTCAGGGTTTAAAATATATCGTTTAAGTATAAGTTGACGTATATTTAATTCCTTATACTTGACATATAAGTTGACATATATTTAATTCCTTATACTTGACGTATAAGTTGACATATATTTAATTCCTTATACTTAAGATATATTTTAATATATGCGACAAATCATTTGAGATAGGTTTCAGACCTCTCAGAGATAAGTTATGGAATCTAGGAAATTTTAGGGCTTCAGAAATCTAGACTTAGCCAATTTTCAGGGCTTCAGGATTTCAGGCTTAGCCAAATTTCGGGATTCTGCATGTTACCCCAGCTTGGTGTTTTGTTGATGAGTGGTCATTTCTTATGCCCTCATCTTGTTGTTGTCGTTGTTGGCTTTGTTTGTGTGTGTCAGTTTGGTAGTGGCATTTGGAGATTCGTTGGTTGTCGGGATTGTGTTGAAGTCTTCCATTGCGATCTTTGTGATCCCTGTATGATGTTTTCTTGTGCATTCATACTTGTAAAAAAAAAAATATCTTGGCTTGATTTGAATCCTTGCTTCCAAGGATCTCCGGGCGGGGCATTACACCTAGCTTTCTCGGTCAAACTCCTAATTTGCATAGGGCCACACTATATTTTCACCTCTTTAGACACCCTTTAGCTACCTCTTAGAGATTCCAAAATATCAAACTCTTACTCTGTTCCAACACCAACTAACACCCACTTTGAGTCATAGACCTAATTAGCTAGATTAGGCTGGGTTACAAAGGAAGTATGAGTAAATGGGTTCATAGACCTAACTCCACCCCTTTTAACTCTTCTTCACATCCAATTAATCCTCCTAGACTCTTCACCTGGGTTGAATCAATCAGTTTGGAAGCCTAAACCTTCTTTCTTCTTCAAATCTAGACTAGACATATAACAATGTTCAGTCTAGGGCTTGCTGGTAAAAATAGGTAACCTACACCTACAGTTTTGAATCTTTGCCATCTTGAAGTACCCTCTCCTAACTTGCATTCCCAAAAGTGGCATTGAAATCCCACAGTGGAATTGCAAGTGAGGAGGCCATCTTGAAGAAACCCTTGGATTTAGGGTAAATCTAACCAACCTCTACAAAAATTGATGTAACTTTTGTTGTAGATAAGATAAAGACTTAAAACCAAATGCAATGGAACACTAACTAAATCCTCTATCCAAACATACCAAAATTTCATTCCTACCAATCTATAAAAGCTATACAAAATTGAAACAACAGAGAAAATGCAGACATTTTGAGTTTTATTCAATGTTTGTTGTTCACTCGTCCGTACAATGGGTTTCTCCTCTTGTGGAAACCTTAAATAGATGTCCTCCAATGATCAAAACCACTTTTTGAATGGTTGGGAGGACCATGAAATTCCCTTATAGTTTGACAACTTATTTTGCAAAAATTGCTGTTTAGCAACTTTTTGCAGTCAACAACTTTTCTTGCATTTTTGTAATTTTTTGCTCTTTTGACAATTTTTGTCCTAATTGCCCACCTATGCTTCTAAATCATGCCAAATGACTACCAAGGTGCCTAAAATCTCCTAGGGAACTACAAATTCCTTATTCCCACCTAAAACAACCTAGATTGACCAAAAAATGACCTTTGGTTCAAATGACATCCTAGCTTATAATGGCGCCAAGAATTCATTTGACCTTACATGTGGTCTTGACTCTTTAAGATTACATATTTAACCTATTTCCATGCAACTTTTTCTTGGTGCCCTACACCAGTTAGGTTCTCTGCACCATGGTGAAGAGTTGGATCAAGGTAGATAAGCACACATGCATGGAGATCACGTGCATGCACTGATTAATCAAAATGGGAAAAATGAGGATTTTTCTATTCTAGTCTTTTCCACCACTAGCAAGGGCTTGAGAAAACTTAGTTTCAACATAAATAAGGCAATGTTGTAAATATTCAAGATATAATAGGTTACTGAGAGTGGAGGGGTGAATCAGTAACAAAAAAACTTTTTAAGTCAACCATACACAACATTTACTTATCTATCCTGCTACATAAAAATTGTTAAACATTAAAACCATATATGCACAGAGATTTGGTGACCCAAAAACCTTCCAAAAATAGAAAGTAAAACTGGTGTGGGGATGATACCCACAAAGCTTCATTACTGCAGTATGAAGTTGGTCGGTTAAGGGTTACAATGATCACTTCTAGTGATCTGCCCCGTTAGGAGCACAGAGGATTGCTAGATCCACCTTGTTAGAGGATTTACAAACATACTTTATAAGTATGCACTCTACTAGGAGATTTGAATAAAGACAATTAAGTCTACCCTGTTAAAGGATTTACAAAAAATGATTCACCTGTTAGGATGAACCAACAAATCAACTTACAACTTGACCGAGTTCTTTATTGTAGATCACCTTCTATGATTGATGAAATCATTTCTGCTCCTGGTAGACCTTGCTAAGTATTCTTTTCTGCTGATGAATTCGCACTATCATTATTCCAGATATCTTGTATGTCTTCTTTAATATCTATATCACTTGAATGTCTAAAATACATTACATATATATACCATTCCAATAATTATTTATGCAAGGTCGTCCAAACACAAGTAAACAAAATATAACTGAGTCGGCCAAATGGTAAAATAAACCCGAGTTCTTTAGATAGACTTCATGACCTTCTGATACGCAACATCCACTACGTTACTCGGCATCGTCATGCACTCAGTAGAGGTAGGGGCTCGGTTCATACTAGTCATACAATGTTGCCTGGAACTCGGTAACCATTGGTGACTCGGTAGATATAGTGTCACTCGATAGAAACTAACTTCTTTGATAACCTCCTGAGCTCGGTTATCACTGAGTCCTTCCTCACTCGGTTAACACTAAGTGCAACTTTACTTGGTTGACACTAGGTGCTACTTCACTCAATTAAAACTGTGTCTTTGATGCTTGGTTAGAACTATGTCTTCAGTGCTCGATTTGAACTATGTCTCCAGTGCTCGGTTTGAACTGTGTTGCCATCATTCAGTCTGCACTGTATTACTCGGTTTGAATTGTATTACTCGGTTAGAACTGTATGATGAGTGTTGTCACTAATGGAAAATAACTTTATTGTACTAGTATGTTTTTGGATTCGATTGTGTTAAGATTTTTACCACAATCGAATCCAGAAACATACTAGTACAATATAATGGATTGTGGAAATTTGTTCTCTTTAAATAAATAACTTTATGCCAACAATCTCCCCCTTTGGCATTAGTGACAAAACAATTATGTGCAAAAATAGACAAACAGTTCTGAATTTTCAAAATTGATCTTTGCAAGTCTTATTACACATATCTTTCTTACATGTGTCTCCTCCATACAATATGCATAGTACTTACAAGTTATTACACATATCTCTTGCACAATTATCTCATGGAAGTGTGCTATCTCCCCCTTTTTGACAATAATGCAAAATTAAACAATATATATTTACAGAGAGAGTCCAAAATGAGAGATAAACTCAAAATGTACCTTGAGAATAAGAGCCAATGTCTTATCCCAATTTTCTTGCAAAAGTTTGCTGGTGGAGAGTGCTATTTGAACTTCTACAAAAAGTTCAATCATATGATCTGCAATTGAGAAGTTTTTGTCATGAATCAATGTTTTGGAATGGGCAATATGCTTCTACATTGTGTCCATGACAGGATCATATTTTGGATGTCAATCAGAGTACACCTGATCCTTGCTTCCTCTCTCAACAATTCTGCTTGTTTCTCTGACAAAAATCTTATTCTGAGATGATGGGATGAACTTGAGCTGTGGTCAAGCTGCAACATTTGTGCACTGACCTTCATATCCTCATCAATTTTATTCAACTTTTCTTTGATTTCCTTAGTATACTTGGTAACATCACAAAGTTTTCCAAAAAGTGAAGTTACATTATTAAAAGAATGTTCAAAATTACTTAAAATTGTAGACAGTTCTACTTGTTTTAATGCAATATGTTGAGCAATGTGCTCAAGCACCTTATTGTCAAATTTCTTCTCTGCTTTTTCAATCAATTTTTCTTGGCCGAAGGTATCCTCATTGAATTTATATACAACCTCTTCTAACTGATTCAAAATGTGTTGAGTAGAATCTACTTCAACACCTATAGCCTCTATTAGAATATTCTTAGCACTTTCAATAATACTGTATTCCTAGTCTCTCTCATGCCTCAGTTGTTTTTGCCTTGCCTTCTGATCTAATAGCTGACTGACCATTCTCATTTCATCAACTGATGCATTATCCAGATCTATCTTAGGAATGATAATGTCCTTATCCAAGTCTATTTCCTCATCCACTGCCTTGCTGGAAATCATGTATCTTTTTGCTCTCTCTGCAGTGTCTTCACCTTTTCCCTTTGAGACTGAAACAATAGTTGATGAGGCTAGACTGGATGACAAAATTGGAATAGGACTAGCTAGAGGAAAACTGAGAGAAGTGCTTACAGTATCAAAAATTGATGTTCCTCCCAAGATTGATGTACAAGTTGGAATGGGAGAACTAACAGATGCAAAAATTGGAGCAGATGAAGTTGTCAAAATTGAAGTACTAGTGGGTACACTTACTGAACACTCTGCAGTGGAAGTTGATATGCCTGATGAACTTACTACTATAGCTGATGATGCCTCAATCAATGAAGATGGCTGCAACTCGATTAATGAAGTGGTAGACACTTGCATAGATGGTGCCTGGAGTTGAGAGGAGACAGGTGAAGATTGAGCAATTGATGAAGCTGTTGTGCACACAATCTCACTAGTAGAGGCTATCTCCACAGTTGATGTAGCTGCTTTAGGTGGAGAGTGAGGAAGAGATGCAATGACTTTGGCTGTAATTTTTACAGGATCATCTTCCTCCTTAGCTTGATCAGCTTCTTCTTCCTCATCTTCCTTGTCTTCTTCCTCCATTTCATCTTCCTTGAATTCTTCCTCAACATTTATCATCATTGAGTGCAGATCCCCTGGAATATCTTCAATATCATCATCACTGCTGTCATTGTCCTTGATTTCAACAATATCCTCATTGGGTTTATGTAGATGATAGATATGTTTCGACATGTTTGTTGCATCATTAACAACATGCTCAATGTCTTTGATAAGTATCACACAAGTGTGAAATCTAATCATCATATTACCTTCATGATCTTTCAGTGATTTCTTCATTTCCATATCAGTGAGACTTGGCAGGAGATTTTTCAGGGTTTGTTCAAAGATATCTTTGACAGTTTTGGTTGCAATTTCCCATCTTGGTTGCAACCTCTCCAATAGTTCTGTAGGGATCTGAGAGGCAATCTCTTCAGGAGAATATTTCCATCTTCCCATTTTATTCAATACCAATTCTTCAATCTGCATTTTCTCCTGTTCTATTCTTGTCTCAAACTTCAATGCTTTGAAGTTTGTGAAGCTAGTACCTTCTTCTAATTGCTTCAACCTTGCCTCAAATGTGAGTGGAGGCTTGAGGTTCCTTCTTCCCCTATCTTGTTCTTCTGGAGAAGATTGCAGTAGTTTTCTTTTTAGGTTTGGTGATAATCACCTTACCTTTCTTCCGTTGAGGCTCCTCTTCTTTTTCTGACTCAGTTTCCTCTTCTTCTTCATCATCTTCTCCTTTCTCTTTAGTATTCATCAGAGGACCAAGTTCTATTTTTAGCTTTGCAATCTTCCTCTTTCCTTTGCTAATGACCTGAGGGATTTTGATTGAAAGCTCAATTCTGGCTTTAGCTTCATCATAAGTTCCAAAGACTGGTTGCTTTGGGTCTACTGGTTCATTCACCAGTGCTTCTATGATGTCTTTGGTTTCATCAATATTAACCTCATAAGGAAGAGGTTTCACCCATGCAACTTGGGGCATGACTGCCTGTATGTATACTTTGTCACAATCTACCATAAAGCATATATCTTCTTTATATTCCTCAACCAGTTTTGGTGGAATCTGGAACCTATTGTTCATTCTTTCCTTAAAATCTTCAAAGTAATTATCCAAAGCACTGTCAAAATTTTCTCCTAACTCTGCAATAAACTCATTTATTTGATAGAGAACAGGAATATCCTTTCTCCATACTACTGATCCTTTTGATGGAAAAGACTTTTGAACATAGAAAAATAGACAGATCAAAAGTGAACCAAATTTGCAGGAATTTTTCTTTGAAGTCCTTATGCTTTCCATATTTTTATTAAATTGAGACAAAAGCAATTCAGACAAATCAAACTCAACATTCTTCTTTACTATCTTATATGCTAAATCTACTGCTTTGCAAGGTACACTATTTGGACGACTGGAACTGTAAATTTTATGAGCAATGACGTGAATACCAAATCTTAATTTAGCATCAGTTACTGTATTGAGCTTAAGTCCTCTACCATCCCATTCTGCTTGGGTTAGCCTTTTCAATTCTTCCCAACCTAGGGTTTTGGTAGTCTTAACTTTGCTCAATATGGGAAGGCCAGTAATCTTGTTAATCATTTTCTTTGTGATAAGCACTGGTTGCTCTAACCACAATTGCCTGTTGTGAATTTGGCTGAGTACATACCTAACCCATTTAATTTGAAAATTTCTTGGCAAATGTGAAATGTGGGTTAACCCTTTTGTTTCAAGATTCTTATGCTCGGGTTTCAAATTCCCATCTATGCTCATTTCACCTAGGGCATTATCAATTTCTAGGTTTCCAAGCTCTTGAATGGAACATTTGAAATGAGAGTGAATGCCATTTATAAGGAGTACCTGTGGAGGAATTCGAGACTGAGCACCATTAGGGTCAAGTGATTCTGCAATTGCTGGTGCCAATTTGAAGTTCGATGCCTTCCATTCCACACCTTTAACCGGCATTTGTGAGCCTCTTTTTGTCTTGGAGCTGCTACTTTCGGATGCCATTGCTGCTCGGTAGGTGAAGAGAAATTATGAATAGATTCTTTGCTCTTTAAAAAAAAATTCACTCAAAATTGCTTTAAGCTTGCTCTGGAATCACAGAAGATAACTTAGCTCAAAGTTCGTAGTGAAGAATGAGATCAAATTTTGCCCTTTTTGATGAAACATTCATCATAAATGCTTGGTACGATGGTAGATGAAATGACAGGTTGTCATCCACTTGCTCAGTAGATACTATCAACTCGGCGATCAAAAAAAAGTATTGATGTACTGACCAACTCGGTAAGGTCATGAACCGACCTCGCTCGGTAGATACAACTCGGTGAGTGAAACTTTGTTGCACCCGACCGAACTCGGTTGAGTCTTGAACCGATTTGGGATCAAAGTGTATCTGCATACTGATCTGATCATTTTTCTTCCTTTGGAACTACTTAGGATGATTCTTGGAGGATGCAGTTCCATACTTTCTTTTATGAATATTAATTGGAAATGATGGAGTCACTCATTTCTTGAGTGACATTGCCATTGCTTGACTTATCTTTTTCAGTAGATTTAGGAGTCCATTGTTGCTTCATTTGCTTCCAGATGTTGTCTGCTTTGATTTTCTTTTCATCTTCAATTCTTTCTATATTCATACAATTTCTAGCTATATGACTAAGTTCTATACATGTATAGCACCTTACAGTAGTGTCCTTCTTCCTTAGGTGATGTCTTGCACAATTTATGCCAGTATGCCCATATTCTCCACAATAGTGACATCTGCACCAGGTGTTGTAGTCCCATCCAAATATGGCTTTGACAAGTTGTTCAGCTAGATTGAATGATTTGGATATGCATTGGAATGCCTTGTGACCATGTTTATTGCATTTGTGACAGTTGCCTTCAAATTTTGGTTTTTCTTTGCACTCATTTTCTTTGTGACCATGATGATTGCAATTGAAACATTTACCATTGAATTTTTCTTTTCCATTGCTCCAGCATTTGTTTGATGTATGACCTAACTTTCCATAGTGATTGCAAGTAGGTTTTTGATTCTTTTGGGTACTTTGTTTTGAAGATTCACCTTCTTCATTGTATCCAAGACCAGCTTTACCTTTTTGTCTATGAAGATTCTGCTCATTTTGCAAATTCAATTGATCCATATCTGCTTGGGATTTCATCATTCTTTCATTGACTTGCCTTTCAGAGATTAGATCATTTTCCAAGCTTTCATTGATTTGTCTCTCAGTTCTCAGATCACTATGCAAACTTACATTGATTTGTCTCTCAGTGATTAAATCATTTCTCAAACTTTCATTCTCAGATCTTAGAATCATGATTTCTTCATTTGCATTAGATAGTTGTCCTATAAGATCTTCATGCTGAAGGGATAGATTATTCCTTACCTCTAAGTCTTCATTTTCTTTGTTTCTCTATTCCAAAACTTCACATAACCTGATGGATTGGACTTCTTGTTCTCTTTTGAGCTTTCTTACCTCTTCTTGTAGAGATCCATTCTTTTCTAGAAGTTCTTTGATTGCCTTGTCAGCTTCTTCTGAACTACTTGATGGTAACAAATCTTCAATCTTTGCTTCAACATAGTGATGGTCATTCATTTATCTTGCAAGTTCCTTTCTTCTTTTTAGGGATTGAGAAAGATGCTCCTTTGCTTCTTTGAGTTGAACCATGGCCATTTCAAGATCTAACTTTTCATTTTCAATAACTTTCTCTGGTCTGAATATCTCCATAACTTAGATCTTTGCTCAAGCTGTCAAACTTTGTCCTGAGAACCAAAAAGCTCTGATACCAATTGTTGGAAATATTCAAGATATAATAGGTTACTGAGAGGGGAGGGGTGAATCAGTAATAACAAAACTTTTTAAGTCAACCATACACAACATTTACTTATCTATCCTGCTGCATAAAAATTGTTAAACATTAAAACCATATATGCACGGAGATTTGGTGACCCAGAAACCTTCCAAAAATAGAAAGTAAAACTGGGGTGGGGATGATACCCACAAAGCTTTGTTACTGCAATATGAAGTTGGCCGGTTAAGTCTTACAATGATCACTTCTGGTGATTTGCCCTGTTAGGAGCATAGAGGATTGCTAGATCCACCTTGTTAGAGGATTTACAAACATACTTTATAAGTATGCACTCTGTTAGGAGATTTGAATAAAGACGGTTAAGTCTACCCTATTAAAGGATTTACAAAAAATGATTCACCTGTTAGGATGAACCAACAGATCAACTTACAACTTGACTAAGTTCTTTATTGTAGATCACCTTCTATGATTGATGAAATCATTTCTTCTCTTGGTAGACCTTGTTGAGTATTCTTTTCTGCTGATGAATTCGCACTATCATTATTCCAGATATCTTGTATGTCTTCTTTAATATCTATATCACTTGAATGTCTAAAATACATTACATATATATACCATTCCAATAATTATTTATGCAAGGTTAGCCAAACACAAGTAAAAAAAATATAACTGAGTCGGCCAAATAGTAAAATAAACTTGGGTTCTTCAGACAGACTTGATGACCTTCTGATACGCGGCATCCACTATGTTACTCGACATTGTCATGCACTCGATAGAGGTAGGGGCTCGGTTCATACTAGTCATACAACATTGCCTGGAACTCGGTAACCATTGGTGACTCGGTAGATATAGTGTCACTTGGTAGAAACTAACTTCTTTGATAACCTCCTGAGCTCGGTTATCACTGAGTGCTTCCTCACTCGGTCAACACTGAGTGCTTCCTCACTCGGTTAACACTAAGTGCAACTTTACTCGGTTGACACTAGGTGCTACTTCACTCGGTTAAAAATATGTGTTTGATGCTCGGTTAGAACTATGTCTTCAGTGCTCAGTTTGAACTGTGTCTCCAGTGCTCGGTTTGAACTGTGTTGCCATCATTCGATCTGCACTGTATTACTCCGTTTGAACTGTATTAATTGGTTAGAACTATATGATGAGTGTTTTCACTAATGGCAAATAAATTTATGCCAACAGGAAAATCAACCAATGATTGTACTCCCAACAACCCACAACTCAACTTGCAATTTTAGACCTAGTAGCCTATTAGGTCTCCTAAAACTAATTTTTACCAATAACTCTAAAAATCATCAAAGGACTTGGGGAATAAAATACTGATTCAAGTACCCTTTTCCAATCTCTAACAAGCTCCAAAGTTTCAGAGACCAACTCCACTCTAGCATATCCTAACCAACACCAAGTACTTAGGCCTAATTAGCCACTTTAGGTTTGGTTTTCAAGGAAAAAGGTAAAGAATGGGTGCATGAAATCAAATCTCCACTTCCAAGCTATTCTTCAAGCTCAAACAAGGGCACTTTTTTTTGACACCAAGTCCTCAAACTCTTTCCATCATTCTATCCACTCTAATCTCTCCAAAACAAGGTCAAATACATGTAGCTATTTGACCTAGGGCTTCCTTCCAAAATTCACCAACTTGTCCTCCTACTCCAAAATAGCAAGAATTAGATAATATATAACCCTAACTTTCTCCATACTAGAGAAGAGAAAATCCACTGGTGGAATCTCAAGTTAGGGGCATTTTATTGTCCATACCCTTAAAACAAGGGTTTCACAGACCAACAAGGAACAAAATATGATAAATTTTTCCAAAAAAATGATAAATTCTTCAAATAAAATTCAAAAACTTCTAAATAGGTAACTCCAACTTTTCAGTGTAGAAGATTCATCCCCTAATCAGTGGATTCCCTACAACACGTGAAAAATCAGAGAAAAGTGCTGGAACAATAGGAATTTTATTGATTCTTGAAAGAAAATACAATTGAAACCTCTATATATCTCCCTCTTCAAATGCTCAGAGCCTATATAGGCTATTTAAAACTGATTTAACCAACCCTTGGTCAGTTTTAGTTGTTGGAAGTTGTAGTTTGAAAAGTTGTCAAGAAAATTGCAAAAGTTGCTAAGCAACTTTTTGGCAATTTTGCAATTTTTGTGCTAAGAAATTTTTTATTGGAAATATGTTTGTGAATGGACTCAAATAAATAATAATAAAAAAGAACACTAATCAACACTAACACTAACCATTTTCAACACTAATCAACAAGAACACTAAAATATTGAACTCAATCATAACAAAAGATAGATTATTATACTTGAACTCATGAAAAATACTAGCTCATTGGTCAAGTTGATCACATATAAGTATGAATATCTAGTATGGTTGGATATCTTTGTGAATATTCCTTTTGTTTCACTTGGAATGAGGTTCTAATTCACTCTACAACTCAAGATATTCTCATTTTACTAACTGTTCTCCCCATTTTGTGTCGTTAGCTAGGGTTTCATCTATTTTCCCTCATATCTTTGTTGGAAATGATAGAAATGATCATAAGAACAATTGTTGGAATAATATATGGAACTGGTAAAGAATGTCCTCAATCATTGTTTTGTCATTGATGTCAAACTTGCTATGGAGGGATGACAATTGCTTTAGTGATCCAAATACTATCAATTAGTTGATTGTCAAGGTTGAAGCAATCAATAAGATGTAACTAGAACACCTAGAGAAAGGTTGAAGTTATGATGTTGTAATGAAGTATAAGGATCAGTCAAGCCATTAATGAAATAGTGTATTGGATGACATACTAAAAGATACAAAGAATGAGCACACTGAAACATATCAAAGATCTAAGGTTTTAGCTAAGTCTTGTGTAAAGCTCAAACCAAGTTCAAGTGCCGAGTAGGTATAGGTGCCAAGTAACACAGAGGTGTCGAGCACTAGTAACTCAATGATGCCGAGTAACATAGAAGTGTTGAGCACCAGTAACTAAATAATGTCGAGTTGCTACATCATTAAGAAAATTGAAGATTTGTTAGATCAAAGCCGACAAAGTTGTTATCTAGAAATTTGTGAATTAAAAGGAGGATAAGAATGATGAGTTGGTGGCACAGAACACCATGTAGAACATTTTTAAGGTACAGTTGGCAAAGAAAACAAGATATGGGGTAGATACATTGTATCCTACCTAATCCATTTTTGAAACCCTAAAATTAGAGAGGGAGAATTGAGCAGCAAAGGAAAATCAGACTTGTATATAAGAAGACATAAGTTAATAGAAAACAGTGTGGAAGAGAGTGAAAAAGAAGGGACAATGAGAGAGAGAGCCCTAGTCAAGCATTAAAGCATGAAATGCTGAGGAACTCTATTTGGATAGATGACCACAAGGATGATTGCATTAGCAGAATGAATAGGTAAACTCAAGGAGATGAAGCTTGAGAGAGAGATAAGCAAGTCAGAACTAAAGTGATTGAAGCCAAGCATAAGGATTGAACTGAAAGAGTGATCTGAAATCTGCAAAGTATGTTGTAAGTTATATCAAAAGACCATTATCATTACTTTCTAGCAATTGTAATAGTAAGATAAATCCTATGGACTTAGGTTGGTTTAACAGCCATTAGATAAATCCTTTAACAGGGTGACATTCCAAGTGGATGTTCTAAAGACCTTTAACCAGGCCCATTCCTAACAGTTTGCTGAAATCCTCTAACAAGGTCACATTTAATAGTGTGTTGTAAGCCTTTAATAGGGCAGGCTTTTAACAGGGCATCACTTCAGAAGAGTGAGAATCAAGTAGCATGTTACTGGTGGTTTTTTCCAAATTGGGTTTCCACATAAATCATTGTGTTATGTGTTGATCTTGAATGTTTTATCTTTGCATGTTGATTTATAGTAATTTTCTTATATGACTATTTCAAGTTTGAACAGATGAAAAGGGTATAAAAGTATTAGAAAGGTATTAATAGGGCATTTTGGACCTTGAATAATTGATTCACCCCCCCTCTCAGTTATTCTAAATAATTCTAACAATCTTAAGATTCCACCATGGGAAATTAACGACCCTTGTTGGAATCCAAGTTAGGAAAATTTGTTTTATGTTTCTTTTGGTTTTAGGTCAAAAGAATGAGGCTGGAGAGAAAAACTTGATGCCCTAGGCATGCAAGATCCATGTGCATTTTAGAAATTCATAGTAACATCTTCCATAACTCACTACAGAGAAGGTTTTGAGGCTTGAGAATTGGTATGTGATCATCTTACATGATCCCCCTCATGTTTCAATTTTTGGATTGAATTTTTACTCAAGGGGTAGGGTACTTCCTTTGTTAATGGATGCCTAATTGCCTACATTCCTAAGTGAGCCTTAAAAAACTCAGTTGTTGCATACTTCTCTTGAGATCCCAAGGCTTTAGTATGTTGTATAAAACCTAAAACAGTATCCAAATCGGTAATTATTTTCTTTGGGTTGTGAGGAGATCTTTGTGATTTTCCATGTTCGAGGCTACAAGCCTAGTCTTGAGTTTGTAAAGCAACTAGCCAATGAAAGTTGCATAGTTTGAATCTAATGTTGGATTCATGTTAGTTTGGACCTAAATAGACCTTTTCCATGCTTGGAAGTCACCCCTGGTCCTTATTTATTTTTGTGTGGTTTTGTGTCAAATAAGCCTTGCGATGCCCTTAAGAGCAACTAGTGATTAGTTGTCTTTGTGATAGGTTTTCCTTGTGATTGGGGATTCCTAGGAGTGGTTGGGTTGTGATAACCATACCATATTATCAAGAACTTGTGATAGGTCTTTTGGGGCTGATTGGATTAACAATGACACTCATTGTTCCTTAACCTTCAGTGAAGAGGATTCTAGGAACCTTGTCCATTCCCACTACCCGTTCCATTGCAACAAAGTGGTATCAGAGCCATGTCTCTTACTAAAGAGGAAGAAATAAATTTAAGGAGGAGAAATATGAGGCTATAGACCTTGATCCATTTGTGATGATGTAAAAAGAGAAAAAATGCATAAAATGTTGTCCTCTTACATAAAATGTTGTCCTCTTTCATTTTTCTTCACATTTTTCCATAACATCAAGAAAATAAATTGTAGATTAGGATACCCATTTTTCTCCTTTATAACATATCAAAAGATGAGGTATGGTTGTTTTGGACAAGTCTCTACTGTTACACTATGGGCCACTTTTTAGGCATAAAAATGAGCAATATAGGTGATTTTTCAAGGAAAAAAATATTTTTTATGTTTCTTAGAATTTTATAAAGGTCCTTAGGGTCATTAGGTTAAGTTTTAGGCATCTAGGAGTTAAGATGTCAAAAATTGCAAAAAATTGCAGAAGTTGTCAAAGCAAAATTGCAAAAATGCTGACAAATTTGTAGGAGTTTGAGAATTGGTGAAGGGTTGAGCATTTGGAAATAAGTTATTTTACTATTTATAAACCTTTTCCAATTCATAGAATTGGAATCAAGTGAAAAATGTAAAAATTGCACTTTTTGTGCAAAGTTGCATTGTTGAAAGTTGTAAAAGTTGCTCAAATTTGCAACTTAGTGGAAAAGGGTCGTGGGATTGAACTGTCTATTTTGTTAGCTCTAGGTGGTTGGGTAAACCCTATCTCCAACCTCATCCCATCCCTTTTAGCACTCAAACATTCTCGGGTAGGCCGAACCGAAACGTCCCTAAGGGTCACTAAATGTCATAGGGCTGTGATCTTTGACGAGAAATATCTCAGAGCTCGTGCGAGGTATGGATGAAATTCTAGTTCCTATAGGACCATGTTGTGGAGACCTACAATAACCTCTCTCACTTTTTGGAGATCATACTATATTTTGATTTTGCAACCCCATCTCAGGTGATGCTGAAACATGTAGTGTTGGCCATCACAAAGTTGCCAACTACTAAATCTCTCTTACCTTTCATTGTGGGATTGAACTATTAGCTTTGTTATCTCTAGGTGGCCAGGTAAACCCTATCCCCAACCTTGTCCCATCCTGTTCAATGCTCAAACATTCTCGGGTATGCTGAACCAAAATGTCCCTAAGGTCACTAAATGTCATAGGGCTACGATCTATGACAAGGCATATCTCGGAGCTCATGTGAGGTATAGATGCAATTCTAGTTCCTATAGGACCATGTTGCAGATACCTATGATAAAATCTTTCACTTTTTAGAGATCATATTCCATTTTGATTTTGTGATGCCATCTCGGGTGATGCTAAAACTTGTAGTGTTGGCCAGTACAAAGTTGCCAACTGCTAAATCTCTCCCACCTTTTGTCGTGGGATTGAACTATCTACTTCATTAGCTCCAGGTGATTGAGTAAACCCTATCACCAACCTTGTCTCATCCCATTCAGCACTCAAACATTCTCGGGTATGCTGAACCAAAATGTCCCTAGGGTCACTAAATTCCATAGGGCAATGATCTTTGATGGGCATATCTTGGAGCTCATGTGAGGTATGGATACGATTCCTATTCTTATAGGACCATGTTGCAGAGACCTATAGTAATCTCTCTTTCTTTTTGGAGATCTTACTCCATTTTGATTTTGCGACGCCATCTCAGGTGATGCTGAAACTTGTAGTGTTGGCTTGTACAAAGTTGCCAACTGCCAAATTTCTCTCACCTTTACTCCTGGGATCAAACTATCTATTCTGTTAGCTCCAAGTGGCTAGGTAAACACTAGCCCCAACCTCTTCCCATCCCATTGAGTGCTCAAACATTCTCGGGCATGCCGAACCAAAACATCCCTAAAAAAGATAATGACACATTAAGGGGCTTACAAGATTTCATAATTTTCTATTTATTTACCCCACATTGAAAATATCATGGAGAAAACATGGTGTTATGTGTAGGAGGATAAGATTATAAAGGGCTCATAACTTTTCCTCCTCGTCATAACTCATGATCTTAAGGGTTTATTAGAGGTAGGCTTAATATGGCACATATTATAATGTGCCATAGGTTTATAAGATTGTGTCAAAACTATCAAAGGAATGATAGAGATCACTATTTTGCATCATTGTGAGGTTTTACAAAGGAATAATCAATGCATCACTATTTTGCATCACTCTGGAGACAATGTTAATGATAATCAATGCATAAGGTAAGGGCATTACAAAGGAATGAGATCAAAGGAAAATATTCAAGGCAACAATAGTGAGTGTGATGAAAAAATTTTTAAACCTTTGTAGTAGTTAGATCTTTGCTTCATTAATGTTTCATTAAATCTTGAGAATCCTATTATGTACACCCTATTTTTCAAAGTGCTAGGATCAACATAAGTGTAGCATTAAAAATATTCATCGAATTTTGGGGTGGAAGTTGGGGAATTTTGTGGGATCATGTTTGTCCAATTCTCATAAAAAATGTGATGTCATCTTTTCCACTCACATTAGGGTTAAAGGTGGGTTGTATTTAACATAGGTGAAATGCCAAGATAGTCTAGATTCAAAGAACTAGGAACTAGTTGCATCATAATTGTCTCAACATGATGCCATAAAAGTATTCCTCTTCAAAGTTCTTCTCCTCCTTAATTGCAACAAGTCTGAGTCCACAAGTTGCTATGGGATGGATCATATTGTTGTTTCTGGGATAATATTTTGATATGCCCAAACATAATGAATGAATGATAATAGCTCTTTGCATTTAGATAGGGAATTAGAAGTTAAATTTCTCTATCTTGCTCTTAAGTAGTTCAAAATTGATTTCATTCATTTCTATTGATTTTTTAGCACATTTGAATTGTGGTTAACTTTTTCAAAAAGGTAATTCTTTCTATTTGGCAACACATATAAATACTTTACAATTCTTAAAATAATGATGAAAAACTATTGATGACTAGACCTACCATATAAATTTTATATATTAGTTTGTTAACAACAAGGAATTATTTTATTTAATGTTTCATCCTAAGAAGTTGTTTTAGAAATCACATATTGTTGAATTGATTGCTTTATTATTTGTTTCACTAGCAATAATGTACAAAAGGTAGTATCAATACTAAATAGAATAAAACTAAAATGAATACTTGTGTGTAATTTTAATCATTTTATAATCATAATAAAGTGTTACTTATATATATTTAGTTGGTCAAATTCATTTGGATTGGTTAATGGATTCATGTCAAGCTTCCAATTGTTGACCGATAGCCATTAAATGAGACCAAGCTAGTTAAAAGTTTGTTGGGGATACTTTTGGAGAAATTTATGACATTATTGACACTCCCATCCCCAACTGATAAATAAGGAAAAATATGGAATAGATGACATGATCTTGGGTTGAAGTAAAATCCAAGAAGTGATGCAGTTAATGAGCCATAAGAAACCTATGTGTACATTCCCCAACTTATAGTAAATGGTTGGATATAAAGGCTCCATACGCTGGCCCAAAAATGGAAGCCAAGGATGTAACCATGCATGTATTGGCATAGTCTCCCTACGAGGATCCCAAGTATCTCCTGCTATTATTAATTTGGGCATCACTATATGATCCAGAATGTTATGAAGTACTAAAGCATGTAGTAACTTCTCCTATGTCTCTAGAAAATGTAGCATAGGTTTAGGGTCCCTTGGCTCCTAGGAATTTGTAGTAGTTATTCTCAGTACTATAAGATTAACTTCAACGAAGAGTTGAGTGTAAGGAGTTGAAGAAACAAGTTCTGCTTATGTGTAAATGCCAAAATCATGAGGCTCATTCCCTTACATAAGCCTTTGCAACAATGATATTACCTCTAAACCATGAAAATGATGTTGAATTGGTTCCCAACCTTGAAACACTCTTATAAACAATGCCATAGCTAAACATTATGCATAATAGAGAACATCTTATCTGGTGTAGTACAAGATTGACTAATTCTACCTATAAAATTCTATCTTCTATAAGGTACAACATTGACCAATTGTGCATATAAGGAAATATATGCATTGGAATACATGTGAGTGCCCATTATAATTGGTATTCTATGATGGCAGATCTAACATATGAAATTAATGAAACCTTGAGAATCCTATTAGCCTCTACATCATAACTAAACCTTGAGAATCCCATTAGGCTCTACATCATAACTAAACCTTGGAATTAATGTAATGTATTGTTTTTAGTTTCAGATTTGTTATATGTTTGTAATAATAATTTATGATAAATGTTTAGATGCATAACATAGAAGGCAGGCTTTAAACATGAACAAGAAGGTCATAAATCAATATGACAATGACCTAAATTGCAAATGATAAATTTTTGGCTTTAACACTGATAAAGTTTATTGCTGATCAATATTGTATCAAAAATTCAAATTGATTAGGTATTGAATTAAGCTTGATGAACAAATGATAGAGAAGGAAAACTTTAAATATGAACAAGATCATAAATCATATGACGATGACATATTGGAAATGATAAACTTATGCTTAAACAATGATAAATTTTATTGTTAATCAATATTCTATCAAAGTTTTGAACTGATTAGGTATTGAATTTAATGTCAAACATGAACATATCTAATTTAATGTCATACAAAAACATATCTAATTTAATGTCATACATGAACAAACATATAATATAAAATGATAACCAATAATGTCATGTACATTAACAAACACATAATATATTATCATAACAAATAATGTCATACATGAAAAAACATATCATATATTAACCAATAATATCATAAGTCTAATAATGTCATGCATCAAATAAATGTCATACATCAAATATAAAATGTCATATATACATCAAATGTATATCGAATATGTCCATTGACATAAAATCCAACATATATGTCTACTAATGCCTATACATGTACATGTCTATCAACTATATCTTCTCCTTCCCACGAGGGGAAGGAAACAAATCTCTAAAGGCCTTCGGTCATCGTGTGGAGGGAGATAGTGGTGATGATGGGGTCCTCCTCACATGCTTGCTTGTCCTCTTGTTGAGGCTCTTCTCTAACTCAAGTTGATACAAAAAAAGTAGATATGAATCAATAATTATTATACATTGAAATCAAATATATGTACACACAAAATTAATTATTTTCTTACCGCCATCATATAGTTGCTCTGCAAGTCCACCTCGAAGGCTCATGGACGATCAGGTGTGACAAGACCCTACAAAAATTGAATCAATATAATCACTTATAAATAACATTAGAAATTTTGATACTAACTATTATAAACAACAACTAAAACCAAGAAAATTCTTTCATACCTCAGTCAATGGCTATGAACTAGCCATAGCTATAGCCACTCCATGATCGACAAACTGCCAGAGATGAGGATGAGTCTATGATGTCAAGAGCTACATGTCATACAATAAACATTAAATGTAACATGTAACATGAAACATGAAAAAAAATAAAAATTAAATGAATTAAATTAACATGAAACAAATGTACCTCTACAAAGCTCGTGTCGTGTCTAGGCTCGAAGTTTGTAGTGAATGTCGATGGTCCTATAGAGAACTAATGCACATGCATAATTTTTTTTGTCAATCCTTCATATGATTACTTAATAAATATATGTATTCATTTAAATGATTAAATCAATACATACCTTTGGACTCGTCAAGGGGACGAAAAATGGGGCTGGCAGATCGCTACTAGGCCCACCAATACTCTAACACTGAATTTTGAACAATGTCAATACATGCTAATTAATTAGTCATTCACTATAAATATGAAATGTGATAAAATTAGTTTATTATAATTCTAATTTACCTGTGTGTCAATGCCAAATGTGTCATTCAGGAACTGATTAGTCACTAGCCCATCATCCGCACCATCTTCAGCATGACTGCCAAATATGCATAAGGATCCGCATGATGTGCACATGTGACCACAATGTGCAGAAGGATCCTCCTTAAATAATGGACTCATGCAATGAATAAGGGTCTACATCAAAGCTCTAACAGTTCCTAGAGTGTTGGCCTCTACATGTTCCTTCACAACTAAAAGAATAGTCACATGCTCACCCCGTGGCTTGACCACAAGTGCCCTAACTACATTAGGGTCATGATGTGCCCCTGACCTCTTAAATGATGACCCCTTGCCTTTACCTTGAGAGTTTAATATATCAAAATAATTGGGGATATCCCCAAGGACAAACTCACAATACAATTTCCTTAAGAAATACATGGGGACCTTTTGATTATTGCAAGGAG